>CAVNZK010000290.1:0-600000 GCA_963693345.1 Pieris melete | reverse complement strand
GTTTCGTTAAGGCATTTCTCAAGGTTCTGTTTTCGGTCCAATTTTCTATAGTTAATACATGTGGATGTAAGGCAAACACCATATGTTATATATGAGTGATTAAAATGAATATATCGATGCTGGGAATATTCCTGTAAACACAAAATTATAAATAACTAGCGACCCGCCCCGGCTTCGCACGGATGCAATGCTAATACTAAATTCAAAGTGCATTAGAGTATAGCGAGAACCGCGGACTCCGACGAAATGACAAAACATTTTATTGCGGGATATCCATGAGAGATAGACATACCATCGCGGAGTTTTCTGTAGACCTTTTCAATGTGTACAATACTTAGTACATTATTTTGATAAATCTCGGGTTCGCAATGTAAGCGGAAAAAATGTAATTATATATAATTTACGACATCACATTAGAAACCTCAAAAATATCAGTATTTCTCCATCCATCTCCTTCAATCACTCTATCTAGTAAAAAAACCGCATCAAAATCCATCTTTTAAAAAGAAAATAAATAAAGCGCTGAATGAATTAGTATCTACCTGAATAATAGTAAGTAAATCACTAGGTGTATCCGACACCAGATAGGCATCAACAGTGCAGTAAACTGCATGTGGTTTGAGATGGCATTTGTCATAGTCATCCAGATAGTATACAGGAGGAAATCGATCTAACTCAGTATCTGAAAATACAATTATCACCATGGTTAAACAAGTAATACTACACATTTAAAACTACAGATTTAATTTTGTCATGGCCTAAGCAATGTAGTTTGTATGGTTAATAAATTGTAGTGTGAAAGAGGTTCTGCAAGTGCTTGAGACTCTTGTAGTCGTATATCAGGCACACGGAACTGATCACCTACTAATAAATATTACAATATCTCACCTCCATGCCTTATCACGGGTTACGGTTGTTGTCTGAGAACGTACCAAAGCTACCAAATCTACTGTCAATGACAATTGGAATGAATTTTTTGAACTATGTACAATTTTACAATAGTATTAATTTTTTGCATCTAACTATTGACAATGCTAATAATTATTATTTATAATGTTAATTATATAAATAAAAATAAAGCGAAGACCTTCGAAAATGTTTTTAACAATAACTTAACAATAGCAAAAGAATGTTGCACTAGATACATAACGAGAAGTCATAGAAGTATTGGATAATACTATTCCATATAGTAAGAGGCAAGGTAAGAACTATAAATTATATTTAACAAACATATAGCCAAATATTGAATACATAGGTTATATATAGATTAAGTTTCAAACGTTTAAGAAAGGACAAAATCTATAAAAATTATTTAATAATATCTAATTCCGCTCTGTTGTGTGATGGTGCGAAAGTGAGGGTATGTACACGAGGGCGTGTACGTGAGGTGTGCTTATAATGCAGGTTGTTTAGCGCTATGGATATTCTTTATAATTCTTTTAAACGGCTTAAACAAGTCTATGTCGAGTCCGGGCTGCGCGACATAAAACTGAGTTTTTTGCATAACTTAGGCAGTATTTGTCATAAAATACTTAAAATAAATGCCCACTTAAGATGCCCACAAAGAGAACATTAGATGTAGACTAATTTAAATAACTGAAGACATGCCAGTCGGCGATAGAAAGAAGCATGCTAAATATCAGGAAGTCCGATAGAATCCATAACAAAATCATACGAAACCACACGAAGATTGAAGACGTCACAACGAGGATACGAAGATTGAAGTGGCAATGGGCTGGTCACATGATAAGAGGTATAGAAAAGTGGAACAAAAAGATCATATATTGGTACCCAAGAAATAATAAAAGAAAACGAGGTAGACAGTTTCGATGGTGGGAAGACGAAATAAAATCCGTAACTGGGAAAATTTGGACCAGGAAAGCTCAGAACAGAGCAGAGTGGAGAGAAATGGAGGAGGCCTTTGCCAAAGTTGGGCAAACAGACTGGTTGTCGGTGTCACCGACTCACCTTGAAAATTATGTAATTATTTTCTATCTGATTAAAGGATTTATTATTATTAATTTAAATAAAGATCACAAAAAAAATTAAGCCGATCCCAAAGTCTATATGGATGACGTACTTATTTAATTAAACTATTAGTTAATTTTATGATTACGATTACAATTTCCAATGTCTAATGACGTTATCTATTGAATATCTGTCATGTTTAAACATTAACTAGAATTTTTCATACAAGCAACCTTTTATGACCAGAGCACGTCTTTATGACAGTGTGAGATAAGCGATTCTAATTAAAAATGATCGAATCACGTATATATCAATAATAAGAGTTTTCATGGAATTGCATGTTTTTTTTAGAAATCTCTATTTGCATACTGGACGGAGTTTGTCATAGACATACATTTTAAAAGAAATATATTTATAGATTACGAAAAATTGTTGGTTCCACTTAAGTTTTTATGTGAGATATAATAAATATTAATTCTCTGTAAAACAAGTTTATGAAGTAAAATAAACATTTTATATTGTATTCTTATTACAATTAACAAGATACATGATTTTTTGTTGGGTACAATTAAATCTTAAACATTGTTATTTTATTTTTGTTATGCTTGTTAGATTCCTCATTTTTTATCTGCTATTTTTCAACAATAATTTATTTTAAAACAAATTCATCTTTTTTTTTAATTTTAGACCGCGCCAGGTTGGTGGAAGTGGAGTCTAGGGTAGCCGGTGGCTTAATGCTTATCCTTCGCCAAACACTGGCACCCGTTTAGTTTCTGAATCGCTTCGCATTGCTATCACCCTCCGCTTAGGAGTGCCCATATATGTTCCTGTGGCTTTGAAGTAAGAGCCTTGGACACCATGGCCTCCAGAGCCAAAAGAGTGCAGGTCTTTTGTCGCTCAACGACATCATTCGCCGCTCTCTTGCCTCCGTCAATGTTCCAGCTATTTTGTAGCCAACCGGCATTGCTACAGACAATGATCCCTTGGAGGATGGGACGGGCTTTGGTATAGGTTGCCACTTGTGTATACACGTTAGTTAGCCCCGTCTCACCACCCTCGGACAAGCAAAAAAGCGGAAAATAATAAGCGGCTCAAATATATTTATTTATTTATTTTGTAAACCTACAGCTAACATAAATTATATACAATAACAAACAGTTACATTAAAAATATAGCCAAATATGGAATACATAATAATACATTTAACTACAAAATGGTTCAAGAATTTATAAAAGGAAACAAACTAATAAAAACTATTCAATACGTTTATCTAAGTGGTACCTAATTTGGTTGTGTTGTATGATGGTGTAAAAAAGTCTTTCCTCCAACTTCAATTTTGTTCCGTTTGGAGATTAGACTCTTGGGTCGTGGGGTTCGAGTGCACAGGCGTTTATTTAAGATTTAAGTTGGCGCTTGGTAGATAGTAGGGAATGCAATCCCGATCCCGCGGGATTCTGATCTCGCGAGATCTCGTGTCATTTTTCGGGATCAATCCCGAAGCATAATATGACGAGATCCCGTTCGAGATTGACGGGATTGGGAGATACTGATTAATTTAGTGCAGAACATACGTTGCGTTTCATTATTCGAAAGCTAGAAGACCTAGAAACGACTCTCTCAGAAAAGTTGGTCTCTTCGATAAAAAATCTGAAAAATCCGAATAATTTTCAAGATGATTTGGAGCAATGGAAAGGCAATGAGACTTTCCAATTGCCAAGCAAATATCTAAATCGAAGAAATCAAAAAATTATTATATAATCACACTATTATAGAGATTAATAGAGAGTAGTAGTAGTAGGAACAAGTATACGTAGAAATTAATATATAGTATTAAACGAAGATCACTTGCCACTTTCTATGATTGCAGAGAATTTAAATATGTATAAATTCTACTGCTACACAAACTAATACATAACTTCAAGAGGAATTAGAAGAAACTCTCCGAAACGCTAGCTTAGACAAATTAGAGTCAGTAATACAAAAATAAATGGATTTTTTTGAGTGTGGAGGAACAAGGGGGCAATTTTTGCAGTTTACATAATATAATTGCTTATTCACGCTGTTGCCAACCAGTGTTGAGTTGGAGTTAGCATTCTCAGCAGCTGGGTACATCGCAATGAACATTAGATGCCGGTTATCAGATAGCACTCTTGATACACTTTTTTTTAATAAGTAACTTTCAAAATGTAGTACTTTTTAATCTCTTCAAATAATATCTTCTTTTGTTTTGATTATGTTAAGTTCGTAAAACTGTTAATTATTAAGTTAGTACTAAAGGCCTTTGTTTTCTTTCAATTAATATTTTGTTTTAATTAACCTCATTATCACAAACAAGCAGTTTTCATCATATTCTGTCATGTGAAATTCACATTTTTTTAAACATGACGAGATCCCGAAAATCTCGGGATCCCGCTGGATTGATATTTCTAATCCCGCGGGATCTCGAATTTACGATCTCGAGTCGGGATTGCATTCCCTAGTAGATAGTAACAATATTGTAAATACTACACAATTAATTTTTAAAAATTAAACTAAATAATTTAATTTAAATATAAATTAAATTTAACAATTTGATTATTAGCACACTCTGTTATTTTTAAATTATAATAATAATAAATTAGATTTTTTAAATTACCGGTAATAAATGTAATAGTCATTAAAAAATAATAAAATAGAACTTACCATTGAGCTTATAAATAACTGCATTACATAAATGCACCACTAATAATATAATAAAGTATTTCATTTCAAAATATTCACTACAATAAGTGTGCAGTTATTCAGATCCGACTTCTTTCTGGCGTAACTTGCCTTACGGCCCGGCCTGTAGACAATTCGAGGAAGTACGCTTAGGCTTAACACTTGATTGTTACGTAAATAAAAAACGTCTTACTAGACATAGTTATCTCGCGTAAAAAAATGAAAATGAAAATGAAACTGTAACTTAATAGCGTAATTGACGTAAAACGTAGGATCACGTGGATATACGTAAAACGTATATCCACGTGACATCGACCATTGATATTATTCGACATTGATTTATGACCACCATGCTTTATTGGTGGTTATACCATTAAATTGTAGCTTATGTGAAACGTTGGTACTTTCAACACAGCGCCATCTGTTAGAATTGTGACTATTAAATAATAAAATATACAAATATTTAGCAATAAAATAATTTTGCGGGTATAAATTGAGATGTAAGCTATCCTATCTTTTAAGTTAGATCAAACTGCACACGGTATACGGTAGTTTAGGATTCCATAGCGGACAAACAAACGTAATTTATATATATTAAGATTGTTTGGGAAATTAATAATATGTATGAAAAAATCTTGGTTACTGTGTACAAAGGTAAAAAAATTTTGCTGTTGTTAATATTTTCATAAAAAAATTTTTTTTTTAATTTGACTGTGTTGAGTCATGTTGGACTTTTTGCTCTTCCTCCGCGCCTCCGATTTTTTATATGTACACTCTAGGGTTAGGGCAGAAAAGATCACGTGGATAGTGGGGCGCTCTGATTCGGTTTTGCGTACTTTTTGAATATAAAATTTTGGAAATAAAATAAGTAAACACTTTAAAGTATCGATAGTTTCAAATTTTTCGGAACCTACACTAATTGAAACGTGAATTGACGTTTAACATCAATTATTTGTCAAATTTATTATGTTATGGCGTGTTATTTGCCCATTTGTATGGAAAACAAAAATAAATGTATCTCATGAACCGTAAGTTTCCGCAACTTAAAACTTTGCAAAACGCTTTCTTTTAGTCAGTAGGTACTATCTACAAAAAAAATATTTGTTTAGATTTTTCAACCATTAATTTATTTTAAAATAAATAAATCCACTTTCACGTCGTACGGTCGATTACCTATTCTGGTTTGTGCTATTACTTTTCCAAGGATGATTCCTTCTCCACCATCATGGATTTCGAAGACCTCTAGAACATGATGGCTTTGGAATAGTTTGTGCCCTATTCGTAATACGATGATCTTACAAATAATAATAATTGTGTATTCGTATATCTTCCATTATCTTGTTTTAGTATAGGTATGTTACATACATATTTTCAAATATGATCTCCTAAAAGAGGAAAATAAATACTATGTTTCCAGTCTTTTTAAATATTTGTATAATATCAATGGAAATATTTGCTTCCGGTCGAAATACACTCGAAGGTTGTTTTTGTCGTTTAGTTTAAAATAGTGTAATATATGAGTACACTAGCGGACCCGACATACGTTGTCCTTCGGGATATTTCAAGCGATTAGGATATTAAACAAAGTATGAAAATAACGACTTCAGCGCCATCTGCCGGGCTGATTTGTCTAAACCATCTAAAAATCTAAAGTATCCAGGGCGCCACCCAAACGCATACAAAAAATTTCATTCAAATCGGTCCAGCCGTTTAAGAGTTCAGTGACATACACATGTACAGTAGAATTATATATATAAAGATAATTACAAGATCCAATCCATTCTACAGTTGTCAATTAATGACCCCATAAAAAATGATTTAAAATGCCCAGCAACATATGGGAACCACTTTATACTACTTTAGGTACAACGGACCTAATATGCGTCTAAGTGCGGACACTGAGTCCACCAACCGACCACTTATAATTAATACAGCGTCAAAACAGAAAAAATCCGTGATTTAAATTATTTACTTTTTTTTTTTTTTTTTTTTTTTAACTTGACTTTTTATATTTGCTCAATTTTTATTGTCATTAGGCATTTGACATTGAAAAATGTCTTTTGGGAACTCTGTGACTCTGATATGAGATATCTTACCCATCTAACAAGGAGGTTCTCTCTTTTCTCTTCAAGGAGTTTCAATTCATACAGTTTGGACTTACTCTAACAGTAGATCGAGAGATCGATCGTGGACACACAATATATCAATTCAGGCAATTGCTGCGACACAGTACAAAAAAAAATTTAATTAGGAATTATTAAAAACATAATTGTTACTGATAAACAAAGTCAAAGTCTTACCGCCTTTTCAAATATCTCTTTGGTGAGGTGGAAAATATCAACATTCTCATAATGAGTGTCGGATATATAAAACTCGAAACATTGGCGAATTATGCAGGAAATTCGTTTTCGTACTAGGCACGTGAAACAAATAATGAGAATCTTGTCGCATAAGGTGGGGGGATTAGAGAAATTAATTTATTTATTTCGTAATCCTACAGCTAACATAAATTATATATATATTAAAAAACAATTATATTAAAAATATAGCCAAAGATGGAATGCATAATATTTAAATAAAGTTCAAACATTTATAAAAGGAAAAATCAATACATTTAACTAAGTAATATGTACCTAATTTGGCTGTGTTATGTGATGGTGTGAAACTATTCCTTGTGATTGAACACTTAATTTGATATGTATGTATATTTTAACAAACAAGGAACTTACTTATTATAATTATTTAAAAAAATGTTTTATTTATACTAGTTTTAGTATAATTAGCGGAACAAAAACTTCAACCTTGTACAAGATTAGTTCTTTAATCAAAGGTTATGAGAAAATTTAATTATCTACTTAATTACTATTATTATAAGAAAACTATCTTTTAACACTGACATTGAATCTGGGTTCATAACGCACATGTGAGTAATAAAAAGGTCGATTATAATTTGTGTATTATTTAATATTAATAAATTGCTGTTATACCTTACTTCGTCTATTTAGAATATCTATCATACATACCAAATTAATATTTACGAACAAAACGCAAAAGCTGCGTGTGCATTTATGGCTTTTTGTTTTTGAAGTTCTTACTTCTTTTGGCGCATTAGGGAAAAATGATGAGAGTAAATTTTGACGATGCACGCGCACACCGTTACAAAAACCGACACCCTGAAGTTAGCATAGTCAACATTTTAAAATAAAAAATGCGCATTTCATTATGTAGAAATATTTTTTGTGATATTTAACTAGATAATGCGTTATAATAAAAGTTTTAATGTATTCAATACCTTTTTTCTGTTGTTAGTGTCGTTTTTTCTACAAACGTAGAATAAAGCTAAATAATAAATTTTAATAAGATTTTTATCTTTTTACGCCAAAGAAGTATAAATTCTAACGCGTGTACATAAGTACACACTCATGTTTTTTTTTGCAACTTGCTCCTAAGGTCAAAGGAGATGTAGTGCGACTGGATAATATTATTATAGAAGTAGAAAAAAATCCAGTCGTTCGTACACAACACTTTAAAACTCCACGTGTTTAGTATTTAATAATTAATTTTAATTGTATTATATTTGATTGAAGGTTTAAAAATCATTTTGCGCCATTTGTTGCCAGCTCAGCGAACCGCGAAGCAATTAAAATTATTAAGATATTCTCTAGGCTATAATTTTTTTTCCAAGGACAATTATTTTAATTGTCTATGTGTTTTGCCGCTCAGTGGGGACGACACGGACGTCGAGGCGATATAGGCAACTTTAAAATAGTTTTTCCTTATGTTTTTTCGCTACTTACTACAGCACACACACACATTACACAAGCTCTGCCATTTTTAAGCGCGCTGTATTCGCTAAGACGATTGTAGCTACGGATTTTGGGTGCTTTTTTTAAAGGAAAACGCGGAAACCTGTGTCTTTTCGGGGCTAAATGGGACTAGATTTAGATTTAGACAACAACAGAAAACAAGTTTTTTGCTATACTGTTCGACAACCGACTATTATTTAACTGGTTATGTATGTGATTCATGTTTAAAGACAGTAAACGAAAATAATAATAGGTACTCCATATGAAGGATTCAGCTAGAATCCTTCATATGGAGTATTTAAAAATAAAGATCCAAAGCCAAGAGCCATTTTACTCACACTTGCGAATCTGGTAGCGTGAGTGTCCATGGGCGTAGGTACGTTAAAGGTTAAATAGTACTTAAATTTTTAGGAGAGATACTCCAAATAATCTTAAAAACATCACTAAGAAAGTATTTTGTTTGATATTTGGTTTATAGTAGAGGGAATTTATATTTCCATGCACAGGATAAGCTTTAAATAGCGTGTATTTGATTTTCTGTATATAATTCAATGATTGTTAAAATATTGGAAGAGACATCTGTACTACAATTCTTCAGCTCCGGAACAAAGGACGAAAAGCATAACAGGATAATTACCGATAAAAAAAATGCAACAATCTATTAAACATATAATATAAATAAATACATTAATAAATTACTTATTATTCTCCTGTTCAGTCTTACGTCTAGTTGGAGTTAGTACGGCCTTGACAAGTCCCGCTACTGGAGACTCGACGAATAGGTAAAGTGACACTCCGAGAAGGTACGATGTGAAAATTGATGAATGTAGCAACACCGACTAAAATTAAAACAGTAACATGAATATTTGAAAACGTTAATCTTTCTATGTTCTAAAATTTAGATGGAATTACACGTAACATTAATAACGATGCTAGGAGCTATTAAATTGGGATTTATAATCTCTTCCCTCGATTTCCGTTTTACATTCTCCCCACACTATTCGTCTCATTATCAACCAATTGATCAAGCCTTTTGTGAATCTTCAGACTGTTAAAGACGCCATTGAAAGAAAACTTGTATTGGTGCAGCTGGTTCACTAATAGTAAAAGAAACAGTAATCTAGCTACATACCACATAAAAGTCGGAGACGTATATAGGCTTCATCTGTATTCCCAGTAGACATCGCTGGAACAAGGTGTGTACAAGAAAGGCACTATATGAAATCCTTCCCATCCATGTAAATCCACGCCATTCACAAATAACACGGTACACATCTGAAAATTCAACCATCAGTAAAACATCTCTATGGACTGGCCAATGAAATATTTTTAAGAAAATGCGATCATGCAATAGGCCACCCAAGTTAGGCATTTGCTTGTTCCCGTTGAATGGACAATAAATTTGAAGACATAAGCTAGAGCTTTGTCACAAATACTTGATAGATCTTCGCTATAGATATACATAGATAGAAATAAATGCAAAAGGACACGCTTTCTATCCGAATACCGAAATATTGGAGTTATTGACGTTTTTGTTTGTGAATTTTGTGAAGCAGTAAAAAAAATAATTATAAATATGTCTATCTTTCGACGCAATTGAGATCCACATTTAAAGGCACAATTCGCGATAAAGTAAAGCAAGCAAAAACAGGACCTTATAACTCTAATTGTATTAAATTTATCTAGGAAACCCAGTCGTGCGGATTAAAAATTAACACGACAGCTGGCGGAATACTGACAATACACATAGGAATTGCCAGAATTATGAACATTTTCAACCAAAGATCCAACTTGGCATAATATCAATCAAAACTAAACTACATTTTTAAAATTGTGAAAGAAAATCATTAACTTAATTATACTTAATTTCTTTATAGTTTTTGTTCCGGGGGTTGATTGTATTAAATAATTTAAAACTAAAACTACGAATATATACTACACCAATAAAATACACTTTCGCCGTGCGAAAGAAAATGAATAATAACTTGTAAATTGTTGATAAAATTAAGTTTTTAAAATTAATTAAGACATGTAATATCACAAATCGATCTTTAAGCCTCTCTTTTGTCCAATCGTCTATGACTAAATATGACTCCAGTGTAATGTGGAGGCATGTCCACAACTTTGAGGCGATTATGTTTGTTATGCAGGAATAATGCATTTTTTCCTCCGTCGTTCATTCTACAAAATTCCTCCTCTTACGCGTAATAGGTAATTTTCTGAATGGCCTTGAGCTTATTACAGGTTTTGGTTTAGCATCAGCCAGTTAACATAATATAAGTTTTGATGAGTTAAGTTTAACTTATGCAGTACTTACTGTCATATTTAAAGAAACATCCGACAATGACGATAGTGACAAGGATTTGGAAGGCTATTTTGTAGAAAGTGGCGTATATAGTTTTGAACAGTTGCGAGGGCTCCAGACCGTCAATGTAGAAGAATCCACCGGATAGAATGATAAGAACACCAGCCGGCAATACAAGCCAGTAAGCCCAGAGATAGCTCTGAAAAAATAAAGCATTTCCTCGCTGCAATGCGATACTTATTCGTTGAGTGAGGAAAGCACCAGCTCTGGGATCACCGGTACTATCTTTTTTTTTATACAAAATAATATTGATTCAAAAAATTAAACGTTCAAGAGTAAATAACAAAAGCATTAAGTAATTACCCTGTATTTGGAGAAATCTTTTTTCTCGTTATGCCATTTATAAGTGAGTAAGGCAGCGATGAAACCTAGTACATATGAAGACAAGTTTGTGTGACCTAGTATGTATACAGCTTTGAATGTCGGGTTCATGCTGTAGAGGTGACGATATGATCTGTAAAATAAAACCTTTATTACAAACATATATCAACTATTTACGGAGTTTAGCTTTCTCTAAACCGCCACGTGTACAAAGTATGCGTCGAACGAGTTATCTTGCATTACCTAAAGTACGTACGAACTACGCCAAAAAAAAGGTTACCTACGAAGGCGCACAGCTGTATAATAAACTACCCACAGATATAAAAAATATTACTTCTATCAATTCATTCAAATCGAAGCTAAGTGAATATGTTAAACAAAATTACTTTTAAATTCATTTCTTATAATTACTTTTAATTCATATTTCTTTGTTCACTTTTATTTTTAAATTTATTGCATGTACGGCTATATTTCATTGTGATTATTTTAAGAACGACTACAATGTTATGTTATCTAGAGTATTATTCTCATGTAAGTGACATTTTTTGTCTTTTTTGAGAAATAAAGTCTTTAAACCTAAACCTTTACGGACATTTGGATGTATAACGAAATGAAATTGGGCAACGTACAATCAATGGAAAGAACTCGGTAGAACAGCATCGGTATTTTGAAAACAATACTGATGGCGATTCCGATACCTACTACTATTTTGTGTTTTTGAACAGCGCAATCAGCGCTTGTTACATCAGCGTTACGTATATTGATATACATTCAAAGATCGTAAATAAACGTCGGGATCCGTTTTTTGAGTTACATAGTACCAGCATGCAAAAGATAAAAAATACAGATCAAAAGCATCCGTAACCGATCGTATAAAGAGCTATGTCACAGTATGTTATGAATTATGTCACACGTCCACTTGTTTATGCCTGCATGCATCCCATCGGGATACACGGGATATATGTGATAATCGGTGGCTAGGCATAATTGTACCTACTTTGGGGTAATGAATTGCGTTTCCCATATACTATGTCACAATAACATTGGTTGTCGATTAAAATTATGCTTGAAATTGTCAGCAGTATGTTGGGCAGATTATAATTCCATTAACAATATTACGGTTTCGCGTCTGTATTTAATAAACTTACTCAGGCGTCTGAATGACAGTTGCATCTAGTTTCTGGTAGTATGTGATCGATGCTGTGATGACGATAGACATGAGGAACATTAGCCATGTTGCTATCTTACGAGAGCGGGGTGTCCGGGCTATTACCAGCACGAGAAGACTAAAACAGAATAGCTGCGTGTCGGCAGCTAGATACCTAGACATGTAAGATTTCATTAAAACATACAAATATTATTTTATAAATTTTTCAGCATAAGGTATAATCTTTATTAATTGCTTTTGGCAGTTGTGAAGTATCCAGAAAGTCGGCAGAAATACGGATTAATAATAAACAGACCTTATTGTATTTGTCTCAACACGCAATGTATTGGAGAGAAAGGTCACAGGACTACATAGTGGAAGCAGGCTTGTCTTAAATTGTATGACGAGAAAATATAAATCAGATCTAATATGGTCAGAATATGGTCAGTTATTCTGTGACCGATACAACATTAGAAGAAATTTACACAAGAATAGCAAAAACGTGCAAGAGCTTTCGGGCGCTTAAAAACGAGAAGCGTAATTTATTAAAACTTATATGTTTATATTTACGGACAATTAAAGGGAAGCTGTGCAATACTAGTGTACTACCTCTCAAACGCACACTAAAGCTCAGCGTAGAATACTACAGGTGTGTCAAAGATTGATGGAAGGATGCACGATAATGAAGAGAAGATAAGATGAAATAAAGAATACAATATTAAGAAGAATAACTAATCGTATGCTAGCATAAATGGATTCCACATGGTTAGAGCAACAGAAAACTGAAACTACAAAGTAAACTGGTGTCCGTGGTACAATTAAAGGAAAAGGAAAACACAAATCAGACCAGATTAAGAAAGTAGCGAGGGACAAATGGCGGAAAGTGGCACAGTGCGGACTTAAATATCGATGATTCCTCCCTCAGACGATGATGATGTCGAGGACGCCTTTGCCTCAAAGGCACTCCGAAACTAAGGAATGAACAGTGTTACATAGATAATAGAAATAAAAGGCTTTTATTGTTAGTGTACAATATTCTGGGTTTGGACTATTCCTTTCCTCTTGAAAGCTGAATAACTCACCAAGTTTGCGGCATACAATTGCTGTCGCTATACATGTAATTGTTTATGTAAAGTATGTTTGTCCACCACTTATTGCGACAAGCGTCGGATTCACTGGTCACAGTAAGCTGCCACAAGGGGCCGTCACCGAAATAAGGTACGATACAACCAATAGTGCCGATGAGAAGAGCATATGTAGGTGTCAATCTGAAATTTTTGATGCAACGGTATACTTATGGAGAAATAATTAGGTCTCGAAAAATGCACCAGCCTTAAACCGTAATGGAAATAACGTTCTTTCGTTTAACAGCTTTTTTTTACATATTATATGAACTTTTCTATAAGTTTTGCACACAGCAATTAATTTTAATGTTTTCTATTTGGATAACTTCAAAATAGTCATTTAAATTAAATGTTAAAGCTAAAAAGTTAAAGCTTGTAAAATGAACTACTAAAGAATTATTAAAAGATTTTTATAATATTTTAAAAAAAAATTATACGCCTGTAAAATAATTTTATTTATTTACACAAATACAGTATTTACAATTTTCTTAACCTATAAAGTAATAATAAAAATAATTAAAAATAAATAAAATGAAAATTTAAAACAAATTAAAAAGTTTGGTCCCTATGGCAGTGTACCTTTAACGCTGGCAGCATTTCCTCGCTGTATTGCAAGACTTATTCTTTGAGCCAGGAAAGTGCCAGCTCTGCGGTCACCGGTACTATCTACCAGGCGCCAACTTAAATCTTTAATAAGCGAAAAATAGCAAGTTTGCGAAAACCTATTGGCAGGCGCAAGTCTATAAGAAAGATTCTCGATTTTTTTAATGATGTTGATCTCTCTTATTTATTCCCTCTATTCTATTAATAATTTCGCATAGCCCTTCAACCACAATCTTATTATAGAACGTTGCCTCCTTTCCTTTCCTCGTCAATGATTAAAAATAAAAATACCATTTATGAATTTAGAATCTGTCATTTTTAAAAATTCAATTATACAAATTAGGTATGTTACATACCTAATTTGTATAATTGAATTTTTGGATTTCTCTTGATTTCTCTGGATTAGACTAGATTTCTGGATGACGGATATTTCGTTTAATGCTTCATGAATTTCGTACTAGCCTATTATAGCCGAGCCTAAAATATTTTATGACACAAAAGAGATCTTCAGATGTTTAGTCAATGCGACTGGCAATACTATATTGTATTGGAAAGACAATAATTGGCGCGGTAACCATTTCTATACTAGTTGGAGCGCCGCGCGCCGTAAGTATATCACGCCTGTCACTTAGAATCTTTGGCGTTCATCATATATTTTCTTATATGTACAATAAGTAAGAAGTAAAAAAGGCTTTTTTAAATGTATACATAGACAAAGAAACATATAATTCATCTTATATACCTGATCCATCGTAATAAAACTCCTTTGGGAAAATCAACCCATGTAACCTCATGGCTCTCGGCGTGGATTAAGAAATTGAACACGAGTAGAAAAGCAGACATAACAAAGAAGGTCAATGTTACCAGTATACCATTGAATAGGATCTGCTTCAATGGATCGTCGTAGGCCTGAAATGGAACAACTTTATTTTGAAACTAGCGGACCCGACAGACGTTGTCCTGTCTTAACTATGAATATTGATTTCAAATTGGTATAATTAATTAAAAAATATTTCAGAAACAAAGTGTTTTTTATTCTAATGCTTTATGTTATACAACATTCTTTGTTTGTTTTTCTGGCTCGCATATTATTATATTATCAATATAATAACTCCGATCGAAGCATTTATTTTAAACGATATTAATTTTTCTTACATCCTCTTTGACGATATTTAACGCCATAAGGTTACATCAAAAAGTTCGAATTGTATGATGGTTAAGTATTCTTAAATTTTATAATTTTCCGCGCATTTTTTTTCTTTTATAAGAACCTTCTCCTGACAATTACAAACACAACAAAAAAAAATCAGACAAATCGGTCAAGCCGTTTTCATGTTATGTCGTGACAACGGAAAACGGGTTTCATTTTTATATATATAGATTTCGCTGTGTCAATTTGAAATTACCACCTTTTGAGAATGTAGCAAATATTTTTATAATTCGTTTGTCAAAATTTATTTTAATATTAATTAGATGGCATATGTACAGTCAAGAACACGATGAAGTTTTGCTTGCTTTATGCTCCCATCCTCTGTATCTACTTCTAGTGGCCCTTGATAATCGCCTAGCAACGCCTTTTATAAAATTAAGAAAATTTTGATTATCGGTAATCAAGCAAACTGTGGCGTCCTCGTCGTCGTCAAAATAGCTCACATTGTTGAAGCTACGGCCCCGTGTATATAGAGGCAGGTAATTAACATTTTCAGTTGATAAGTGATGGTACTTTTGTACATGTATTTTTAATCAGAATTTATATAGTATTCACAACGGGAGACCCCGAAATATTTTGCCTTTTGCTCTAAGATCCCGATATCCAACGACCTTCACCGAGATGCTTATTTAATGAAACATATTTTATATTTCATTTAATATGTCAATAAATATAATCCATATGGGTTGCCTAGCAAATTGCAGTCCAGAGTATTTTAATTAATATTTAAAAAAAAATATTTTATTAAATATTTCACCGGTATGATTATTAGATAAATTCTATACCAATCGAAAGTATGAAGCCCATAGAATATGCAAACGTTAGGTTGTTTTTAATCAATTAATTATTTATGTGTATATTTTTTATGTGACACTAAAGTATATATACATCTTTTGTAAAAAAAAAAGTTATAGTGATACATATATAATACTACCCTGATTAAAAATATTGATTCAAAAAAAAATTTACTACATGCCAATTATAAAAAAATATTTTTTTTTAAATATTAATTAAACATACTGTGGACTGAAATTTGCTAGACAACCCATATGGATTATATTTATTGACATATTAAATTAAATATAAAATACGTTTCATTAAATAAGCATCTCGGTGAAGGTCGTTGTATATCGGTATCTTATACTATTATGATAAATAAATTTACCTTTTCAAAGTAAAGAGGATTTTCAATATACGTAAACGCCAAAGTGAGAGCGGTGTGTGAGAAAATAACGCACACCATCGTCATAGATCTGAAAAACAATAGATATCTATTTGAATTACTGCTATAAATGCATAGCTCTCTAATCTTAAGGGTACGTTTTCAATGACTTTATAGGCAAAGTTTTCACTAAATGTTAAAATTTTATAGTATTGGTTTAATTGTTTTTATCGATTCTATGTTTTTTCTATATAAATGTAAAAGAATAGTAGCTTTAGGAGTTTAAGTTCCCAGTCCGCTGTCACGTGCTCATATTGCGAAGGTAACACAGAAGGGGTGGCACAGAAGTCTGATCACCTACTTGTCTAAACTATTAAAATAATCAAAGCAAGTGATAAATATGAAGCCATGTGGTGAATTATTCTTATTACCTTAAACCATTGAGTGCTTTTAGCTTGTTCAGTCTTTCATCTGAACCCTTTCCGCTGGGCGCAACCAATCTTTTCCAATTTCTTTGTAAGGAGAACGCCAGTAAATATTTATTACCTGAAATGTATATTTTAATGGCTTAAATAAGCTTTTACTAAAACGATTTTCATTTGTTCCTTAACTAAAATTGTATGAAAAACTATTGTTATTGTTATTTGATAATATTATTCGTAATTTGCTACTCTGGGGCTATATACTATATACTACACTAAAGGCCCCTGTAACTCCCCAATCCCCATTTTACTCGACAACCGGCTATCACTGTTTATCTAGGACACAACAATTTCCGTTTACAGATAATAAATCTAAAGAAAGTGTATAGATTAAAATATTCTAAGACAACTTACATATTGACGTTACCACGATCAATCAACTTCAACAGCCTCTTATGGAGGGCGTAAAGAACATAAGATACGCGATACCAGTGTTAAATTTATCAAGCATACCATTTCAACTGATATATTATATGTATAGGTTTATCAGTAGCATTTACCTGTACTGTTTTCATCTTTAGATAAAATTGTTTCGTAGAACGTGCCAATCATATTCAATAACAACAATAGACCGTAAACGCCAATAATAGCGAAAGTACCATAGCCGATTACTTTCTTATCATCTTTTCTTTTACAATACTGTATTGTTGACAATTTGGCTTCAATCCCATAGTTTTTCCATATTGTTTCGTTTACGCATGGGCCAAGGGTCGCGTTTAGTGCCATAGTCTTATTAAAATTTTCTAAATAGTCTTTACACGTCCTTGTAACACACAAACCTCTGTGTATTTGTGTGTGATTGTAATGCTTCTTTGTGTATGCTGAATATTGCTGAAATTTTTTGAATCGTGAGTATTTGTTGAGCCACGATGGCCCTTTCTAAAACCAAGCAAAAACCCAAGCAGAACCTTTTCGAAAGCTATTGAAAAACAACTTAATTAGAATCGTTTGTCGTGAAGAAGTAGTATGGTAATCGCTAAAAAGTTAGGTTCACTTATCAGCGATCGATGGTGTTCAAATGGTCATTAGCCCCGTTCTTATTTCGATTAAAGCATTTTAAATTGTTATAGTCGAACTTTTAATATTACTTTTGCATAACTAAAGAGATATATTTATAAAAAATAATAGAACTATTAAAATACATTTATTTTGACCTAGGCACCCTGACATAGCATTCGTATTAATATCATTATTTATAATTATTTTAATACAAGTAAATTGGCTATGAAGTAAATAACTATATACCGTTAACTGCATGTTATTTAAACTAGTTATAATGATTTACAACGAGTTTTACACTTGATATATTTTATACTACACCATAATTATACAATTGTTCAAATTAAACGCGATCAGAATATTGTCTTTAGTTTACAAATACTACATATTTAAATAAAATTGATTTAACACATAAACGCGGACGTCTATAAATAACTAAAATAAAGTTAAAGTTAATCATCACTTTCTAAAGAAGTAAGTGACCGTCAAATCAGTATCTAAGCGTTCGGAATTATAAGCTTCGAATCTCATTAATATGCTGTTCGCACGGTGTCTTATCGATTTTTGATTTCACCATCTTATAATGGAAGTACCATTTTTTAAACGTATTCTCTTTCCAACGGTAGGTACGTACCCCATTATATAATTTTCTAACATTTATATATTTAAATATCTAATTTTTTATGAAGTTTCGAGTCTTCACAGTTAGTACAATCGCGATTTGCGACGATTTCTATTTCATATCTGTTATATAATTTATGAAATGTTTACCTGAATTAAATGCATCAGAGGAGACCGAGATCTGGAGAATAGATCGAAGTCCGCGATACAGTAGGTGCCCTCTGCTTCTGTCATGCAGACGTCATAATCGTCCATCTCATACAGCGGTGGCATTTTGAAGTAATCGGTTTCTGAAAATAGTTTTTGCTGAATAGAAACTCGCTTGCTAAGTTTGTGTATATCAAATAACAATAATTTTATTCATCAGACAAATACAGTCCATTGATTGATTTGTAAGTTAGTAACAATAGTTTCTTAAGATCTATCTATAGGTATCTTTACAAAACTGTGTAATCACGAAACGCCAGCCTGCTGGAATTTTAAGAATAATCATTACAAAAACCTATATACAATTATGTTTATTCAAACCTTCTTAGAGATCGCTGTAATTTCCAGGAATTTCATTTTATTTTTGCTCACAACCATCACATATTTTACAAGAGGACAATTACATACTTATGAAAATATGTTGTAGACAAGATATAGGTACACGTGAAAATAACATGAGAACTTAAGAAGGCGCTCTATCCATACAACTTCCTCACAATAGAGTAGCCCACATTTGAGGACTTCAGTTGAAGCCAAGGTTTATATAAAGAAACAAAGAAGCATCTTAAAATATTATTATATTTATATTTTTTTTATTAGGTCTTTACATATGCAATTGGAGACTTCGTATTAAAAATGTAATTTTGGTATTATTTTTATTTCAGCTAAACAAAGCATCAGCCCAAACTCAGATACATATAATGTACAATTAAACCTGTAAATGCTTGTTATATAATGTCTAATTACATAGGTAAATACCTATTATCGATAAATAAACGGGTACATGGCGTGGTTAATTTTATAGTTAGATATAAAAAAAGCAAAAAAACTGTGTGAGAGCAGCGTTGGCTCTGTGGTTACATCGAACTCAACCCTGAGGTCGTAATTTCGAATTTCGGCTACGCCAATGGATTTTTCTTATTATGCAATCTAACACTCGTGCGAAGAAGGAAAACATATCATGCGTCATAGTCAGGAAGCGACAGTGTAGCGACGCAGCGATGCGACGAGGCACAGAAAGCTGTTCACCTGCTTGCCTATTAATTAGAAATTGATCATGAAATAGATAGATAAATCTGAGGCCAATACCAAGAGTTGCTATGCTTTATTTTAGTGAAGCATGTCGGATATAATATTAAAACTAGTCTTACAAATATCTGATAACAAAACGATATTACTGTTGGTCAGTGTTTCCCAACGTGGGGCCCACGCCCAACAGGGGAGCTTGATTGTTATGATGGCTGTTCAAAAATTAATGAAAATTATTTAGAATATGAATTTCAGTTTTTCATTATGTTTTGAAATTTACTTACTGCGTACTTTCGTTAACAACTTCCTATTTATTTCTTCCTAAAACCTATCATTTATGTTTCTTAAGTGAACAATTCAATTTTTAATATTAAAAATTATGTTTGTTAGATAGCTGGCATAAGAATTTGGAAAGGCTAAAATGGGGCATGGCACAAAAAACGTTGGGAATCTGCTGTAGTGTCTACTATAAGTGTTGATGTTCATACTTTGTTGAATAAGCTTGTACAATTGATTTAGAGGGCGATATCTTCCAGACCATCCACTTAGCATAGATTTAAAGTAGATAATTTGTATGATTTGCAGAAAGCGTTATAAATTTAATTTGTTTTATTTTCCTCTAACAATAAGGTCACAAATGTGTAACCTTGGCACGAGTTGTCTATGTGCGAATATGACCATCTATTTTTTATGACATCAAACCTTTTTTTAAAACTACGTGACTGGTCTTGTAGTAAACAACGGTCATCACAGATGTATTCGTTGTTATACTTCTGCTTTTAAAATAGTAAAATTATATAATTTACTAGTAGACTGGGCCAAGCGTTGCTGTGGCTAAGGTTCTTGTTACAGATGTTAAATAGTATCTTATGTGAAACGTTGGTACTTTCAACACAGCGCGGCGCCATCTGTTAGAATTGTGATTTGTGACTGTCAAATAATAGCAGACTAATAATTAGCAATAAATTTAAATTGCGACTATAATTTGAAATTTAAACTATACTATCTCTCAAGTTGGATCGAACTGCACATGGTGTGCAAATTTGATTGATATCGGTTCGGTAGTTTAGGAGTCCATTGAGGACAAACATTGTGACACGAGATTTATATATATTAAGATAAACTAGGGTTTTAAAATAATAATAATAATTAATATTAAATATTGTCGTTCTAGAAATTATGGTTCTGCAATGTAAGATTAATTAGTTGTAATAAGTTGCCTAAAAACTCGTATATTAATCGCAATTATGTATTTAATAAATTGACGATATCTGTTAAATTATGAAAGTTGAATCGAATAGTATAATTTCCTTATAACTTCAAAAATTTGTATTTTAGGAGTTAAGCACCAAACTTTTTTATTGCAAGGTCATGATGTCGCATTTTGCCAAAAACGAAAAAAAAGTCAGTGGCGCTACAACCTCTTTAGGTCTTGGCCTCAGATTTATGAATCTGTTTCATGATCATTTTTAAATCTAATAGGCAAGTAGGTGATCAGCCTCCAGAGCCTGACACACGCCGTTGACTTTTTGGGTCTAAGACATGTCGGTCTCTCACGATGTTTTCCTTCACCGTTAGAGCTAATGTTAAATGCGCACATATAAAGAAAGTCCATTGGTGCACAGCCGGGGATCGAACCTACGACCTCAGGTATGAGACTCGGACGCTGAAGCCACTAGGCCAAAAGTGCTTTGCCAAAAATGAGTCCCTATTATACCCAACGGCGAAGGTTCTTTACAAATAATCCTCCAGATTACAAACGCAATTTTCCCCATGGGATCAAATTTCCATATGGAATAATGTTTATCGTGATCACCTTTAGTTGAGTATTCGCAAGATAAAGATGCGCTGTGCCAACTACAACCTAAACATAAAAATTGTTTCCAATATTTATAAAAAAATACACGCATAAAAGGGTTTGGAAAAATACATATAGTCTTATGCAATATAAGTATGATGAATTTTAAAAGTAATTTATGTAAATTACTTCGGTAATATTTTTTGTCTCAAGATTAATTTTTCACTTTTTTAAACTTGAAATTAGAAAAAAACTTAATCTTCATATTACGTCAAGATAAGTTATTCAAGAACATTCCCGATTATATAATTATGTAATTTGTAAAAATTGTATATTATTGTCACTGATGATGTGATACTACGATTTATAAAGCATAAAATTATAATATGCTATGATAGCATGCTAATGCATTTTAATTAGCAAAGAAATCTTGGCATGTTTCTGAGGTTCCAAAAACTAATACAGACACATCCCACGCTTATACCAATTAACACACTCACACATACACGCATATTTAAAAGACTTGTGTTTGATTAGTTGTAACACTAATCAAACAACTTTTTCTAAAAAAAATATACCATGTATCATGTAAGAATCGTTATCTAGTTACCCACAACACAGGGACTGCCTTGTGGGACTAGCGAGAGGTGAATTTTGTCACAACCTATTTGTCATGAATAAAGTTTTTATTTGTTATTATTTAATAGATTTCGGGCAGTATGGTCACTTTTTAGGCTATATAGGTTTTGCTCTAAGTTTCATAAACAAACATAAGCTCTAAACGACAAATTTTCCTTTAACCATTTCCTAAACATCATTATACTGATTTTGAGACAACGAATTCTACTTCAAGTCTTCTCAAATGCGACTATCGACAGTATTCTTTTAGTTGCACCTTATTTTTAGCTGCCTTTAATTAAATAAACTGCAGTGTGTGGGAGTGTGTCCCACATGAAGAAAATGAACATTTCCAGATAACTACCAAATTATTGAACATTTTAACTCTTAGCTAACTTGATTTTTTCTCGCATACCTGACAGTTTCCGTACAGCATTGCCTTATTTTAGAGGTAGAATGTCCAAATCCCTCTTTTTGGTTATCATATCAACATAAAATGCAATACTTAGTACCAAATTCTTACGAAATATTATTTCCTAAAAATGGTTGTGATTTTCTGACGTATATGTTTATAATATTATTCTATTTTATTTTTGTAGCCATAGCCGCTTCGAATGCCTCATAAAGCCTTAAGATTGAAACAATTAAACTACAATTTTGAACATTCAACATCTTTGCAATGTTATCTGTACTATTCGTTACATTTCAATCCTAGTTAAACTCACCATTTAAGCTATATATCACGCACGCACTCCGGCCAAATAACAAAAACAAAATAAGCACAAAAAACATATTGTCACTAGATTAAACCACGTATACTAGAACCGCTGGTCACTGTTACTCTAAAGGAAACCCATTCGTTAAACGCAAAGCATTTTGTGTCCTTATGATTTTATACGCAACGCCGCATCCTATGAACTCCGATGAAGCATGCCATGTACACACCGTTTAGCGAAGGTGAATGTATTATACGTATATATATATATATATATATCGAAATTATTGATATTTTTTTCTCATAGGGGAAAGATTAGGCACATATGGTAGAACGCTACATAATATATCACTAGATATCCATTTTCTATCTGAATATTAAAAACAAATCTAATATTCACCGTCTATGATATGTAAAGAAAACTATATCCTTGAAAGGCCATCTAGTCCTTGGCGAGTCCTGCCCTGCGATTCTGTAACTCACTTCACGAACTCACACAGCGGTTTTCGCATCGGTGGTCGCTCTCAAATCAGTCGTGAAACAGTCATTTTATGATTTGGCATTCTGATAAACAATAAACTACAAGCTCCTTTAACAGAATGCCAAATCATAAAATGACTGCGTCACGACTGATTTGAGAGCGACCGCCGATGCGAAAACCGCTGTGTGAGTTCGTGAAGTGAGTTACAGAATCGCAGGGCTGTAAGGTCTCTGCAATTAGGCTATGGAATTCACTTCCCGTCCTTATAAGCTTAGCTCGTTCTCTATCTTCCTTCAAATTTCATCTCTACAAACATTACCTGTCCACATCGTATCCCTAACTTTCGTACTAACTACTAACTGACGTAAGACTGATCTTTAATTAAATTATAATGATTCATTTGCACTTTTTATTTTTCATGTATCCTTTATTAGTGTAGTTTGTTTTTTGTTCCTGTTTAGTTTCTATTTTTCTTAATAACTATATGTAATATGTATTTGTGCACTTCTTGCCTATCTAATTGAATACATTTTTTTCTTTTCTCACAGTGGTTGCCTGGAAGAGATCGTTCGAAAGCGATAAGGCCGCCAGTTGCCCGCCTTTATGTTAAATTTTTATATTGTAATACAACGAAGTGTAAATAAATAAATGAAAATATAATATTTACCGTCTATGCTATGTAAATAAACAATTGTAGGGATGAATGTTAGTTCTCGTTTCTCATTCAGGATAAAATAAATATTGACTAGATAATAACAGCAATTTGTTATCTAGGTTTTAGATCAATTTAACTAATGGCCACACGCGGTATGATTATAAAACGTAGATTATCTACGGTCTTTGTTACCCTGGTTACGACTGTGCGTTATGTTTACTATAGTGGAACTAAAATTATATATTATTCAAAACAAATAGAATAAACAATAAAACTAAATTCCGGAAAACATTTACTAATAATTACAAAATAGTGTCAAAGTAATTAAAAGAAAACGATTTATTTATACATAACGTCAAGCGATGCTTCAATAGTATAATAAAAATGACAAATATAGTCACCATTTTACCTACATTTTAAACATCGAAACAGAATAATGTGTTACGTTCTCGTCAGTGATGTGCACTCGGCATTATAACGAATGAATTAACGTCAAAAAATATATAGAGATTATTGTTATCGGGTTTAATTTTTTATTTGTCGCCGAATAATTTAAGAGTATAATTTTTTTCCTCAGTTTAAATATGAAGGTTTTCTTCATATTTATTTGAAAAATCCACTTCCTCGTTGGCTGATATTATTGGCCTGGCAGGAATGTGTCAAGCGGAAGGGTCCTGAGACTAGACTAGACTATTTTCTCACATATGTAAGTTGTAATTATGTTTGCATATAATAAAGATACTCAACTGTGAATATCATCAGAGTCAAATATAAAGCTGGAGCGGAAAATAATAAACGGCTCAAACAAGAGATTTTCCTCCAACTTCGATTTTGTTCCCTTTGGAGTAGAGACTCTTGGGCCGTGGGGTTCAAGTGCACAGGCGCTTATTAAAGATTTAAGTTGGCCCCTGGTAGACAGTACCGGTGACCCCAGAGCTGCTTTCCTTGTTCAACGAATAAGTATCGCAATACAGCGAGGAAATGCTGGCAGCATCGAAAGCCATAGGGTCAAAACTTTATAAATTTGTTTTAATTTTTTGTTATTTTTATTATTACTATATAGGTTAAGAAAATTGTAAATACTGTATAGAGAGAGAAAGTAGATGGTAGGTATGCTCTTTCTCTTTCCTAAAGGAATCAGTTTATGTCCATGTGTGTAACCAATGACTGTCCGGCCCGGACAGTCATTGGTTACACAGTTGCTCAATTTGTCCCACAATATTTTTACGTTTCCAGCTTATTAGTATTTTTGCAGGTTATTACTTTCTGTCTGGTATTAGTAGACGACACATCCACAACCCGCTAGTCTTTTATTATTCTCTTTTATATTTATGCTTTTATTTTAAGCAAATATGATATTGTCAAATAACATGATATACTTCTTCATCTTTTCTTTGAAATCTAATTTACAATAAAAATAAAAATCAGTGGCGCTACAAACATTTTAGGTAAGGCCCTCAGATGTTTGAATCTGATATTTCATGATCATTTGTCAATCTACTCGTAATAGGCAAGTAGGTGATCAGCCTCCTGTGCCTGACACACGCTTTCGACTTTTTAGTGTCTATGTCAATTGTCAAGCCGGTTTCCTCACGATGTTTTCTTTCACCATTGTGTTGGTGTGAGTGACTGGCTTCACCAGTGAATGTGAAATGCGCATATAGAAAGAAAGTCCATTGTGTTGGAAGGTCATGGTGCTGTCCACATACAATTGTCTATGATGCACTGCATTTAAATTTGGAATATCTTTATTTTATTTTTACATGTGCGGTGTCATTTAATTCAGTTCATATATTTTCTCATACAAATTTTAATTAATTCCTAGAGACTAGTCCACCCTATCTATCACATTGGTGCATAGCCGAGGAACGAACCTACAACTTCAGGGATGAGGGTCGCACGCTGAAGCCACTAGGCTAACACTACTCTATAATTTACAATAAGCGATTTCAAAAATTCGTGACAATGACTGAGGTACATCGAAACATTGTTGCTTTATACGATATATTAGAAATTATGGTTTTCCGCCATTTGTGGTTTCTGTTAATCGTCGAAGATGCTAATGTAAGCGAGAACAATTGTTTGTCAATTGACAGATTCAAAACCATTCTGCGCTAGTAATATAGTTTCTATAGCTACTCAAACTCATCTTTGAGCTTAAGGTTCTGTAATATTTATTTTTATTATTTTAACACATTTATAAACGTCAGCAAAGGAATTCGAGAATTTTTAAGGAATTATCAAAAAGGTTAGTCGCATCACGGGAGACCGAAGAGCTGGCAGCTACCTCGGATAAAGAATTAGTCTTGGTATTCTAAGGGGGAACGCTGCCAGTATCTTAGAAGGTAATTATCGCACGCTGCAGAAAATTATTTGAGAATTCTAAATTTATCATGAGTTCTTTAATGCAGAATGGACAAGAATTAGAAACAATAAACTCTAGAATATTTCTTAACCTCCTCTTAACGCCACTTAACTTGTGTTTATTGGAGATCGTCCGGGAGAGCTGGTTTTTATGCATGGATGGAATAGATATCTTCTTTTTCTGTTTGAAACTGATGAGTATATGGAGGAAGGAAGGTGCTGCTCTTCCTCCAATCTAAATGGAGTTTTACTAGGGCTGAAGTCGAGAAATTGATCAATCCTAAGCGGTAGGAATAATTTCGTTGCCGCCATTTAGGATTGATGTCATCGACTACGCCGAAGAAAGTAGGTGTCACTACAGTACTCAAGACAAGATTATGACTTATATCTTAAATATAAATTACGTGTCACGTTGTTTGTCCGCTACGGACTCCTAAACTACTGAACCGATTTCAATCAAATTTGCACACCGTGTGCAGTTTGATCTAACTTAAAAGATAGGATAGCACACATCTCAATTTATACCCGCAATATTATTTTATTCCAAAATATTTGTTTATTATTTGATAGTCACAATTCTAACAGATGGTGATGTGTTGAAAGTACCAATGTTTCAAATAAGCTACAATTTAATGACATTACCGCCAAAACTGCATGGTGGTCCCCATGACTGGTGTTCTCCTACCGTTTCCCTTGAATAGGTTACTACTATGTAATATAACTAAAACCTTAGCCACAGCAACGCTTGGCCGGTCTGCTAGTTGAATATATACATATATGTCGAGTCTTTGAAATAATAGCCAGTAACAAACACCCAGCAGACACTTACTTTACATATATGGAGAGAAAACCATGAGCACGGAGTTATTACAACCAAAATTGTTGAGACCTCTGTTCCTTATACAGATTGAATTTTTTATAGTATTAGGAAACTTCATCTATTGTACAATCATATAAATATGTATTAAGGTTTAAAGCAGTTTATTCTCAGTAAGAACATACATGTTACTAACATGAGAATTAATGATTGTTTAAAATCATAAAAGTAATATATATCACGCTATCGTCGTACACTGCAATGATCTCTCCATTTAGCAAAAACAATTCGCAGGCCTATTCGAAATAGGTCCACTGCTACTATGCCCCGTATCTCAGGAGATATTATCTGTTGGTTGACAATTAGAAATAACATGTATTTATAAATTGTATAATAGGCGATAAATGTATGGTTTTTAATATATTTTTTGTTTACATGGGGCAAACGTAATTTTAAGTAAGCCATAAAGGAGGTTCATACAGAGTTAAATTTTCTCTTTTTCAGTCAGTTTTCTTTCAGTTTGTTTTTGGCTTAATTGTTTGAAATCCTTGTTCAGATTTCTCTTGAACATTGACCAACTGCTGCTGCTTTAACTTGTTGACTCGTGGTAGATAGTACCGATCTTAAAGCGTTTTGAAAATCAGCAGTTTATACAGTGGAACTGAAAAGTGCCGGGGTGAGTCTGAAAATATTAGTCTGTTTACCCAGATACCGCCTTATAGGTCTACTTTAGGATGCCCCATTGTAGATCGCGAGGTCTCTCTGACGTGAGGTCATTTCTGACATTTAATACGACAATGTTACGGTTACGAGTAAATTTTGTGTATGGGCACATATCCCAAATCTTTTTTAAAAGTTTTACTTGACTTCAGTGACTCCGGGTACAAGTAAGGGTATAACTCAAGTAGCAGCCAGTTGTAATGAAATACGTCTGCACTGTTATTGCTCCGTAAAATATATAAATCTTAATATATATATAAATTACGTATCACGTTGTTTGTCCGCTATAGACTCCTAAACTACCGAACCGATAACAATCAAATTTGCACACCGTGTGTAGTTTGATCCAACTTAACTGTCTATTAAGTTGGATCAAACTACATCATCATCAACAATAGCTTACATCTCAATTTATACCCGCAATATTAATTTATTGCAAAATATTTGTTTATTATTTGATAGTCACACTTCTTACAGATGGCGCTGTGTTGAAAGTACCAACGTTTCACATAAGCTACACTTTGATGGCATTACCACCAAAAAAGCAAGGTGGTCCCCATGACTGGTGTTTTCTACCGTTTCCCTTGAATAGTTTGCTACTATGCAAGATAACAAAAACTTAGCCATAGCAACGCTTGGCCGGTCTGCTAGTATTATATATAATATAGAGTTCTCATAAGGCTTTAATGGCACAAGAGTTGTTTAGTAAAAAAATAATATCCTATCACTCTTTGCAGTGGAGTAACTATACCATCTAGGGCTCGTGGCAAATTCATTTGATGGGCCCTATCAGTATAAATCGTCAAGTTGTACTCAGTTTAATTTTAATAAACTTCGAGATTTTCAGCGTACTCAATTACACGACGTATATGTCCCACTAATGACTATAGGCCTCCTCTTTTAGGCGAGAAGAAATGATCTGTAGTTACGCTAGCCCGATGCGTATTGGAGTCAACACATTCATCCATAGAACATATCACTTGGGGCCGTCTTGCGTTGACATTTTGCCAGCCCTGCCACCCTATTCTTACGCCACCGACTCTTTGTTTCAGTTGTATATTTTCTTAATAACCATTTTAACCCGACACGGTACTTAACATAGAATTATTAAAAACAAATTTTGTTTTAAGCATCACACAGTGACATCATCCACAGGTAATAATATTTTTAGTTTTTAAAAATAACAGCTTTTAATATAAAAACATCTTAATTTACTTACCACTTAATTTATTATCGGATGCATTAGCAAGTCTTAATAAAGCAAATATAAAATTATAAAAATCAAACAACAAACCTACAGCTTAAATCAATATTGTAATGTAATTAACGACAAAATACCTTCTTGAAATCGATAGCGCCAAATCACCTGCTTCATGAGCACACCCCACATACACTTCTTCATGTGCATACCCTCACCCTCACACCATCACCCAACGCAACCGCATTAGGTATTACTCAGTTAAATATTTAATTTTCATTGATTTTTTTCGTTCGTAAATGTTTAAACCTTTGTTTTAATTATATATTTCATCTTGGTATTGTTTTGTTATATGTAAGGTACGTATAATAAATCATTGACCGAAAATTTTCTCGCGTTAGGTTCATTTTCACGTGTAACAAGAGTTTTGCCGCCAATTAAAAAAACCAAATGACAAATGAATGCAATATACTACATTAGGTTACCAAAGATTCTAAAATTAAAATTCAAAAAAAGGTTTCATTAGCAATGTTTCTAACTGGCCAGTTCTAAAGATTTTCAGTGTTACCTAGGTATTTAATTTATATTAGCTGTAGGATAATGAAATAAATAAATATAAAACTAGAAGCTAAACCCAGGGACAATTATTTTTATAGATAAGACTATATAATAAGACTTTTTGTAATAGGTTCAAAAATAAAATACTTCCTCTTCATCATATTAGTCTATTATATAATAAGGTGTATGAAACACGATTGATTATTTGATTTGTATGTTGTAATTGCGCAATTGCAAATTACTCAAAGCAATATGTATATCCAAATGATGTGTAAGTATATTGAAATTCGCTCGCGTCGTTTTAAAAACACAAAAATATACTCATTTATGTTAATTATTTATTTATTTTTCTTTACTACCACGCGAGTAGATGCGTAGAGGAGGCAGAGTGTTGTGATTTTCGACATAGGTTTCTCCACCATCAAATATAATGGTACTGCAATCAGGTATGACATCCACACAACTCCCAAGTGCATTATTACCTATAAAATGTAAAATATAAACTATATTATCTATTATTTTTACAAATAAGTTTAAAGTTTTCTCAAAGATTTAATAAAAATATCCGAAATGTCTTACTATGTAAAATTTGGGCATACAATGTATAATGCATGATTGTTTACGACAGAAAAAATAAAATATTAGGTGGTTTTTTTCAAGAAAACGATTTTAGTTGAGATTTTAATTCCTTTAATTCGTGATAAATAATTGCTGCTGCCACCAGTGTTAATCTATTTATTAACATTATATTAAGTACACAGAAATACAGAATCATTAAAATAATTAATTAAAAAGGAGGTCAACTAGCGGACTTATCCTTTCGAGCGATTTCTACCAGGTAACCACGGTGAGGGAAAAATACAATTAATTTATTCTTATAAAAACTTCCCTATTAAAAATTTAAAAAAGATATCATGTGCAAGAAGTGATATAGTACTAACCACTAGACCAATGAAGACTCATTGGTCTAGTGGTTAGTACCCCTGACTGCGAATCCATGGGTCCCGGGTTCGATCCCCGGCTGAGTCAAACATCGACATTACCATAAACTCCAAAAAAAAAACGAGACAAACATCGATGTGATGAGCATTTGGTGTTGTGCTTAGGTCTTGGGTGTTTAAATATGTATTTATATGTCTATCTATAATATGTATGTATATCCGATGTCTAGTACCCATAACACAAGCTTCACCAGCTTAGCATGGGACTAGGTCGATTGGTGTGAATTGTCCAATAATAAAAAAAAAAGTGTAAAACTGTATCTACAGGGTTGCCAACTATATATAAAGTCGTGGATCAAGATATTTTAGACACCCTATATATAAATACTTAGACAAAACAAAGCAAACCAATTAAAACATATGTAAACAGTGAAAGGCACAATAATAGAAAAAAGAAAGAATGCTCAACGAAACGAAGAAAGAAGAAGAAACTCATGATAATTTCAGATCAGTTAGTACGAAAGTTAGGAATACGATGTGGACAGCTGTGGATGCTTAAATAGTAGAGATTTAAAGAAAGACAGAGAAGAAATGAAGTTATGTTTTCCACCAAAAAATTGTTGTCTTGCTAAATATAGCATGAATTGCTTCTGTCCAAGAAGGAACATTTTGCTCTTCCTCCGACCAACAGAAAGGATCCTCAAGCAGTCTAACTACAGACTGGCGCAAAAGCCCCAATGGCTGTAATATAGCTTTAGCTGTTGAAATATCTTCGTCAACGCGTTTTACTCCCAAGTGCATTATAGCCCTGGATTTTAGGCGTTACGTCTGTAAATTAACTCACCAGATTAAAAATTGATATGTTATATAATTGCGTCCTTGTTCCTTGTATGTAATGTATAACACACATATGTACCAAGAATACACCATACGTCAATCTACTCGGTACGCGCCATCCAGGCCATTCGATGAAAGCTCGGAAATCATCTGCAATTAACAACAAGTTTTTTATGTCATCCATGTCCGTCTAAGTCCTTTCGGGAACCTATGACTCCACTATCCTACAATACTAGCCATGCTGATCGCTGGTTGGATCGCGGGGTGCGGGGAGTACAGAGTCGTCACGAAAGTTGCTTTACTTTATTTTTTTTAATGTCGAGAAAATCTCAGCGTGTTGTACTTAAAAGCCAGGTATGTAAATTATTGTTTAGAAGTTTATAGTTACTAAAACATATGAAATAAGCAATGGAAATTAATTTAATTTTGAAAATAGCAAATTTTACTAAAATAAGACTTCATTTTATCTTTAAAAGTAAGTAAAACGATTAAATGTTTTCATTTTAGGCAAGAGAAATTATTTATGTTTATGTTTATTATTTTATGAAAAAAAGAGTAGTCCATCTTTCACTGTGACCATGACACTCTCTCCTGATTAGTATATTCATTGTAGTGTGCGTGTGTACCGATAACACTCAACATTGACGGAAGCTTGCACACATATACTATAAACGGTTAGGTTAGGTTTTACCTTCCACTTTAAATACGATCATTGTTATTCCAATAAACATTATGGCTCCCATTATCGGCCTATGAAGAGCTGAATAGGCAATCCGTATGGATAGTGATGGGCGCACGCCGTTAGGATACACCAAATATCCAGACATAAATAATAATAACAGCAAAAGAAATTGTGCCCAAAATAGTGTTACGAGGATTCTCTGTAAAGTTTAATAATAATATAAAAAAGAGGAATTTGAAAAGATTAATTTTATTCAGAAAATTTGCCACTGTTCACAGGCGAACTCTGTTCTGAGATTGTACAATTATGTTACAGATATTCTAAGTAAAAACTCACCTTATACTTTGAGAAGTCAATTTTATTTTTATTCGCGTTGAATGTTAGCAGGCCCAATATTAAACCCATTGAGAAAGAACACAGATTATTATAAAAGGATACATACACCACAGCAAAACTATCGTCACTAAACGTGCGAAATGATCTGAAATTAAAAATGATACAATTATGGTTTGACCAGATCAGCCCTGCGATTCTGTTACTCAGTTTTAAACTACACTGTTAAACAATAAACAACAAGCTTTCACCTTTTCAGAAGGCCAAATCATAAAGTGACTGCTTCACGACTTATTTGAGAGCGACCGCCGATGCGAAAACCGCTGTGTGAGTTCGAAAAGTGAGTTACAGAATCGCAGGGCAGATCAGAATCAAAATTTGCGATAAATGACTCCCGTATGTCAAAATGTAAAACGTATACAATATACATGGAGCCAATACAGGTGGGATTCAAAAAAGGGATTTAACAGCAATTTTGTTTATTTGCGTAGGTATGTTAGAAGTTAGAACGATCGAAGTCAAAATTTAGCTTAGAAACTACCAAGCCCTGAGCTGCGGTTCTGCCACCACCTAACGTACAATTACATTAAAAATACAGATAATAATTCAAAATACATCACTACGATAAATAATAAAATAAGTTATATGTGAAATTAAAATTTCGCACTTCTATTTTATTGGTACTTTTGAACTAGACAGTCTTTTAAGCTATTGCGTAGATTTTATCGCGGGATTTGAGCGCGCCGACCGAATCAAGAAATTCCGTAACGAAAATAACCCTAACACACGATGACGTAATAAAGGTCCGGCCAATAGGCGTTAGAGCGGGACAGAACGCATACTGCGTATTCACATCTCTGACGAGATCGGTGCAGCCGGTGCGCGTTAGAGTGAGACATAAGTTGAAATAAAATTATGCAATAGCTTTACCGCGGCAGTCCACGAGTGCCACACGTTTTTTTTTATAGAACAGTGGGCAAACGGGCAGGAGGCTCATCTGATGTTGCACACATCACTTAATGTGATACCGCCGCCCATGGACACTCTCAATGCAAGAGAATGCGTTGCCGGCCTACAGTTCAAAAGTCTACACTCTCAATTTGAAGTTTCTTACAGTTACAGATGATATCATTAAATACGTTTTTACGATAATTCCACTGTTACATTTTGAATAGCTACACAGATTAGTAAAAAAATTTTCACTGTAATCGTACCAAAAACACAGAAACCGGAGTTCGAGCAACAATGTTAATACAAATGTTCAACTATAAGTTGACGCGATCGTCTCGGCTTCGACCGGACTTCGACCGTGCCACTGCCACCGTCACAATCTGTATACATTTAAAGAAAAAAGCTTTTACCGAATTAAAGTTATATTATGTATTATTATAAATTTACAATTATTTGAAATAATTTTAAATTTATCCGACGTTTCGCGTGCTTTACAGCGTGCGTCACGGTCACGGTGACTGAAGACAAAAGATGTTGAATGTCGAAAAGTATCACAGCTGCAGAGAAAGTTGCATTATCTGTATTTATTTCCCCGGAGTTGGACTATCCGGGGAAATAAATAAAAAAAATAAATCGGTGAAAGCTTTTTTCTTTAAATGTGTAAAGGTTATGTTAATCAAAGACAATACAATCTGAATACAACTTAAATTTGTGGCAACAGTCCAGCTAAAAATTAAATTGAACAAAAAAATAAGCAAACGTACTCTGGATAGATTATGAAAACTCCGTTCACGTCTTGGAGCCAATCATGAAGTGAAGGTCCCGCACAGCCAATAAAAAACAAAAGGAAAATAGCGAATATTCTGCCTCGATTTCGTGTAGCTATGAATAACGTCAGTGCTACTGCATACATTTGAAAATCAGCAGCTAAATACCTGAAAAAACAATATTATTGTGAAAAAGGGTTTCACGATTCTTTTATTTTCTACAACTTAGACACGTTTTTAGTAAAATGAATCTATGTTTTGAAATTTGTGAGGGTTTTGCGAGAGTTTATCTACTAGCAAATTAGAATTTACAAAAAGTTATCCTCGTTTTCACAACATTTCAAAACTGTTGTAACCCCATTTGAGTTGGAATATTCTGACAAGGACTGCTACGCGAGAAGGGAAGGACGAGAACATTCTTAACGCCAGCCTGAAGATTCTACAACGCCGTACCTAGTAATGTGCAATAAAAAATGTGTATGATAAGCATGAAAAAGATTACCAAAAGAAAGATCTTCATACTAGATAAATTTACCAAATTAAATATAAATGTTATAGATACAAACCATGTCTGTATATTACAGTTCTCTTTTATATAATTATTGAAGTATAATAAATGTGACCACCAATACTGTTTACAATCATTGACCACAGGCGATACGTAGAAGTCCCACAATGGTCCTGTGCCCAGGTGTCGGTACCAGGTGGTTATAAATCCAAGGAGAAGAGCGAGACCTGGCGTTAGTCTGAAAACGCCAATTGGTTACCTTTCGCCTTGTTCCCTCTAAACGTAACAGCGTATAGAATATAGGTAGATAGAGTCTGGTAATGAAAGAAGATAACGAAAAAGCGCGGCAAATTCGAAAAAATTAATATGGTATCCCTAAAAGTTTGATATATTTTGTGGATTAAACTTGCTTGATACTTGATTTTATTTTATTTTTTTTTACATTGTTGGTAACGTATTTAGTATTTTACTATTGATACTTAAAATGACTAACATTGCATGGAAAACTAAAACTATATTTATTATGAATACAACTTTATTCGGAAAAACTAAAAATCTGAATCCAAAAAACAATATGCTGTCATTGCTGTTATCACTGTCTCTCGCATTGATTATGAAACATTCTAAACATTTAGGCTATTATTGTTAACTATTCGGAAAAACAATTTAATAGAAATAAAAATGAGTAATTCCATGAAGTATCAAGACAATAAATCATACTAACCTAAGAAATTCAATGACATTCTGTGTTGCCATCAGAAAGTTTTCAAATAATTCAATTATCTTCTTTCATTAGCCAGACTCTAGCAGCACATTGTGTATATGTGTAATCTGTGCAATTTCATTTCATCTTTGTTGAATGCCAATACTTAAATGGGTAGTTTATTGTTCTATGTACAGTGCCACATACTTGTCTTGGCTGGTAAGAGCGTCGCTGTCATGGATATTAGTATTGGCAGTAAATAAAAATTAACCATTATAAGGGGAATAATTTGAAGTCATGCAGGCTAACTTTATAATTAATTATTGAAATGTCTTAATAAAACAACGTATACTTACTACTAAATATATGTATACTACTATCTAGAAAATACAGTTCGAGGCTTAAATAAATGTGACACAAACATAGGAACAACTGATATACATAATAGTTTTTGTTACCTGTTCTGTTAATATAATATCTTTCAAGATATCTAGCAATCAGAACCGTTCGATAATTGAAATTTTGCCATTGTAATGTAAGGACTAAAAATAAATAGATTTTAGTTGGATTTTTATTAGATGTTTCTAGATAGGAAAATTATTTATTGTACGCACCAAGAAATTAAGAGCGAACTGGCTAATGCACAAACCGTGCGTGAGCCATAAAGGAAAAAAAAGAGCGAACTGACAATGTCAGTCTGACATTAATTCAAAATGGCGACGGTACTACCAATTTTTTCGCGCCGGCCAAGATAAGTATGTGGTACTGTAACAACCTAATTCACTTCATAGTGTGTAAATAAAATAGAAATGTTATCTTGATAATTTAAATTATTATCTTATACTTCTTTAGGCACGTTATGAAAAATTGATGAGAGTGAAATTTTACGATGCGCGCGCACCGTAACACAAAATTAACAGAATGAAGTTGCCCACGGTAGATGCTACGGCATAAGACATAATTAAAAAACAACATTCGAATAATAATAGAATTTATGTTACACTTAATGTAAGAGAATAATAATAAATATTTATTTATTTAATTTTTCAAATGTAAACTGAACTTTTTTGACTATAATGACTCCTTTTCCAGTCTTTGATTATTTAATTGTAATTTATTATTTGCATGCAATCAAAAACTATTTTAATAATGCCAAAGAAGTATAACTTCTTACGCGCGTACATAAGTACACGCACCCTTTTTTTATAACTTGAAAGAAACTTATCCGATAACTCACCTGAACCACCTATATACCATTGGCACTAAAAACGACTTAAGCCAATCCGGATTCACAGCAAGAGTATAGCTGAACAAACATCCAGATATAATGAAATAAGTCTGAATTATTATTGGCCCGTTAAATATTATGTATGAAAATGGGTTCTGATACGCCTGGAAATTTATATCAGTTTGCTATAATATTGTTAAGGCTAGTTATATCCATCCCTTTCCTTCCTACTCCAGCGGCGGTGCTCTGTAACTCCTAGAAGCGATTTTTATAAAGGGTTTTTGTTAAACTCAAACACAAAATCGTCAAATTAATAAAAAGCTTCATTGATTAATTTACTTTTAACGAGAGTTTTGAATTTATTCAGTAATGCTTCTAGTCGTATAATTTCGCTTGAGTGTTTGTTGTAAAAACGAAAACAATTTCCATATAAGGCGTTGTTTATCTTCTGTAGCCTGGTTGGTCGTACGCTTCAATTAGTTCTGAAGTTAAATTGTTAAATGACTGCTTTACGACTGATTTGACGCGACCGCCGCTGTAAAAACCGCTGTGTGAGTTCGAAAAGTGAGTTACAGAATCGCAGGGCTGTTTCGAGTATTATATTGGTGAAAGTAATGATTTGTTTTAAAATTGTTTAAATTTTTTTGTTACATACGACATTACCGCTGTCATATCAATATAAATTGAGAGAAGTACAAGTTGAAAACAAAAACGTCGGGATTGATGTCGTTGCTGCTATTGGAAGTTACACAGTAAGGGTGCGCTTTCTTGTATAAATCTATCAATGCGCCCGCGCCACTTGCGGATTAGGCAAGACGAGTATACGATACAGAATATGAGGAAAGGTGGCAATTGAGTTGGCTTAGAATTAGGATTATGTGGTGATGCAGAGGACCCTTATAATAGATCTTGTTACATTTGGTAGTTTGTAGATCCTATGAAATGTTTAATCTTTTTCACACTTGTATGCCTTCATCTTCCATTCTTATTGATCTTTTCTGTGGACTGAAACCTTGTAGACTCCCAAGCGTGGCTCAGGTATTTAATTCTATTCAATTCGATGCGGGAAAATAATGTATATTGTTCTTTTTTTGTTTTATTTAAAAAAGTACAAAAGAGAGCCATTTGCAAAAATTGCACCATGTCATATTCATATTTGTAATATATTAATCAACATTTATTACCTGTTCTAAAGCTTCAGGATTATCAACAAATCCTGAACAAAAAATAAACATAGAATGGCCGAGAACCATACCAAACGACAAAATAGTTCTGAAAATGAAGCACAAAAAGTTAACTCAAATAGTACCATTGATCGATACATATAAATAAATTAATAAATCCTTTTTTGATTTGTAACTGGATATTATGGTGGATGAATTAAAAACCCGTACATTCAGCCATATTAAACTATCGTGCAAATCTCTAATTATAATTGAAAGGAATTAAATTATTTATATTATAATACCGATGTTAAGATACCGTTTGCTATGGGAATGAGAGCATTAAGAAGTTTGTTTGGTGTAAGATTCCGTGATAGGATGAGTATTTGGAGACACGTGAGCAATGTGGGTTAAAAGAGGACGTAATGATAAGGATACGAATGTAAAAAAAGAAATAAAAAAAATAAAAGAAAGAAAGAATGCTTAGGTGGTGTGGCCATGTACGATGGTTGAGAGTCGGTTAACAAGTAGTATATAGAAGAAAACCGTGAATGGTTGTACTAAATTCAGGACGTATTAGAGAAGGGACAAGTTGAAACTACCCATAACCAACGAGCATGCATGGTGTATGTCATGAAAGTGCATGAACTAATATAACCACTTTATACTAAAACAATGCTTAGAGCTGTAATAATCTATTTGAAATAGTACAATAGCATAGAGGAGATATTGGATTTCTCCGTCATAAACTAAATCTGTCTGAATACACCGTTTTAATTCATCTATCTCTTTCCATCGCGGCGGAAACACTATTTGACGGAAACAGACGAATGACCACAGTTTCTGTGTAATGAGATTTATTACCTTATTCCATGGATGGAGACAAATTTGTTAAAACTAGGATCGCTGTAATGCGACACCAAAAGCCCCCAGTTTCTTATTATTGAAAAACTTAACAAATATTGATTACCTGTGAATTGCGTATTTATTATTATTAAATAAGAAATCATACTAAACATAGACATAATACCTATACTTTATTGTTAAAATTTATATTACCCTTTATCGACAAAAAACCAGTGGCGCTTCAACCTATTAGGTCTGGACCTAAGATTATCTGGGTCGTAATGATTAGATTTCCTTCTGTGCCTGACACACGCTGTCGACTTTTTGAGTCCAAGACATGCGATGTCCTTAATGTTTTTCCCCACCGTATGAGCGAGTGTTAAAAGTGTACATAGGCAATGTCCATTGGTTCACAACCGGGGATCGAACCCACCACCTCAGGGTATTTGTTTTATGTTACAGGAGGCAGACGGGCAGGAGGCTCATCTGATGTTAAGTGATACCGCCGCCCATGGACATTCACACTGCCAGAAGGCTCGCAAGTGCGTTGCCGGCCTTTCAAGAATTGGTACGCTCTTTTCTTGAAGGCCCTAAGTCGAATTGGTTTGGAAATACTTCAGTGGGCAACTGGCTTAAGAAACGCTCAGTTGTGGAACGACGGACTTCAAGGTGATACGCATGGTATTCTGCCTTGAGGTCCGATGATGAAACTCAGCTGCAGGTATTAGTCCGAACAACTCCTCAGAACACACATATCTACACAACGCCAAGGGATCAATCTGCTCGGAAAATGACTGGACGTCAAATTGCTGAATTTGCGTTTTATAGAGTTGTTGAAGCCAGTAGGAAAAGCTGCTCGATGTCAATGGTGAAAGTATTTTAGAAAGCGTTTATTCGTTTCAAACGTACATAAATACATATTTAGCTCTTTATAATCTTAATATATATAAATTACGTGTCATGTTGTTTGTCCGCTATGGACTCCTAAACTACCGAACCGATTTCAATCAAATTTGCACACCGTGTGTAGTTTGATCCCACTTAAAAGATAGTATAGCTTACATCTCAATTTATACCCGTAATATTATTTTATTGCAAAATATTTGTTTATTATTTGATAGTCACAATTCTAACAGATGGCGCTGTGTTGAAACCGACGTTTCACATAAGCTACAATTTAATGGCATAAGTACCAAAAACGCATGGTGGTCCCCATGACTGGTGTTCTCCTACCGTTTCCCTTGAATAGTTTGCTACTATGTAATATAACAAAAACCTTAGCCACAGCAACGCTTGGCCGGTCGGCTAGTACTAGTATAAAAATGGAAAACTTACCGTTTTCATTGTTAAATCTTCGTAAACGAATATCATATAATGTAGCTAATATGTTTAACGATATTATGGAAGCAAGAACAAAACCAAAAATCCAATCTCCGAAGTCATGCTGATACCTTTCTTTAGAATTATTACAATAGTGAACAGTTACTTTTGCCTCTAATCTGTGTTCGTTATAAAATGATTCATTAAGACATTTTTCAATGCTCAGTCGTTGTATATCTCCTTTTAAATTATAATTTTTACATCTGCTGGAAACGCATATACCCCAATCTATGTAACTGTGGTTGTAATGAATACGTGCTTCTGAGTATTCCTAAAAATAAATATTATGTGAGAAAAGTACCTCTCTTAAAAAGTTCTTGATAACAAATTGGATGTTGGTGAAAAGAATGCCTAGTAAAACGTGCCACATTCAACTCTCAAGTTAAACCCCGATTTACCATATTCAATGAATGCAATTTTTACAACGCAATACCTATTAAATAGTATTTATTTTTCATGCAAATACAGGGATCTTGGCTCCGAATATGATTTTGTCCCATTCGGTGTCGAGACTAATGGATTAGCGTTATAAGGCTTTTTAAGGAAATAGCTAAAATGTCGACGACATCACAGGAGACCGTTGAGCTGGCAGCTACCTCGGACAAAGAATTATTAGTCTGCCTATTCGAAAGGGGGAACGCTGCCAGCAAGGCTAGGCGGTACTTCACTCCGGGCCACCGCATGCAACTATATAAAGCGCAAATTCGGCCCCACATGGAGTACTGCTCTCACCTCTGGGCGGGGGCTCCCCAGTACCAGCTCCTTCCACTTGACCGTATACAACGCAGAGCGGTTCGAATCGTCGACGACCAATCCCTCTCCGAGCGGCTTGATCCTTTGGCGTTGCGTAGAGATGTGGGGTCACTCTGCATCTTCTACCGCATTTACCATGGAGAGTGTTCAGAGGAGTTGTTCGGATTAATACCTGCAGCTGAATTTCATTATCGGACGTCGAGACAGAATACGAAATTCCACCCGTATCACCTCGACGTCCGCCGTTCCACAACTGAGCGTTTTTCAAGGCAGTTTTTGCCGCGCACAACCACTATATGGAACCAGCTGCCCACTGAAGTATTTCCGAACCAATTCGACTTAGGGTCCTTCAAGAAAAGAGCGTACCTATTCTTAAAAGGCCGGCAACGCACTCGCGAGCCCTCTGGCATTGAGTGTCCATGGGCGGCGGTATCACTTAACATCAGGTGAGCCTCCTGCCCGTTTGCCCCCGTTCTATAAAAAAAAAAAAAAAAAAAATCTTTGGAACCTTGCCTAAAGGGACTCTTTTAATAATATATTTTAGTGATTATATTAAATTTTTTAAGGTTTTTAGTTTTAGATTCAAATAATTTTATTTTTACGTTGCTTAATAATAATTGTAGCATTCAATTAATTCTAAAATCCAACATCGTCGTGATATACATCATGGTCAAAAAGTTGTGGATCAAACTCAAATAGGGGTAGATGAGGTCATCAGCTGCAAAAAATTGTTCAACGGGAGGTCTCTAAGCTCAACCCGTGCAGAGTTATAATTTATTTTGCGTTTTTATAAAAAAAATGACTTTTTTTACTAATTCTTATTAAAATTCAAAAATATCTACATTCTGTATATTTTCATAATACCCGCTAGATTGGTACTGATGAGGTCTTGCGAGACATACTATTGATCCTAGACTTTTTGGCCACCCTGTAGATGTTATTTATTTACCTATTTCATTATGAAAAATGTCACATACACGTAATATTAATACAATCTTGTTTGCAGGAGCCACCCTGCCAATCATTTATTTTTATTTTACAGAACACAGACGGGCAGGAGGCTCACCTGATGTCGAGTGATACCGCCGCCCATGGACACTCGCACTGCCAGGAAGCTCGCAAGCGCGCTGCCGTTCATTGAAAGCTGTGAATGTTTTACCGGATCTAATCTTATTAACTTACTTGAATCGTGCGCATCAGCTGATTATCTGGTGGAGCGGACAACGTTATTTTGACAACACAGTATTGTCCGTCTGATCTGAGGCATTTGTCATAGTCATCGAGCTTGTAAAGGGAAGGCATGCGGCCATATTCAGTATCTAAATAAAAATTATATTAGAAACGGCCTAATAAATGTATCCTTTTATATTAAAACGTTTGTTGATATTTATCATATTAAAAACTATTGTAATAAATTTACGCTTTTGAATAGAAATATGTAGTATAGAAATTAACATACGTAAGAGCTGGGTTTATGTATATTTAAAATTGTCGTTAAAATTTACATATCGTTAAAACACGTCATATTCACGTTATTAGTTCACGATTTTTCATATTATTGAAATATATACTAAATATTATACATATGTATTTAATTTATTGAAAATTTACTTCGCACAAAATAGTCTAAATAGGTTAGAAATCTTGTTGCCGTGGGTATTAATTTAAATAATTAATTTAATTCTAGGGCATAAAGAGAATATTCGTTTATCTAGTTCAGTGTTTCCCAATGTGGGGCCCACGTCACACAGTTTCTGAAGGGAACAATTTTTTTTTTAATAAAAATTTCTGTATGTTACTTGAATCAGATTCAGGCGCGTTAGGGAAAAATGATGAGAGTAAATTTTTAAGATGCGCACGCACACCGTCACAAAAAACCGTCACCCGCTCATCGTGACTAAAAAGCGACAGCCTGAAGCTAGCATAGACAACATTTTCAAATGACCATTTCTTATAAAAAAACTTTCAATGTATTAAATACTTTTTTTTATTTTTAGTGTCGTTTTTTCTATAAACGGCGAAAGATTAAATATTAAAAAGATTTTTATCTTGTTACACCAAAGAAGTATAACTTCTAACGCGTGTCATAAGTACACACACATGTTTTTTTTGAAAGGCTAAGGCTTTAGACACAAAAAAGGTTGGGACACATTGATCTCATCCATATCAACTGGGTGAAATTGTGGGTAGGTACGTTAAGACTTTCTGGATTCGCAGCCGAATCAAATGTTTAAGCTAAATGTGTTTTTTTTAGTTTTTATGAATATTAAAAATCCAGATAAATAGATAATATTTCTTCAATAGGTTAAATATTCACGTCTCAGAGACAGTCTATATTTAAGAGTCCTAGAAGAAGAACCAGACTTTATGAAGCTACAACCAATCTTATCAGACGCTCTTATTATTATCTCTTACAATTTGTGCCATGCTCCTTACAACAGAACCAGAGTATAGTCTAATCGACAAGTTAAAATTGGTACAAAATAGAGAAGCAGCTTTTCAAATTATGTGCGATAGCTCATTGGATCCGGAATTACGCCTAGAAAAATGTGCCAAAAGCTTGTATTAGCACATAAAAAATTGCAAAAGTTATAAACAATTAAAGATGAAAAAAATGGCAATTAGTTTTTTGCCAGTATTTAATAAACTATTAATATTTAAGAAAAAAAGATTCTAAAAGAGGAGGAAATTTCCAATAAAAAACTTATGACTCCCGGAACTTTATCTCCATTATTTATAATTTTAATTTAACGCTGAAAATAGGTCAACGCGCGACATTTTTATGTTGCACGCGTGGCGTCAAAAGCGAGTACGGCACATTAATTAATTTATTTAAGGTATTGAGTATTTTTATTAAAATTTGAAAAAATATAGTGTGTTTTGAACACTATAAATAATTTATTCCCGTTGGAAATTTTATTAAAACTTAATTTTTCAACAAGTTAAACAATTGTTAACTAACAAAATTTTCTCGAACCGTCTTATTTGTAAGTGAAATTTTTTTTTTAAATTAATGGTCGTAAAAAATTTTCGCTTCGGTAAGCCTTTTTTACATACATACTTAACAAGATCGCGCCATAAAAGTTAAAAAAATATTTATACTTTGTTTATAATTTTTTTTTATTTTACTTTCAAATTTTTTAAATATTAATAATTTATGAAATATTGGCAAAAAACGAAATGCCATTTTTTTTCATCTCTAATTGTTTATAACTTTTTCAAATTTTTCTGTGCTAATACACGCTTTTGGCACATTTTTCTAGGCGTCATTCTGGATCCAATGAGCTATCACATAATTTTAAGAGCAGTATCTCTATTTTGTACCATTTTCAACTTGTCGACTAGATTAGAAGTGCAAAAGTACAAGATTAATGGATGGATATTATAACCAGCCTTGCGATGTCTAACTCTTCATAAAAATCCGTGATTCATATTTTATTGTAAAACTATTATCCATATATCAGCTACGTAACTTACCATTTAACTTATAAATAACTGCATTTGAAACTCTCAATAACAAAGCGAAAATACACGCCTTGAAAAACATTTGACAACTGCACGTCACGATATTCAAACGATTAATGTCTACAACATAAAACTATTAATATTATAATGAAGTACGTAATAACATTAAAATTATTATTGCTCGAACCATAATGCAGCTATGCTCCACGACTAAAGATATAAGACCTAAAAAGATCACCTTCAGTTATGTGAAAAGTTCCATTTATAAGTTATCAAACATAAAATAAGGAACAAGCTTGCTCTGTAATTTTTGTATGCAAGTTCGATGTAGTTTTCCTTTTTTGAAGTTATACTTCTTTAGGCGCGTTGTGAAAAATTTATGAGAGTGAAATTTTACGATGCGCGAGCACCGTGACACAAAATTATCAGTATGGGCGCAGAGCGTGCGCGAGCGAGATGGGAATAAGACAATCTACAAGTAAAAAGAAATGGAATATGCGTGACGTTAGCAGCTATGCCAAGAATTTTGAATGACCATAATGACATTTGTAGTACCTTTTAAACAAATAAAGGAGTTTTAATTATTTTTTCTAAGAAATTTAGCAATGCAATAAGCACAAAAACCTATTGTTACTTAGTTAAAAGGTTATGAAACCTACCAAGTAATTAAATTGAATTAATAATATAATAAAATGATAATTATTATAAATATTAATTAATAATTGAATAATATACTAAATATTAAATATTGTTAAATTATTAACGCTAAATATTAATTATTAATTATTTAAAAAAAATAAAGAAAGCCAAAGAAGTATAATTTCTTACGCGCGTACACGCACCATTTTTTTTTACAGAACAGGAGGCAAACGGGCAGGAGGCTCATCAGATGTTAAGTGATACCAGATGGCTCGCGAGCGCGTTGTCGGTCTTTTAACCTGTAACATTAGGAACGGAAAAAGGGGTCAAGTATTATTACGGGATATTACGCGGGTGAATCGCAAAACAGCATAAGTGTTACGTAGTTAGTAATCTTAATATATATAAATTACGCGTGACTTTGTCCCGCTATGGACTCCTAAACTACTTGACCGATTTCAATAAAATTTGCACACCGTGTGCAGTTTGATCTAACTTAAAAGATAGGGTAGCTTACACACATATATATATATTTCTACTGTACGTGTGTATGTCATTAACTGCTTTTAAATGGCTGGACCGATTTGGATGATTTTTTTTTGTACGCGTTTGGATGACGCCCTGGATGGTTTAGATTCACAAATCAGCCCAGCAGATGGTGCTGCAGTCGGTATCATACTATGTTAAATATACTAATCGCTTGAAATATCAAGCAGGACAACGTCTGTCGGATCCGCTTGTATTATATAAAAATCCATTATTTTCGTCGTTTTCAAGCTAAAGAACCAACTTCTCTAATCTTATATATATACCAAAAGTGATGCTCGGGTAGAATGCGAAGGTGAACCCGGAAACTCTCTAACGTGGTCTTGTAGGAGCTATCTAAGGTGGTTTTAGTGGGTATTTCTTAACCAGTCTCTGAATAGCAGAGACTGGTGTGGATCGAGTCCCACATACATTTCGGGGGCCGAAGAAAATGTGATATAAATATTGAGGAGGAAAATTTTACATTTTCATTTAAAAAACTGACAGGCGTTATATATTTAATTTTCATATATTAAATCATAAGGACTGTATTACCGATCAGAGATCTCTTTATCAGCATTTTATACTAAAAGTCCCATTAAGCGACGTAATTTAAAAGGTAAAAGAAACTCAAGTGCGTATTATATCTATACATAGGAGTTAGTTGAAAACGGGGAACTGTTCCTTCAACCTTAAAGGATCTTTAACCTTTGACTGCCCGGCGCGAAAGCCGCACTGATTGTAACCGTAACATGTAGATGTCACTATAGCAGTGTGAGCCTATAAAGCTTTACAAGTAAAAAACTAAACGTTTTTGAAGTTATACTTCTTTAGGCGCGTTATGAAAAATTGATGAGAGTGAAATTTTACGATGCGCGCGCACCTGTGACACAATGTTATCAGTGTGATTATAGCGTGCGCGAGCGAGATGGGAATAAGACAACCTACAAGTAAAAAGAAATAGAATATGCGTGAAGTTAGCAGCTATGCCAAGAATTTTGAATAACCATAATGACATTTACCTTTTAAACAAATAAAGGAGTTTTAATTATTTTTTCAAAGAAATTCAGCTATGTTTTTTCACCAAGACCTATTGTTATTTAGTTAAAAGGATATGAAACATACCAAGTTATTAAATTGAATGAATAATATTATAATAAAATAATAAATAGTAATAATAATTGTTATTTATATTAATTAATAATGGAATAATATACTAAATATTATTAAATTGTTTACGTTAAATATTAATGATTAATTAGTTATATTTTTTAAAAAAAGCCAAGGAAAGTAACAAAAATTTTAAGGAGTAATGTACTTCTTGTACTTTACCCTCGGGAGGTATTTATTTTTATTTTATGTTACCATACTAGGGTTGCTTAAATTATTAGAATAGATTAAAATAAAATGAAAAAATCAGTGGTGCTACAACCTTTTTAAACATTGTAAATATATTATTTCGTTTTGGTTCATGTGTACAAAATAGACTACCATAGTTTAATTTCTCGCATAACAGTGCAACAACATAACTGCAGTCTTAAAACTAAACAAACTTACAGAAAGTATATTTTATTTCCATTTTTAATTTACGCATAATATTCTCGTGCAGTAGTGAAACAGTTAGACCAGGAGATAGTGACACAAAATATTGGGTCTTTTTTTCCAGTATGGCGATTCTTCAGGGGTGAAAAAAGAAAAATGATGGTCATAGCTCTGTTACCGGCGGCCCAATCGCGTGGGCGTTAGTAGAATTCGTCGGATTAATGACGAGTGTCAAACGATTTCTTCCAAAAAATTCTATTATTTTCCGATAGTCCATAAAAAAATAAGAGGCGGTAGTGTCATGCCATACTTCTCCAGTATGACTTACAGCCGCCGGTACCAGCGCTATGACCATCAATTTTCTTTTTTTCATTGCGTAATAAGACCCCTGAAGAACCGCCATACTGGTATAAATGACCCAATATTTTGGGTCACTATCTCCCGGTCTAAGTAAGTACCAATAAATGAGTTCCAAAAATTTGTACAGACTTGTTTCAAACGTTGAAATTATAATAATCGTACTATACTACATCGCAATAACTTTTATAATTTATTGTTCCCAAACGCACGGCTGAATTCTGTATTCGGCGAGTGTTAATTGCCTTAAATTTAAATGACATTCCAGCGTATACAATCACTGACAATACCACGGAATCTCTTAGCAAATATTTCATTTGGTGACATTACGAATTGATTATAATCAAAGTTTCCAAGGTCCGGTGCTGCGTCTTCTTCTACGACAACTGTTGGAAGGATGGTGGCACCGATGAGCATTGCATATGGTAGATTCTGAAAAATTAAATTGTATTATTGATTTGAAGCATATTATATTTCCAAGAGACTTGTATATACGGCTCTATATAAATAATTTTCTGCCTTGATCCACCTTCCTGATCCAAAAAAGGAAAGCTCAGAACAGAGCAGAGTGGAAAGAAATGGAGGAGGCCTTTGCCAAAGTTGGGCAAACAGATGGATTGTCGGTGTCACCGACTCACTAGTGATAATAGTTTAAGTTTAACATCATGTAAAATTTTCTATCTGAATAAAGGCTTTTATTATTATTATTATTGATCCACCTTGATATGTGTATGCATCAAACATTTTGATTTTTCTTATTTATTCATTATTATAATTAATTGCATTAATACGTAATGAGGAGCATGATGTCATGATTGCAGCTGCGCACAAACATTTAAGTAAAAAAAACAAGACAAAATAAAAGAGTGACGGATAGTTAATTGCCCGTTCTATGCCATTAATTTCAGAACTCAGTAAATGTAAGAATCATTAATTTGTTACTGACGTTCATATATGATATTTAAATTTTGTTTATGGTCGAACTTCATTACAAAGCAAAGCAATAAAACGCTTTTCATTTTTTTATTAGTACTTAACTAAAATGGCTGTTCATTTTTATAATAAATAGATAAGTACAACTAAATATATTACTACAATTAACCTGTATGCCCTTTCCGATAAAATATTACGATAAAAATGTTATATTTTTATCTTCATTAAAAGAGTTTGTCAGTTTTGAAACAAAAGATTTCCAAACAAAGCTATTGATAATGTCATTTGACCATTTGTAGTACCTTTTAAACAAATAAAGGAGTTTTAATTATTTTTTCTAACAAATTTAGCAATGCTTTTTTACAAAGACCTATTGTTACTTAGTTAAAAGGTTATGAAACCTACCTAGTTATTAAATTTAATTAATAATATAATAAAATAATAATTATTATTAATATTAATTAATAATTGAATAATAATAATAAATAATAATTACTAATAAAACTTAATATTAAATATTGTTAAATTATTAACGCTAAATATTTATTATAAATTATTTAATATTTAAAAAAAGAAAGAAAGCCAAAGAAGTATAACTTCTTACGCGCGTACATAAGTACACGCACCATTTTTTTTATTTTAATAGCTTTCGTATTCTGCAAAGCCCAAGAGCAGTAGTACATCCTAAAATTATAATTAAACCAATACAATTAGACTATCTTCAAGACACAATATATGTATAACTGTAACAAGCATTGATAACTCGGATAAACGATGTATTATGCAAATAAACTTCAGATAATACTCATGGATTTGGGGCATATAACAATAAATTGTATTTAAATAAAAAGATAAATTTGTTTTTTATTATTAAACAGGGGGCAAACGTGAAGGAGGCTCATCTGATGTTAAGTGATACCACTGCCCATGGACACTCAATGCCAGAGGGCTCGCGAGTGCGTTGCCGGCCTATTAAAAATTGGTACGCTCTATTCTTCAAGAACCCTAAGTGGAATTGGTTCGGAAATACTTCAGCGGGCAGCTTGTTGCACATAGTGAAACAATAAATATAAAAAAATTGCTTATTTCTAATCACCTCTTTCATGTCTCTATCGAACTCTTCTCTCGGATAAACCTCAGTGGAGTCGATAGAAAGCCATTCCATCATCTTGGACAGACTGTTGTAGTAGTGGTCGAGTAACTTCTCGTAGTATTCAGCTCTGAACTCCTCGTCTGAGCCAAGGAAGATTAGATACACCAGATCGGTAGCCGGACAACCTGCGTACACAGTTTGAAAGTCCACTGCAATCGCTTGTACCTTCTCGTTCTGAAAATTAACATTATGTTATTTCACTGAACGAAACGACTGTTCAGTCCTCACTCTTCAACTACTTTGATGGGCTAAACGTGGTTTAAAATCGGCCAACAACGTAACTTCCAATTGCGATAACTTTCATAGTTCCAGGTGTGCGAAATCATTGCTTCGGATATTGAGACTTTGGTATCGTTCTGAAATGTTGTTATTGGAGTTTTGTACATGTATCACTTATTCCACGTCATTAAATTTCAATTTGTAGGCATCCCTACTCATCGGCAAAGAAGACATAGGGTGTAGGCTGAGAGAAAAAGCCGGCGTAAAAAACTCTCGGTACTCTTTTACAATAGCAAATCATCATACACTTATTTTAAAACAAATATCGCAAATTAATTAGAGGTAGCCTGTCTAGCACTAGACCCAGGCCCTTTTATCAACTAGATAATCGTTGACTTTATAGTAAGCCTTTTTAAAATGTATTAAAGAAAAGCTGTGTAGCTTTTCTTTAATACATTTCTTAAATTTATTGAAAGGCAGAGATAAAAGAGCCTCTGGGATTTTATTAAAGAAGAGTATCCCTTTCCCCAAAAAATAATTACTAACTTTAGATAGTCTAGTACGGGTAAATTGCAGCCTGCGTTTGTTCCGTGTATAATAATTATTAATATTTATAAAATACTAATGCAAGCCAAGTACTCAGAGTTACCTAACCAGGCATTTCAAAAAGAATGGTCAAAAACTTCGTCGCATTCTTTTTCTAAATTGTTGATAATTATATTCAATAATGATAAATCTTGAATTTCCTCGTTAGTTACAATACAAATGTAATTAACGTATAATATTCTTATCTTCTCAAATTATTCTTTTCGATAAATGTAATTCTAAATTAATAATAAAAGATAATATCGCTATAAAAATATTACTCATCCCGTTTATTCAGTAATAAGTAGGTATATAAAATGAAGTCATCGAAGATTATCTATATTTGACAAACAACAAATATTAATGTTTATTATTTTAGGCCATGGTGTTTTTTAAATTGTAAATTAACGCCTGTGCCAAGTGCACTAATTAAAGATTTAATTTGGCGCCTGGTAGATAGTACCCGTGACCCCAGAGCTGGTGATTTCCTCGCTCAACGAATACGATAGTTATGTAACCCAACATTAGTTAATATTAGAAGCGTAAACAAAATAATGTAAACACTCATCGCACACTTGAAGCCAAGATGAGCCATATAGGTAAAGAATATTGTAAATAAGCAATTAGCTAGTTTATACTTATTCTTTACATATTAACGTTATATTTTTTTTTCCTTTATGGCTCTGGCACGGTTTGTGCATTAGCCAGCGTCAAGTATTTCATAATTGAATTGAATTGAATTCAGATTTTTATAATTGGCTGTTTTCAATTATTTACAGTTTATAAATAATGTAAACCATTTACGGTTTTTAAGCACTCGCCCGAAACCGCACAACCCTCCCAAAGGCCGAGAACAAATTTAAATTAAATTAAAACTTGCCCTCGAACCGGGAATCGAACCCGGTACCCCTCACCTAGCTGCCACTTAATAAGACCGCTAGGCTATGAGGCCCTCAAAAACGTTATAATTATCGAATCTTTATTTCTGATACATTTTTTTTGCACAGTTTTTATATATAGGTATTATTTGTTTGACTATTTGCAGTTATCACAAAAGAAAACAAATAGTAGTTCTCATTAGTAAAACAATTTCGGGATGAATAAATCAGCTAAATTAATCATTGTATTACGAGTATTATTATATCTACATCCAATTAATCTTGCTTCAATGCTTATATATAAGAAACATACCATTAACGACCTAATGACTTCCTCTAGGACTATTCAATTAACATATTAAATAATAAACACGGTACTGAGATAACTTTTATTATGGACGGTTGAAAGTTTCACCTTAACATTCATTTTACGTAAAATATATTGGTAGCTTTACTGCAAATATTTGAACTGATTTTTTATGAAAGAGGAGGCAAACGGGCAGGATGAACCTGTTGTTAAGTGATACCGCCCTCAACAGACACTCACATTACCAGAAGTGTGTTGCTAGCTTATCAAGAATTGGAACGCTCTTTTTTTTTGAGGAACCCTAAGTCGAATTGGTTTGGAAATACTTCTGTGGGCTGCTGCACACTGCAGTATTTCCAAACCAATTGCAGCTGCAGCTGGTTCCACATAGTGATAGTGTGCGGCAAAAACTGGCTTAAGAAACGCTCAGTTGTGGAACGACGTACGTCAAGGTGATACGGATGGTATGGTAATTGAAATATGAAAAGCTACTGTAAATGGTTATTATTTTGGTGACATCAAATCGACTTTCTTACTCTTTAAATATTGTAAGGTCGTCCTGGACTAATTGGTTATTGTAAAATTCTGATAAGGAGGAAGCTTGTAGTTTATTGTTTATCAATCATTTACGAGTCTAGGTATTAGTGTTAAAGTTATGTTTTAGTTATTTAATACATTAACTTCTTATGATTCGACCAAAATTTGAAAATATGTTGAGGGAAATATTTGACATATTTGCAACAATTTTACGCGTGATTTAGATCGCAATCGCAATAAAGAAAAATTACCGTCTAACCAAAGAAAACGTACGTACAAGCGTAAAGTAAGCTATATCTGGGTTAGAAATTGATAAGTAAACCAATATCGTTACCGTTTTCTTGTATAGCAAATTGCTTAGCCTAAAGTCCCCATGCACAAGTACTGGTTTACCAATAGGTTTGGTGTATGTTTGTGGTTTTGGCAGGGATTCAAAAAACTTTGCCACTCGACCCCTTTGCTCCTTTTTAATTACTGCTAGGGATACAGCTAAGGTCTTCGCCCAATAAGCTTTTGCATCTTCTTCGTTTACCCTACTCCATATTTCATATTTCATACTCAATACTTTCTCAAACTCTTTCGGATAGTCCTTTGCGAATGCAAATGACAAAGCATGGAATTTCGCAAGATAAAGAGCGATGTTAGACGCTTGCTCCCAGTCTAAACATTTAAATCTATCAAATGATTTATATCCCAATGCAACTAAATCTTCTATTATAATAGTCTCTTTTCCACCCATTCTGCTGCTTCCATAAAATTTGGGAAATTTTAATCTGTCTTCTTCAGATATTTCGTATTTTACCTGCAGGTCACTGTAGATTTTAGCTAATTCGTTGTATGCAAACCTCTCAGTGGAAAACATCCATTCTGAACACTTGCCACGAACGACTCCAACTTTAGCGAATAATTTCAAGTCACCTTCAGATGATTTGACGTTAATCGAGAAAAGTTTGGAGCTAAAACTCGCCCCGTGTGTGGGTTTGCTCTTAATTGTCAAATAATTGAGTTTGTAGCCATGATTGACCAATAAATTATCTAGAACACCGCGCAAAGTATCCGCGTCCGACATTATTTCTCTTTCTTACAGAACTGAGAAAGAACAAGTTGTTATTATCATCACAATTATACATTCATGTAAATTTTTGTTTGATATTGGTTACCACCATCTTTGTCCACAGCTTTGCTCGTTTGCTTTTACGTACGTTTCGACTTGTATTCAATTTTTGTTACCATAACTGAATTGATTGTTACCATAATATTAAGAAATTAGAACACTAAATTGGCTATGTGCTAGCTACTAAACACTGAATTATAATATCAAAAACGGACGATATACTTTTGAACTAAGGCTAAATATTCGTATATGAATTCAGATTCACACACATCGATTTAATAATGCTTCAGATAAAGAATACTGTAAACCACTATTGTATTGTTTTATGGAATACGAGCAAGAAACTCAGTAGCTATGTTAAATGCGTTAAGATTCATGCCTATTATATTGTATAGTGAGTGCACTTACTCACACATTTATGGCATCTCTTTTCATAATTTATTATTTAATAGCTGTATTAAATAAATAATTAACGCAATCAGAAAACTTGTTATTAGAATTAAAAGTAGTTTTTGTGAAGAAATTATGACATTTGTTCGTCCGGGAACACACGGGGACATCTGTTTGTCAATGAATCGTAAAAGTTTCGATTGACAAGATTCATTCTTTCATTTTCATTAAAAAAACACTATTTTTGTTATAAGATTGTTAAAAACTTTTTTGTGTGTATGTATATTAAAAATTGGTCGAAGAAGTTATTTGTTATGTGTAAAAGTCTTTTTACACATAACAAATGATGTGATGAATTTTGATTTAAATAAGATAAAAGGAAACATTGTAATTTTATGTTTTATATGAAATAGAACTTGATTTCCTTATTAACTAGACTTACCGTTGTTTTAAACATTATATTGCTAGATCTGAAATCTCCATGACAAAGAACTGGTTTGCCAATAGGTTTATTATATGTATTCATAGTGGGCATAGACTCGAAATATTTTAAAACCTTTTCCTTCTGCTCATCTTTAATAACTTCAAGCATATTGTTTATAACTTTATTCCAAAAAGCTGCCATTGTTTCCTCGTCAAACTCCTGGTTCCCTATTTCATACTTCATGTATGATAATTGTTCGAACTCCTCGGGAGAGTTTTTCGCCAAAGCAAAAGAAAAAGCATGGAATTTAGCAAGGTATTCGACGCTAGCAGATGCGTGCTGCCAATCCAAAGATTTAAATCTGTCAAATGTTTTATATCCGGAAGCTAAAAGATTTTCCATTAGAACACTTTCTTTTCCAGATACATCACTGCACCCATAGAATTTAGGAAACTTCAATTTCTCCTCCTCTGGGATTTGAACTTGTAGATCCTCAAAGAGTTTAACTATTTTTGTATATACCAGTTGTTCTGTTTTATAAAACCAACCTTCGGCCAAATCCCTTATCGTGCCAGTGGAGTTAGCAACTTTGGCAAATAAATTCAAGTCTTCCTTAGGTGATTTTACGTCTACAAGGAAGAGACTTGAGGTATAATTGGCTCCACCTGAGGAGATAGCTTTGACTGTTACATCTCGGGGCTTTAACCCGCGCTCGTCCAGCTCTTTGTCCAAAATATTGCGCAAAGTTTGTTCCGCGTCCGACATTATTGATCGACAATAAACAATTGGGCACAGGGCAACACGATATCATGATACATTATCTTAATCGCGTAAATGTTTCGTATTTCCTGAGAATTAGTTTTAATATTCTATTCTATTATTATATTCGTTAGATAAATAAAAAAAATATTTATTTCATTTCGAATTGACGATGACGTAAGTAGTAGGTATGACATCACCCATTTAATTCTCTGAAAACAATGATAGGGACAATTACGGGTCTTTGTCTCCTTAATAAACATCTTTTTGTACTAGGCGCGACAGACATCCAAGTGCAGAGGCTGTTCCAGCGCTGAGGAATCAGTCACCCACATAGTCCTGGAATGCGAGTGATGCTTAACAACGTGCAGAAATTCTCGGAACAGTGAAGTCGTTCCGTGAAGCCTGCTTAAGCAGTTAAGCTGGCTTAGTTAGCCAGGACTTTACGCACAACGGAACAAGTGAGACTGAGACAGAGACTGATTTTAATCATAATAATATGTACTTTAAGACCAATAATTAACACGTAATAACCTTGAAATTTGTTGTCTGGTACGACGCCACCTTGCCTAGACGTTTTGGTGGGTATTTCAATTATTTATATTTAATTTGGTTTTTAAAGCCAATAACAGAATTAAAAACAACAACTTCAGTAAGTTCTACAGTCACTAGTGATTAATCTGAAATGGTTTTAAAAATCTTGTCAAATAGCAAAATAGGTCAACGCAAAAAAGAAATGTTTTACATTTTCCATATAAAAACACTTCAATCGCAATATAATAATTTCAAAACAAAACTATTATTAATTAAAAAAAAAATGGGATATTACCTGGAGCACAAAGGATTAGTTTTATCAAGTACGTCATAATATCAATCAGTGGCATAATTAAGTATTTTTGGAATTGATTCAAGTTTGGTGTGACTGATAATATTATTACATTATATTATGTGCATATTTTGTTTTAAATAAATGTTTTGTAATTTACCCTGTATATAAACGCAGTCATAGTAAATCAGATACCGTAGCCAGTTTTTATTTAAAATTTGTCAACGTTTTTATTCGAAGGCAATTTGATGAAGGTCAAATGTGAATAATTGCCAAATACATTTAACCTTCATAACGGAAATGCTGACGGATCTCAGCTAACCGTAACTCCGACTGTGCTAGTTTTTTACTTAAAACTAGGGATGCATCGATACGCTTTTTTGCCGATACGATACCGATGCCGATACACTTATAGGAATATCGTCGATACCGATACCGATACCGATACAAACCCTTATTGAATTAAAATTAAATTAAGGTAAAATATATATCAAGTTAAGTTAAAATTTATAATTTTTATTAAAAAAATATATATACAAAAAATAGTCACAAACTTTGAATAATTTTACTCAAATTAACAATGATAACATTGTTGTAATTCTGTATTAAATTTGGTATCGAAAACATACTATTCGCGATAGCAGTTTATAGCCAACTAAATGATCTTCAAATCTACGTTCAATAAAGTGTCAATGTTCTCCCGCAAGCCATAATATCTAATAACCATGCGCTGGCAAAGATAGTTGACTCGAGTAAAAATTTTGGTCTACTGGTCAATCCAACAAGAGTTTTTCGTTCTAAATACTAACTAACGTGAGAATAATCGTAAATTATCGTGATTCATGTGCACTTTTTATTTTTCATCTAGACTTTTTTTAAGTTTATATGTAATATGTATTTTAGCCCTCCTTTTCAGTTAATTATCTACAAATTTTATATTGTAATGCAACAAAGTGTTAATAAATAAATAGTGTTTAGCGGAATGAAATACATATATACATAAATAATAATGCTTCGTCCCCAAGCGAATGATAGAGACAACAAAGTTAATAAAACGCGGGGATTTCTCGGGCAACAATAGTCCGTGGCTCGTTTGCAACAAACTAGATCATACAAAATTCGCGTATACATTATTTTTTTAAAGCGTGAATTTTGAAAAGTATCGGTGAATCGGCAATGAAAATATCGCCGATGCCGATATATCGGCAAACCCAAAGTATCGCCGATATATCGGTATCGGCATCGGTATCGGATGCATCCCTACTTAAAACATGGAACATGGAGCATAATGTGTATGATTAAATTTAAGGTCAGCAAAAGATGTTAGTTATTTTTTTTACGTAATAGGAGTCAAACGCGCAGGAGGCTCTCGTCTGATTTTAAATGATACCGCCCATGGACAGATTGCCAGAAGGCTTGCAAGTGCGTTGCCGGCCTTTCAAGAATTGGTATACTCTTTTCTTGAAGGACCCTAAGTCGAATTGGTTCGGAAATACTTCAGTAAACAGCTGCTTTGCGGTGGCCGACAGGAACTGCCTTAAAAAACGCTTAGTTGTGGAACAACGGACGTCGAGGTGATACGGATATTATTTTGTAATTAGCTGATATTACTGATAAAGAAAAACTATGGAAAATTCCATCTTACTGTTACCCTGAAGACAAAACGGGGCTGTGTGTCGCGACTAGAGCGCCTTGTCACAAAGTTTGGAGTTTGTTTTCGCCCGCTACTTCCATTCCCTTCCCTATGCAACGTTTCGGCGCGTGTTTCCGAGTGGCTTACCCGGAACCCAAGACGGGTTCTATTATCTCTTACAATATCTCAAAGCTATCTTATACAAAATTTTGAAATAAGTGTTATCTATTATTTATATCTCTCACTTCTACATCACATATACGTTTCTAAGAATTCTGTTAGTTATTAAGTATACAGCATGCTGTGTGCTTGTTAACGATGTATCTGTTTACATTGTTATTTTTGTGTGTTCCTTTTTTTCTAAACCGATAAATAAATAAAATATTGTTTCCGGTAGAAGTTATTAAATACCATATGATAAAACAAACAAATAAATAAATATATATAAAATGAAACCCGTTTTCCGTTGTCACGACATAACATGAAAACGGCTTGACCCATTTGTCTGATTTTTTTTTAATAATATTCCTTGAAGTACGAGGATAGTTCTTACGGAGAGAAAAAATAAAAAAATTGAGTGAAAAAGTCTAAAAACAACACTTTTCTATATTCCCATACAAAATATTCGTAATAATATTTAAAGGCAATTAGAACTTTAATACCATATCATAAAGTTCAAGTATTAGTGGAGGGGTTCCGGGAAGGTAAATTTTTATTTTTTGACATAATGTATTTGTTGTATTATCAACTTTTTTTTAATCTTACTAGCTAGACCGGTGTACCGAATAGCAGAATAAGTATTAAAAAAAAATAAAGAATCGATTGTTTGGCGGTACGATGTTCGCCAGGCCAGCTAGTATATATATATATATATATCCATATTATGTAGTCTGTAATATTTTTATCTCTGTTATATCCGAAATAGTAGGTACAATAGTATTTTCGATCATTATGTATCTTATTTTATGTATATCATCGAAACGTGTACAATTACGTCGTATTAATTAGTAGCCGAAATCAAACTCACTCAAAGCATATTCTTATAGCGGTCAGTACGTCTCATAATAAAGCAATTACTTAAAGTTGTTAAAAATGGTTAAGCAATTGAAGCCTCAAAAATATTTACTCCTTTTCGTGTGTTTAAAATAATAACATCGCGATCAATAGTTTAGACATTTACCTACGTATAAAGATGTACTGAAACTCAAACTCATATAGGTTAAACACTTATGAACGTCAAAAAAAAAGAAAAATAATTGTAAATTTACATTTACTACCAGTTCGCAAGTCAAGGGCGTAGAGCGAACAAGAAACTTTCCACCACTCTTTTTAATCGCTAAGTTTTGAGTAATACAAATTGTTTAAACTGGAGCAAATCAATCCCAGGGATTAGGATCATTGAAGTATTCGTCAAATTTATAAAAAGCTTTATTGATTAATTTACGGTTAACGGGGGCTTTGAATTTGTAAGTATACATAGAAACTTAAGCCACTCACCTCTGCCTTGAAAAGCAAGTTGCTGACCCGAAAATCTCCATGTGAAAGTACCGGTTTCCCAATCGGTTTATTGTAAGTGTTAAACTTTGGCATATTTTGGAAATAACTAATAACTCGACTTTTATGTTCGTCTTTTGCGACAGCGATCGCTCCTTTAATAATTTTTTCCCACATTGACTTCGAGATTTCGTCGTCAGGGGTCTGGTTTCCAAGTTCATACTTTATATCTGATAATTCTTTGAACTCTTCAGGAAAGTCCTTCGCCAAAGCAAATGATAACGCATGGAACTTCGCAAGATATTCTACACTGGCCGATGCGTGCTGCCAATCTATAGATTTTAATCTGTTGAATGGTTTATATCCGTATGCAACAAGGTTTTCCAATATGACGGTCTCTTTTCCATATTCATCATTGCATCCATAGAACTTAGGAAATTTCAGTTTCACGTCTTCAGATAAATTGTATTTTTCTTGTAAGTTTTCGTAGAATTTCGCTATTTTTGTGTATGTTAATCTTTCTGTAGCAAACAACCAGTCGGCGCTCATTTTTTCCCTGAGCTGGCCAGCAATGATTGAAACTTTCGCAAATAATTTCAAGTCTTCTTTGGGTGTGGTTACATCAACGAGGAATAATTTGGAGGTGTAATTAGCTCCGCCTGAAGAGATTGGTTTGACTTTAACATCTCGTGGCTTGTACCCGCGTTTGTCCAACTCTTTATCTAAAACACCAAATAAGGTTTGCTCCGCGTCTGTCATGATTGCTCGCCAATCCACAACTGGGTGGCTCGTGTCAGTGGGGCCAAATAGTTGTGAGTCTGAGAGATTTTATCATTACGCAACATCGCGATTATGATATGTTTTGATCATTGTGTATGCACAGTATGTTATATTATTAACGTCGCCTTTGTCGATGTCCGATAACCGGTTGTGAATACGATAAAGAAGCTGATTTAGAAATAATTCCATAAGCCGAGTTGGTATTTTTAAACCATATATTTTTGGTTAAGTCTTTTAAATGAAGAACATATGATATTTTTCTAGGCCGTAATCATAGTAAAAAATTCTTTAGAAACACAATTTTTTTTATTGATTCAAAACCTCCAGATTAAAGATCCAAAACCAATACCATACATTCCCTAAAAGCGTTTCATGTTCAAAACAAACTTGCCTTTTAATATACAAATACTTCAACAAATACATAGATATATTTTTAAAGCAGCTTGCGAATAGAAGTAAGTAGTTTACAAGAATGGATTTAATTATTTTAATATTATACACTAATTAATGAATATATAATAATGAAATAGTTTAAACCTCTTGAAAATTGCATAGCAAAATGTGACTAAACACATTTAATTGAGAGTTGCATTACACAGTGGCGTAACAATAGGGTTGCAGGGGAGGCAAAATGCCACGGGCCCCCGAATCAAGAGGTATTGCCCTGCCCAAGTGATATTATGTTCTATAGATGAATGTGAAGTCGCGTTTGACTAGTGTGGGGACTATATACCACTCTCTCTCGCCTAAGAGAGGAGGCCTTTGGCCATTAGTGAGACATATACAACGTGTAATTGAGTACGCTGAAAATCTCGAAGTATTACTAATAGGGCCTCATCAAAAGAATTTGCCACGGGCCCTAGATGGTATAGTTACGCCACTGGCATTACAGATGCCTTAATAGACAAAATAGTCCAAATGATAGTTCAGTATATAAAATAACTAAAGATATTGTTGATTAGAATCCTAACGTAACACAAATACTTAGATATTGCAGAGGTATAAAGTTATTAGAACATTGTTTGCGGTTTTAGGAGTGGGCATAGTCGAGTTGATTGACAATTGTACTTTAGTACTATAAAAAGTGCCAGACATTTATTTAAATAATATTTACAACTTTGTACTTTACTGATCCTTTAGATATTATTGTTTGTATAGAACGGATATAACCGCGTATCGTTTTGGCGTATACCATAGTCGTAAAGTGTTTGTACGTATACGATTTTATAATTCTTTGTTAGCCAAATTGTATCGAATTTGAATACAATTTAAATTTACTACACGTATTCTTTTCTATACATGTTGTGCTTCTGTTTAGAAACAAATACGCCCATGGCACCATTTCCATAAACTTTTCAATAACAATAGATAGATAGCTATCCGATTTTACGTAACGCGAGAGACCAGAGTCGTAGTCATAGAGAGAAACTATGTCCGTTATAGATGTTTTATTTGAACATAGTATTCGCGTAATCCAAATTTATTATTATGTGCACAAAGAAAAATAATTATTAATTTTTAAAATGTATGATGGTTGTTTTAAGTAACTTTGACGGGGACAACAGAGAAATAAAGTGTTGGAAAAAATATAAACACATTGTTTATAGTTTCATAAATACATGAGTTACATTAATAAATAAAACTATACAAATACTATATAGAATAAATAATTACATTTATCTGTCCTGATGAAGAAGTCTTCAATACCGATGTTATCATTTAATTTTTTCGACCGTTCCGCAATAGTAAGTTAGGAAATCATCTTAATTGTCGAGATATCGCTGAGTTTGCTTTCATTATTTGGTTAATATTAGAAAAAAGTCCTCTATACATGTGATATACTATATAATTATGTAAATTTGAAACAATGTGTAAAATTACGTAGCAAATTAAATGTATGTCATATTTGCTAAGATACAATTTTAGTATTTTTCTTCAGGCGCTTTAAATTAAAAATTATGTCCAATTATTTGGTAAAACCAATTAATTTAAATCGTAAACCCGAATGATATATTTTTATTTCAAGTAGTAGGTTTTGTACATTATCAATAACATATACGTATTATACATGTCGGAACAATGGATGGACAAATGTCGGAAAAACAAAACATATGGATGAAGTTGGCGTCCACTCGCCACTTCGACAAGGCTAAACAGCATCTCAACCCGTTGGTAAAGCAATTATTACCCTTACCGACAAAAAAGACCCGTAGGAGGTCCCGAAATGTCCTAACGGAACCTGATAATCCAATCACCGTAGCCAACTACAAATTAAAAGCCCGCGCGGCAAATAATTATTAAAACCTTTACTTCGTACTTCGCTCACTCCAATGATCTTCGGCCCTGCCCTTCAGGTGAAACCCGAGTCCCAAGTCTCGCAGGAGCGAGCAGCCAACAGCGAGTCCCCAGTTCGATTGAGCGGTCGAACCAAGCAGATGCCTTTAAAAGGGAGACTTTAATGTCGACATTAAACTAATTTATTACGTCAGTATTGCTGACGTCATTATCTTCGTCGTGCTTTCGAGACATTGTTGAGTTTATCGTTTGTTGCTTTGTCAACAATCGGTCCCGGTCTCTCTCGTCTCTCCTCCATCCTTTCTGTCGTAAATCCGTAATTGATACCGTAAGTGTTATTAGACTCAACTATTTTATTCAACGACTAAGAAAGAGAGAATACTCCATTCATTGGATACATATTACTGGAGACGTCCAGCAGGGACATGGTGCGAAAAATTAATTAACCGGCACCGATGTTCTGTAGAAACCAGGCCCCCTAGCAACATCCTAATCTTCTATTGCTATACTGCACCCGATCCGAATCTCACTATCAACTTCACTAGATTTTTAATATAATGTTTAACAAATTAAGATGAATATATGTCATTACTCTATGATTCAATCATACTACAATATGATTAGAAAAACTTCTTACTATCCTCGCTACTTCGCGTTATTCTGACGTTGTACATCGGCTATCATATATAATCTATATATATATATATATATATATCATATATAATCTATATAATCTATATAATCCTATCATGTTTAATATTTCAGGACACTTCGAGTTGGCTGTTTTCATACAATGATGCCAGCTACAAGAACATATGAAATGTTGGCATTCAATACAATATAACGAGTGCAAAAACCAAGCGAGTTTTTCAATTAGTAAGAAAAACACTTTTATGTACCGAGAAATTTGAAAATATTTAAGGAAATTAAATATTTAATTATATATATGCAGGTTCTTTTTTGTCGGGACTGTTGATATTTCGAAAATATTATTAATAAAACCTATAAAATATTATGGAGTTACAACTTCGAACAGAAGAACTGTCTACGTAAAAACACGATAGAAAAATGGAAGCACAGGTGTGGCAACGCTGCAATAAGATAAGGTATTCCTTCGAATAATTTTTGGCCTTTTCGATAACTAAACAAATAAAACTAACGGTTTATTTAGTAGCTGACAGGTCACGGTGGAGTCTTGTCGTATCTTTACATGTTACACTTTACATGACGGTGTTACATGTCCTGCCCGACTGTCCAATGTTACACGACACTGAACAAGCTATGGCAGAAAAGTAACGGAGACGAACTTAAAATAATATGCAACAATAGGTTAAGAGGTATCTTTCTGGAATTTGCTGTAAATGTTATACAAAAAGTTGTTAAAAGAAATAGGTAGTCGTGCTTAGTCATCCGGGTTACTTATTTACTTAAGTTGTACTTTACTTATTTAATACCTCCGACGACAACATAGACGGGTTATTAGTTGAAAATATGTATATAAAAAAAAACTTTAGACAGAATAACCCTTAAACAAAGTAGAGACCAAAATCTTACATGATAGAAATTTAAAAGTAACACACTCGAGTTTTGTTAGTACATATAATATTCTCTAAAACCTTGCTTGTAAGGTATGCACTTAAATTGGGGTGGAGTAGTATAGAGATCAGGGCCGGTACTCTGCATTTTTTCAATATATGTACGTAGAGTGGATGTTGCGGGATCACGGGGTAAACTCAAACTTATTTTTGTAAAAAAAAAATAGTATTCAAAACCAAATTATTTTCGGACCCAAAAATTACGACTTGTCACATCATTCAATCAAACACAGAAGGAAAACCTGCCTTTAAAATAAAATTTAGTAGTTAATAATTTATTTATAAATTTTATTTTTAATACGAGTTAGAAATGCTTTTGCGAATCCCCTGTACCCGAAAGTTAGCAGGGTGTGTAGGACTCGATTCACACCAGAATTTGCTAATAAAATATAGGGTAAGCAATACTAATAAAACATAAATAGAAAAATCACTTCTTACGTGTTCTAATACAGGCCGGTTCTTCGCGAAGTTGTTTTACCGTATGAAAGTTTTAATTTCACTCATTGTAAGCCATTTGTCGGGGTTTGAACGCACGCTTGAGGTAGGCAGGTAACTTTTGTACATTTGTAAATTAAATGTTCTGCCAGTTCTCAAGGGCAAACGCCATAAGGGCATAAAAAGAACTGGCAAGAAAATCTCCACCACTTATTTAAAATATTTTGTTTTACAATACTTGTAAAGAGCTGTAACCGTTACACGTTGCTTCACAAGATATGTACCTATTTATGATTCAATTAAGAAATATACATTTGATATTTTACTTTATCACTGGATGTATGAAGAAAAAAGCCATTAGACTTTAGACATGTTGAATGTATACTAATTACACCACAGAGTAATTACGTGGATCAAAATATATATAATTAACATAAGTTATATTCGAATTTAACGATTTACTATTATTAGCATTATAAATATTACTCGTATATCCAATAAAAAACAAATTATATAAGTTTATCATCCCTAAAGAGTACAAAATCAATACAAATAAAGTTCAATATTAAGTTTTCATACCCCATAATGCCAAATTTGCGACGTAAGCTTTGTCATTAATATTTTTACTTATTCATGATTCTAATTAGGCCATTTATCTAGAATTTTTTTCTTGTTGTTTTTCATTTATTTAAATACTTATGAATTTCGTAGTTCAGTTTGTCTCATGGCTCTAAAGCCTATTTACACCGGGGCAACACTGTGCGGTATTGCGGCATGCCACAAGGCCGCATGCTACAAACTTAAAATGTCGCACATTGTGGCAAGAACCGTGCGGCATGGCAACACCTTGCGTCATGTGGCAGACTGTCGCAGCTTGTATCCGAGCACAATGGATTCCATGCGACATTTTTCTTGCGTCAAAACAATTTGTAGGTTGTTTTTGTTTATATTTGGTTAATAATTGATCATGAAGCGGTGTAACGAAAAAATTTAGACTTAAAAACATAAAAAAAAAGAATAAAAAACATACAAAGTCCTCAGTTGACATTCTGGTAAAGTTATTAAAAAAGGCACTATCGTCTGCCTTAATTTTTGTTTGTAACCTAGTCCGTGGGCCATTCTAAAGTTGTTATTTTTTTTCCACCCATGTTTCTTCTTTCGTTGTTTAGCTGCATGCCTTAGTAGTACTAAATAAGCTGCTGCTAAAGTTACTAGGTTTTTATTAGACCAGTAACACTCCATAAACAGGACATTGCGTGGGAAATTATCCAGGCACGATGTTGCCTCGGCGTAAAGTAGGCTGCCGTATGCCACATATGCCGCAAATGCTTTCTATTTGTAGCATACCACAAGGTGCCGCATGCCGCAATGTGTAGCATGCGGCACTGTCGCACGTTGTTGCCTCGGCGTAAACCAGCTTAACACGTTCTACTGGCATGTATCTGTCACTCGCTCCCCTTCTCGAGTTAATTTCATGTCGTCCTCCTACCTTTTAGGTTACCCTTTTTTGAAGTTATACTTCTTTAGGCGCGTTATGAAAAATTTATGATAGTGAAATTTTACGATGCGCGCGCACCGTGACACAAAATTCAGTATGGGCGCCGAGCGTGATGGGAATAAGACAATCTACTTGTAGTACCTTTTAAACAAATAAAGCAGTTTTAATTATTTTTTCAAAGAAATTTAGCAATGCTTTTTCACAAAGACCTATTTATACTTAGTTAAAAGGTTATGAAACATACCTAGTTATTAAATTTAATTAATAAAATATAATATAATAATAATTATTATTAATATTAATTAATAATTGAATAATATACTAAATATTAAATATTGTTAAATTATTAACGCTTAATATTGATTATTAATTATTTAATATTTTAAAAAAATAAAGAAAGCCAAAGAAGTATAACTTCTTACGCGCGTACATAAGTACACGCACCATTTTTTTGTATGTCTCTGGGGTACCAGTGCGTGAGGATTTGGCTCCACTTTTCATCGGTTGTTCGATTGTAGTTTTATTTGTTTTCTCTCTCTTATTACAGCTCCAGATTTATTTGGCCTACTAATCTTTTGATTTAATACGAACATTTATATCTTTGCCGTTAATTAATTATGAATATCTGCCTTGCGATTCTGTAACTCAGTTTTCGAACTGCAAAAACCGAAAGTTCGAAAAGTGAGTTACAGAATCGCTAGGCTGGTTTAGATTTTTAGATGAGTTTGACAACTAAATATCGACCAAGCATAATTCCAATCTTATATATTGCGGTTTTGATTAAAATAAACGCGTTTCGAGCTTTCCAACTGTCATAGCATAGTGATCGTAATACAAAGCTATTCTTGGTACACGAAGAGAATATTATGTGATAATATACGTTATCAGTCACGGTTGGACTAATACACAATATAATTTTATTATCGTAATAAGTAAATTAATAGCCTAACGTACAAAGCGTTTTTGTGCGATGGCTTCACGTCATAATTTCTGCAAATGATTTTAATATGGGATACACTAAACTCATAAAGGTATGTTTTTACTTACCCTATTAATTTATCTTATAAAATTAATGACCAATGGACTTTCTGTCTATTTGCGTATTTAACATTCGCTCGTACGGTGAAGGAATATATCGTAAGGAAACGCGCATGCCTTAAGCGGGCCATAGACGGACCGCATGTCGCAGTCAAGACCGACTGCAATATGCGGTTTGCTCAGGAACTGCTCGAGCGGTCCGTGTATTGCGAATATGAATTAAATACGGAAACTGCAGATTGCCGTGCGGCGACCGCATATTGCAGTCGGTCTTGACTGCATAATGCGGTCCGTCTATGGCCCGCTTTAGAATCAAAAAGTAGACCGTGCGTGTGTCAGGCACAGGTGGCTAATCATTTACCTATGAGAAAAGATAGAGACATCTAAGGCCCAGACCTAAGAAAGGTTGTTGCACTGGTTTTTTTTTCATATTCTTACATTACTAACGTGAGCCGTGGTCTCTGAAACAAGAGTACTGCACTAATCGGCCATTGGGACCTCCACTGATCGCGGTGTTTTTCCAAACAATTATATAGACCTGTCCTATAGGTACTTGTTCTAAACTCCGATCCCCATTTTTTGAAGTGTGACCAGTCCATCGCAGTCTTGGAACTTTGGTTTTACCCTGTTTCTAATTCTTCCTTATATTCATTATATAATACCTTTTCAAAATCCCTATTAAATGCGCCAAACTTGTAATACAGGGTCACTTTTCGGTAGAGTATTTTTTTTCACAGTGGTGTCGGAAGTTAACAAAAAGTCATGATTTGAGAAATTTTTATATCGTATAACTTAATGTTCGTTCAATACACTCAATAGCATGTCTAACGCAAGACTCATCAGTACCAATCTAGTGGATATTATGAAAAAGATACAGGCGTAGATTTTTTCGAATTTTAATAAGAATTAGTAAAATAAGTCAATTTTCTTAGCGCAAAATAAATTATAACTCTGCAGGGGTTGAGCTTAGGGACCTCTCGTAGAACAATTTTTTGCAGCTGATGACCTCATCTATCCCCTAATTATGTTTGATCCACGACTTTTTGGCCAACCTATATACACATTTATGAAGATAATAAAAATAACTAAGATAAATCATTATTTACAAGAAAATGCGAGGCAACTTGTAAACCTTGTACGTCTGATTTTTGAAGTCGGTTTAAAAAGGCCTCATTCGAAATTTTCCTAAATATTGTAACAGGGCAGGTATTAGTTATTTTAAAAACATAGATTATAGATTTTTCCAGAGATGATATTAAAGTAAATTAATTGTCTTTGATATCACTCGGTGCACCACTGCACTAGACAATAACAACTTCTTATATTTATTTAATTCCAAATTAATAAATTAATATGAGTTTGCAAAAGGATTTTAGAAGTGTTTATAAACATAAAAACATATACTTTACTTTACTTATTTTATATTTAAGCAAAATAAATATAAATGAAATTAAAATTTCCATGAGTATGATTCGAGATTTCAAGTAATCGGAAAACCATAGACTAGAACATATGCTAAACTTCGGATACGCCGGAAGAATTCTATGTGTACAGCAATGAATGAATTGAATTTCAATAATAATTAGTGGATATTGGTCCACTAATTGGTGAAGGTTATTAATCAATTAAAATTCTATGTCTGTCCAATGTAAAAATTAAACTAAATAAAAATGCATCAATAATATGATTTTGTATTAAACTGAAATTGAACATTAACTTTATTTTTAAGGAATTTTAAGTGTTCTACACTATCGAATTGGCTTACTCTGTAAGAATAATATATAATGTGTATTGACGTATTCTATGAATAAAGAAACATATAAATATTTTGTCATTATTATTCTAAAATAGTGTTAGTGTAATTTTAAACGTTGTCCAATTCGGTATGAATGCATTTTAGCTCGGAGATTCCTTATTATCTCGGAGGATTTTATTATCCTTTGTTCTGTTTAAACGTTATTTTAGTAAAATGGTACACCCTGGGGGGCTTGTAACGAATAAATACGTGTCCCGTTTGGTTAGAGAATCGTTTCTCAACTATTTTTGTGTCGCGACCCACGAAAAAGCCAAAAGTTAAGTAAAGCTAGCGAGCTGTGGAATCGACTCCCGGTGGGGGTCTTCCCTCAGAGATACGACCTCCAAATGTTTAAAAAGCGAGTCTACTCCTCCCTCAAAGGCCGGCAACGCACCCACTAAAAATGGGTGTCTATGGGCTACGTAGACTGCCTTTTTTGGTCGTCCCGCAAGCTCGTTTGCCCCCTATTATATATTTAAAAAAAAAACAGTCTTGCGACCCCGTCACTGTAAAATTATATTTTAGTTTTATAACACTACACTAGAATTATTAATTCCTTTAATAAAAGAATATTTTGTACCTATATGTAGTTTGTATTTATTCTTTTTCAACAGACTGCGAGCCCCTTGTAATACAAATTCCCTCAAGGGTCGCGACCCGCCGCTTGAGAAATGATGGTTTAGAGAAAAAAGTTGAGACGTGGGCCATGGAGTTCAAGCTAATTAAAGATTTAATTTGGCAACTGGTACACAGTACATTACAGAACTACTGCTTTCCTCTCTCAAGGTATAGGTATCGCAATATTCCGAAATGCCAGCACACTAAAGATACACAAGGACAAACTTTTTAAATTGATTTAAGTAATTTTTACTTTCGTTGATTTTATATTTATTTAGGTTTATTATCAATAACTATAATATAAATTACTAGAATGTGTTTATAAAATTAATTATTTGCCTCTCACTTTAATGAATAATAATTCATTGTTTTTTTTTTAATTTCATCACCGGCAAGAAAACTGCATAGAGCCACCACTGAATTCTCCAAAGCCTTAATAAAACAATAAATAAACAGTAAAATTAAGTGTAATGAATTATTTACTATAATTATTTATACAACGCTTTTACCTATTATATAATTAGATGATGATCATCACCTTTCGAAAAATTAATTGGTAGGAAATGTTTTTATTGAAAACTTATGTTTTTGTATTAATTATTATGGTCAAGAGATTTATTTAAATATGAATGGAATGATGTCGAAACAATTTAGCATTTGTGTGTCGGTGCACGAGTTTTGTAGACGTCTTGTGAAGTGAGGATTAAAATGCAGTGTAGTTTATTATTTCTTTTGGCTGTGTGCGTTGGAAGTTTTGCTAGCAAAACTGAATTGAACGGTAACGTAATTTTTGTGTATTAGAATACATTAAAAAGTTTCCTTGCATTTAGATTGCAAACTATAACAAATACGAAACTTATTAATGATGCATTACAAATTTTTCACTTTTCTTTTATAAGTACCTTTAAAATTTCTAAGCGTTTGAATTTTTGATCAGATTATGTTGCGTAAATCATTTAAATTATTTAAAACTGTTTAATACATAGTTAGTTGATCAATGTTATTTTAATAATCGTTTTTAAAACAGCTAAAGGTAAGTTTGTTATACGTGCGCACTTTAAAATAACTTCATGTAACGTTTTATTTAACTGAACATTTACTTGTCTGTGACACCGGAATTCAATCTGCCCTGCGATTCTGTAACTCACTTCACGAACTCACACAGCGGTTTTCGCATCGGCGGTCGCTCTCAAATCAGTCGTGAAGCAGTCATTTTATGATTTGGCATTCTGAAAAGGTGGGAGCTTGTAGTTTATTGTTTATCAGAATGCCAAATCATAAAATGACTGCTTCACGACTGATTTGAGAGCGACCGCCGATGCGAATACCGCTGTGTGAGTTCGTGAAGTGAGTGACAGAATCGCAGGGCTGTATTAGAATTTTCTTAATTCATACAAACAGCATTTAAAGACTAATTCAAAGCAAGCGAGCTTTTTCCCTTTTGGAGCTTTAGTAAAAAGAAGCTTTATACGTCAGTTTAGGCTTAAATTGACGTAGGCATTGAATTATTCATTCTATTGCCTGAAGTTATTAATGATAATACATTTTCATTTCCTTTTTATTAATCTATCTTATACAAAAGCTGTCATGTGAAACACGACACGTGAATATCGACTATCAGGAGTATTGGTTCTTTCTTATAAAGATCTTGAGCATACAATGGTTTTCTGACAATCAATATACACATATGCTTCTCAGCATTTCTTCGCTGTATTGCAATACTTTTGATCTAATAATTTATTACAATTAAATATATGAGGTATATCCGAAAGTAAAATTGTTTTCAATTTAAAATAAAAAAAATATTTATTCACTAACCTAGACGTTCTAGGTTCTGGTACTAGTGTTTTTAATTTTAAATTAAATTTCATACATTACATAGTTTGTGATGAACTCAAAAACTAAGTTTATAGATATGTTCAAAGCCGCGTGACGCGTTGACATTTCGGGCATACTTCATTCTAACAATGTCCCTACCCTTCATTCTATTTCCCAAACCCCACATAGGTTAACACTACTATAAAAATATTAAGTCAATATCTGAATGTAATCGTGTTGAAATGACCACTTGGTGTTGTGGAGTGATGCAACTTGACCCACACTTGCGCCCTTGGACGTTCAAAAACGTAATTAAGTAATGCAGATTTAAGTAAATATGTAAATAATAAAATAATAGTATTTTACTAAGGAGCCTTGCGTGGATTTTAAGCATTTATTCCTCTGAAGAAATTACTAAAATAAAAAAAAATTATGAAAAATTTACGTAAAGTAGTAATTCTACAAATACAAAAATAGTAGATCATAAGTGTGTATTCCTGAAACCTCTCAAAAGGGCAATGACATTTCGATATCATTATTCGAGAATCGAATACAATGCCGGTGAATTGAATTTGCAAATCACAGCTGTAATTAAATTTAATATATATACATATATAAGTAACATTAGAACCTTCTAATAGAATCGGGTTGATTTGTTAAATAGCCTCCAGAAACTATTAGAATGGCAAATTTAAAAAATACAAAAATACAAGATAGATAAATAATTAACAAAATTTTAATATTATGACAGTGAGTCTCTTTAGCGTTCGGTCTTTAGTCTCGTAGTTCACCTCGCTCCAAGTATCTCCGGCTGTCTTTGCCTAATGCAACTACGTACGGCGCCAGGATTGCCTGGGACGCCAAGCCAGAGCCTGCTTGAGAATATATTATATAATGATGTATTGTAAATTTATTGCTAGATAAATGAATCACCTCTAGAAATAAACTATGCTAATTGGCAGAAAACACCTTCATTTATTTGGACGACAATTATTCTAAAACAGTGTAAAACTTCCAATAGATATAGAATATTAATAAGACATATACTACAACAAAAACTTATAAGAACACGAAAGAGATATTGATAAAGATAGAGATATTGGTGCCAGCTGCAGCGCATGTCCGAAGTCTAAGACAGCAATCGCATTTTGGTTTGCCCTTTACTGACTTGACCAGAATTTAAAACATTTTTCAGTTGAGAGTCGGTCATAGCGCCAAGTCTCGTATCTAAATGTTACCCTTAGACTGCTTCTATATTTATCTAGCTATCTATATCTAGAATTGAGACAAAATGAACTAAACTTAAAAGTATTATTAGAAGTAAAATCTTTAACAATTTTTTCATACTATGTCAATTAAACTCAAAGTCATTTAAATATATTTATGTTATATATTTTGAAGAAATTAGTAGATAATAATTATGGTTTAAAGTATATGAGTAATTATTATTTTTTTGTTTTCCTTAAATTAATTTTAAATTTTAATATTTCCAAGAGTAATGTTCAATTAACGTTCAACGCGATTTTTTTCGCTGATCATTAGTAAATGACGGCGTAAGAAAGTTTTTTTGTTCGATTAAATTTATCACTTTAGCACTATACTTAGAATATTTATTTCCGTCACGGAAATCTCATTTATAAAGTAAATGTGAGTTATCTAAATTTAATGTAAAAAATCTAGTAAATGATGCAAGTGACATTTAATTATATTTTTTAGTATTCCTAACATTTGCTATTTGTTCCCTTTCAACTATAAAAAAACTAGTGTGACGCGGTCCATACATTTATTCGTAAGCTCGCACTCATTTAGCAGTTTCTACGATGAAATTAATTTATATTTAAGATATATGGAAATGGCTGTCTTCCTTATACGTTACAACTTTTACCTTGCTATACAGATATCTATCTATGAGTCCGAATAGACAATTAACCATATTTGTAAAAAAAAAATAGTTTCGTGGTGGTTAGCGATTTTGTACCATTTCTGATAAACGCATGTTACCTGACGCGTACTCTAGTACTACTTACTCATACGTCATTAATTGAGGGTTCCTAATATTATTATCATCTGGAATTGTAAATAAAAACTGAGTTACTACATAATTACAGTTTCCTTATATATGTTACTGTAAAAGTTCGAACTATGGTTAATCTTAAGATTTAAGTGTAAGTCTTAGGATTTACCGACATGAGTTGGTAAATGTAAGTACATATTTCTGAAAATACGACGATTTTTTCGAGCCTTTACCATTCGAATTCAGTATATGCTAGGTTTTACCACTGTCAGCTGGTAGATGTTGGTTTTAGGAATAAAACAATGAGTAATTTTTAATTATTTACTTTAATGAACTATAAGACAAAACAAGTACATAGTATTATAAAGGTATCATATGATAGTAATAAGTACAAAGTAATACCAACTTATTTAAATTATTTTGAAAAAACACATAACGTATATCTCTGAATATCTCAATCTCTATCATATCTATCTAACTGAATCAGTAGTTCTCTATTTGGAATTTAACAACGAAATACAAACATAATACTTACATAAGCTAGTCTAACTTAATAATTATTTTTATTTTTCAACATTTACCGTGCCATTTTAATGTAAATCCTAAGATTTACCAACGGAATGGTGGTAAGAGTTCGAATCGCAAACATTTTGGGACATTTACCATTAGGAATTGGTAGATCTTAGGTTTTACTGGAATATCTTAGGATTTACTGCAGTTCGAGCTTTTACAGTAACATATATATATATATATATTATAAATTTACACGAAAAATATTAATATAGAGGGTCTTTCTTATAAAGACTATATTGGACGGGAATTTGGTAGTCATGGTTACCAATTACTTGCACACCTCCCGTTGCTACTAAAACTTTATGCTAGTTTCATTTCATATTTATTTGTGGTAGAACGAAGATTTGTGTTGAGCTAATGGTTTCATCGTGCGACTCTCGTTCCTGAGGTCGTAGGTGCGATCCCCGACTGTGCACCAATAGACTTTCTATGTGCATCAGACAACCCTTCGTACGGTGAAAACATCGAGAGGAAACCGGCAAGTCAAAAATCTTGTCTAGGAAATAAAAATGATCAAAGACAAGGATGCAATCTAGGGCCACTGGTTTATTATTATTAACCTTTTGCCTGTCCCGTAGGCACATTTGCCCCTCTGGCATATAAAAATTTCGTCGAACTACTCACTATATAAGGTCAAGTTACAACATATAATTACACAATATAACAAATATTCATGGTTAAGACATAAACTTGTTCGAATTATATTGCCATTACTATCAATATTGATAAGCAATATATTCATTTGTAGCAAAGGCTTAGGCCATTACTATAATGTATGTTAATATCAAGGCTAATTTACATAGTATTTTTAATATATTAATACTACTAATCAAAATTCAATCTTTATTGGTAATTACTATTTATTTCTAAATATCACAAATGCGGGCGAAACCCGTTTTATATAATCTTCAAAAATATTAATTACATATAAAAGTGTTTTTAAACATGCTCGATCCATTTGCATTTATCAGACCCGGAATAAAATTAAAAGTTTGACAGGTTTTTTGGAGATTTTTATGGTTATATATATATTAACCCAAAGGTCTACTTAAAGTCAAATTATATGCTATGATTTATATATATTATATGAATATTAATAAATATTAGTTTCGCTAATCTTATTATTAGTTAAAGATAATCTAATAAAGGGCATAAAAATTAGTTACATTAAATAACTCGCTAATAATAATTTTATTAACTCGCTTTTTCATCAAATCAATTTCTGGAATAAAATTATAATCTTGACAGGTATGGAGCAAGAAAATTGTTTAAAAAGAAACTTGTAGTATGGACAAGTCGTTAGTTTATGGCAAATTAGTAAACTATTTTAAATGAAATTTTAATAAGACCTTTCAAATTAGCCATCAAGCGGACATGTGAGATATTCTCTTAAAAAGTTGCGAGCAGACCTTCGAAAGATTGCTAAACCTAACCACTCACGCATTAAATGTCTTTTCAACATTCAATAAAATTACCGGTTTGAATCGGTTCTAAAAACCGGTCTCTTTGCGTAATAGCATGCTCAACTTCTGACCTTCCATGGTCTCTATGTCAAGTAAAATGAGCATTACAAGCGACAAATGTCGTATTATTATTCGTAATTATAAAAAAAAATATATTTAAAGGCCATACCACATACATAGTACTGATACATAATAAGTCAATATTTTTATTAAATAAAGAGGTTAGATTGTATTTTTGTAACGAATAAAGTAAAAAAATAAGCGGTTTTTAAGCGCAAATGCGGGAAAGCTAGCTCAACCCAAAGGTCATAGGTTCGAGCCCAGGCTGTACACCAATGGACTTTCTGTCTAACATTTAACACTAACTCTTTTTTAACGATTACTTCGGCCGGATCTTAGACCCAAAAGGTCGACGGCCTGTGTCAGGCACAGAAGTACGATCACCTACTTGTCTATTAGAAAAAAACAAATGATCACAAAACAGATACACCAATCTAAGGCGCGAAACACACAGAAAAGGCGTAAGGTCAATACAAAATGTACGTAAGCGGCACGTTGTTAATTATACTCAAGCGGCGTGGCACAGGCACGTCACCAATATCTTCGGTGTCTCTGCACATTAATGAGTTGCAGCAAAGCGAGCGCATCTTCGTCATCTGAAGAGGAAGACATGCTATCACGATAAAGTCAGCCTGCGTTAATGACTCTTTGTGCCGTCTCTTCACCGCTTTGATATAATTTAAGTCGCATCCGTGCCTTATCTGTTCCACGCCGGCTCTGCGCCTGCGCCGCGCCTACACTTTACGCCTTTTCTGTATGTTTCGCGCCTAAGACCCAGACCTAAAAAGTTGGCAGGCCACTAGTTTTTTGTCTACTTAATGTAAAATAAGATATTTTAAATCTTTGTATGTGTTAGTTTAACACCAAATCGAACTTATTTCTTTGCTATTTATTACCAACCGTTGCATTATACAAACAAAAGCCGCTTTGGTTCCTACTAATTCGACTAAAATGAAAATAATAATTCAAAAAGGGATATTTACGTCCTCGCCGATATACAAAATATTAGTTAAAATATCGCCCTCAACTGGTGTTAAAAGCTCAAACATGTTAAGGCCACGCAAAACGGTCGTTTACTTGAGTTGATCATTAATTTATGCAACTATTTGATTTTATTATCATTTGAATAAACCTTCACATACTAGCACAATGCATTAATTGTCTTTAAAACCATTTTTAACCAAAAAGTATTAATTATAAATTGAATTTGACTTTCGAACTTGGTATACGCTACGTCAGTATAATCAGTGCTTGACTCGAACAAAATTTTCTTTAGAATACATCCGTTTTATGAAAAGCACTGCTAAACTGCTAAAATAAAAACTTTCTTATAAAATACCATCAATACAAAGCCGTTTTATGACAAATCTGGATCATTTGACACCTCAGATCAGCACACAGATGTTCAAGCATAGCTCCTCAGTGGATACCAAAAAAGCACTTTGAATTGTAACTTTTAAACTTTATTGTTACTATTTTAATACGATTTTACGGATCTTAATATTATCATTTATTTATTTATAAATAACACTCTTGCCCTAACAGGCAACCCTAAATTGACAAAAGTGCACAGTAAGTAACAAAAAATTTACAGACGAAACAAAAAACAAAACAAACACAAAATTTATTAGGAAAACAGAATTACATAATAAAAAATACAAGAAAATAACTAACTACTATATGCACCTTAAAAAAATAGAGCTTTTGCCAGTTCTCTCAACGGACAATGAATCATCATGATGAAGACATCATCATCGCCATTTGGTGACGATGGAGCTTTTTCTCTATAAGGCTCTATTTTCTCTATACTTTAGTTTACATATTTTTATTTGTTACCACGTTATTCTGTCTCTCCTTTGTTTTTTTATGTGAAGAATGAAGAAATTGTCTGGTAGTCACTAATTTCGGTCATAACTGTTTGTAATCAAAAATAATTGTGTTGGTTAGTTCATTTATCGAGAAAGCCTACTAATTAGGTTTTGTATGACAAAGCAAGGCTCATTTGCTGTGTTATTTATTTAAATGTTTTTGTTTTAATTCCAGCGACACTACTAGAATGGTTTCCACCGTTCTTCAGTTTAGACGACTGGGGGTCATGTCAGCGGCCTATGGACAAATACTGCATCGTCGACGCCGTACTTCACTCTAGCAAACCTTCACCACTTCTTGATGCTTTAGAAGTAATTTTCGTCATTTTTTCTATAAACTCACACTATTTTTACATATCGTAAAATAAAAGTATACATTTAAAACGAATGACCAAATAATTTATGTTAGTTGATATAGCAAATGAAAACCAAAATACTAAAAACCGAAAAAAAACGTAAGGCACTCGGGGACTGCCGCGGTAAAGCTGTTGCATAGCATTTTTATCAACTTATGTAATTTTTTTTTTTTAATGCAGTATTTTTTTCTTTGATATTAATTTAATCTACCACTCTACCAGACTAAGCCTAACACGCCTATATAGTCTGTCTCACTCTAACGCGTACCACCTGCACCGGCCGCGCTTACGCTACGTCACCGATCTCGTCAGAGAGATGTGAGACGCAGTATGCGTTCTGTCCCGCTTTAATGCGTATTGGCCGCATCTATCGTCTATCTATCTTCATCGTGTGTTAGTTTTTTTATTTTCGTTACGGAATTTCTTGATTCGGCTTTAAAAAACATGAGGTATACGAAAAACTCACGTGATATTAAGGGTTGAGCTTTTTATATATGCTAAACCGTTCTTCTTGAATTATTTTGTAGATAAGTTTGTTTTGTGAATTACGTATATAATTTCAATGTTTATATTACAGGTATACTCGTCTGAGATGTATAAGCACTATAATAGAACACAGATCCATCGTGGTGTATGCGTATCAAGATGTCCCGGGAAAAATAAAACAGATAGTTTAGTCGAAGCTGCTCAGAGCTGTATCGACGAGAATATTAAGGCTTACGATCTCGAGGTATTGGACATTTAATTCTGAACATATACTTGTCTAGCGGTGACCGTTTTTGCAGAGAAGTTGAAGGTACAGATACCGGCAAACTTCTTGAGCATTAAACAAGGGAGTGGGGGAAAGTTTGCGCAGCGTGGGACACAAACGTCAACTAATTTACCAATCACGTGATCGACACATCACTCTCCCGCCGCCGCGCACCACCGCCCCTTCCCCTTCCAGTGATACCTAAAAATCGCTTCTGCGCAGGAAAGGACATTTGTTCAAGATGTTTGCCGGTATCTGTATCTTGACGATTGGCTCTCCAGTCGTACTGTGTCCCACTTATGTCCTACCAACGCGACGCTCCGAATACTTATTCTCTACTTACACATATCAGCCTTGGGGCCCCAATTGATACATAAAAGTAAAAAAAATATATGCTAAGACTGCAGTTTTCAAAGAGAATAATTTCATAAATCATTTAATAAATGGTTTAATAACATGATTTTTTCTCAATTACTAAATGATTTTACGATGTTTTCAGGCAGAAGTTGTATCGGCGAAATGGTGCAATACGGCTGGCGTTTCGCGTGTATCTCAGTCAGCACGGGTCATGGCGGTCGTAATGGTTACAATTTTGGTAATAATTCTTGCAGCCACCGTTGTCAGTTTTGTGGATCCAAAAATGGGTAGGCATAACAACATTCTAGTTTAAATTAAATTAAACCCCCCGTTAAAGTACTCAAGACAATCATCCGGTCGCCAAACTCCAAAAATGTACATTGTTTTTTTTTCATTTTTCGTCATCGTTTCTTGAAGTAAGGCGAATGGAAAAAATATATGGTGAAGTTGAGTAGTCTATGTATCCATTTAGAAAGATTGATACACGATATAAATAACTTCCCTCGATAGAAAAAAAATCCATACATTTCTGACACTTTAAATTCATTTTATGACGAAAATGTATGTAGAACATGGTTTTGAATTTTACACGATATATTTTATCGCAAGCCAAGTAATCTATTTCAGAAATAAAATTGATAATTATATTAATTTAATGTTTTACACAACTAATTATTACGGGTGGCGCCTCAGTGCTCCAGCTCTCCACTGCGCACCCAAGTCCACCCCGAGACACTGACACAACAATTCGTGCTGGGATAGGGCCTTAATAATAAATCACTGATTTCAGGTAACAGATATTTAGTGGCATTTTCTCTCAAGAAGAACTGGGAAATTTTGACAAGCTCCAGATCCAATCCAAATAGCGATCCTCGTCTAAAATGTTTCGCTACTTTCGACGGATTTAAGTATGTCTAAACTAATTACTTTAATAATAAATAATCGTATTCAAGGTTTAATCAAGTCTTAGAACAAGTAATACAACCTTTCAAATTGGCATAGACAACATACAAATCAATAATTTAATATGTCGGTGTTAATAAACATTAACTATTAGATTTTCGGAATATATTTAGAAAATTGGTTTTTCTTTTGAAACATAATAACATATTAGTTTAATAAAGGTTTTGTTTGATTTCTTCCGCTATTTGTAGCCTTTTTTATATTTATATGTTTTAAATTTCAAACAGAAAACATACCATTTAATAGCATTTTTTATCTGATTTTACGCTTAAATAAGGAGTTACATGTATTAGCTTAGGTGTATATACCCGCACCGGCAGTTATAGTATCCGACCGAAAGAGGGCCCTGGCATCTTAAAACCCCCTTCCACCCTACTCACGAAGATTCCCCTCGACTTATATATACATATTTGTAATGTTTCAGAGTATTGGGTATACAAAGTGTATTTTTCACGCATATTATATTGATACACGCGTATGCGTACTCCGATAATCCAGAGTTCATAGAAAGGGTGAGTAGTATTTTAGATGTATATTTTCAGTGTAAGCTAGTGTTATTAACACGTCGTGAAAAATGTAACAAAACTACAGTCAAAATCTGTTGTAACAACATCGAAGGGACTACTTATATTTGGTCGTAAAAACCGATAGTCGTAACAGCCGATGACGTTATTAAGAACCTAATACAATTAAATTCAGATGTAACGTAAACGATGTCGTCGTAAACGGTTTTGACTGTAGTATATTTATTTCAATTATCGTTGACAAAGTCCAAGGCATAGAAGGCTTACGTTTAAATAAATAAATGCTAATTATTACCAACTATTGAATACCAATTAATTAAAAAAAATAAAGTATATATTACTTATAAAATCTTCCTGCAGTATTATAACTGTTATAATTTATATATTTCAGTTATATGACCAGTTTCCGTGGAAGGTCCTGATGAATTCGCCACTCCTCCTCCAAGCTTTCTTCGTTTTGACAGGCTTCATGACAGGTTACATGGCGTTAATAGTATCTGAAAAACGAAAAATTACTTTATTAGGATGCTTTTATTCAATAGTTAACCGTTGGTTCAGGTAAACAAACTATTTTAGAAATACGAAAGTTAAAATAAATCTTAATATATATAAATTACGTGTCACGTTGTTTGTCCGCTATGTACTCCTAAACTACCGAACCGATATCAATCAAATTTGCACACCGTGTGCAGTTTGATCGAACTTAAAAGATAGGAAAGCTTACATCTCAATTTATACCCGCAATATTATTTTATTGCAAAATATTTGTTTCTTATTTAATAGTCACAATTCTAACAGATGGCGCTGTGTTGAAAGTACCAACGTTTCACAAGCTACAATTTAATGGCATAACCACCATAAAGCATGGTGGTCCCCATGACTGGTGTTCTCCTACCGTTTCCCTTGAATAGTTTACTACTATGTAATATAACAAAAACCTTAGCCACAGCAACGCTTGGCCGGTCTACTAGTATAATAATATATAATTACCACGTCGAATTAAATACCTTCGGCGCCCTAGCGCGTTTCATTTGCTTGGTCAAAAGACAACATTGGTAGAAGGCGAGTGACGTGTCGATATTGAGATCGAATCTCCCTTCTAAGTTTCCAAATCCTAACGACTCAATTTTTAAACAAAAAGAATACATACTTATATAAAAAAAAGCTAAAACTCGGCCCGGTTTCATGACGGACCGATGTGCCGGCTATACAAAACACGTTTGTTCTTGTCCACACGTGTTGTTCACACTTGTTTGCTTGTTTTTCTCACGAAAATGTCAAATCTTTGTTTTAAATTTATTTTATTATTATTTATGATGTCATGTAGAACATGGTGTAATGGCTGCAGCTCCTTACAAACTGAACTGAACTACTAATATATCTATAATTTACTTAGAACTGAGCCACCGATATATCGGCGCGGTGGACACACGATCGCCGTCACGTCATTTTAAACTCGGCCCGAAATAATCTCGTTCTCGGTGACGTCCCGGTGATCTGGACGGCGGCGGTGGACAAACGGCCTTAGTCATATTATTCAACTGACTTTCGTTCTAGGTTAGCCCCAGTGGTGATATTTGTATTATGGTTCACCATGGCCTGGTTCCCTTTGATGGGATCGGGTCCCCACTGGTCTTGGATCGTGGAGAAGGAGGCCCAAGAGTGTTCAGAAATCTGGTGGTACTACTTGTTCTTCGCACAAAACCTCATCGGAACAGAGCGGTTTTGCTTGAGTCATTTATGGTATGTACTAAAATAAATTATATAACGTAAGAAATAAATATCGAAAATACTGCAAAGGCAGTAAAGTATATATGTGATTTAGTATGAAAGATGAGTTTTTAATTTTGTAAGTATGTTTACAAGTTTAATGTTCTAATTCTTCGAATAAAATTCGTGAAGAAACGTTAATATATAACTATGTAATAAGTAAAACGAAAAGACCAAACAGAAGTTTTTTATTTTTTTCGTTTGATTTTAATAGGAATAAAATAAATTAGAATTACTCAAGTGTTTTGTTTTATTTAAGGTATGTAGGTGTCGACATGCAGTTCCACATCGTCGGTATGCTGTTGATATTTGTTCTGGTTCGTTACCGAAAGATGGCATTACCAGTACTACTCCCCTTGTTCATTGCTCCTGGTATAGCATCAGCCGCTGTCAATTGGATTAATGAATATCCTCCCATCATTGCTGGACAGCCCCCAGAGTAAGTGGCAACCAATCAATAAGGTCATCATTATCATATCATAGATACGCTTCTATAGAAATAATGAGTGGTGTTGTGTGTAAAACCCAACTATATAAAACGCTTAGTGAATTCAGCATGTGCATTAGTTAGTACATAATAGTACATAAATAGTAATAAAAATTTGTTAGTACATAATAGTACATACATAGTAATAAAAAATAGTATATACATAGTTATACAAAATTAGTTTTGTATATAATAGTACATACATAGTAACACAAAATTAGTTAGAACATAATAATTACTTACTTATTAAGTTCAACATGATGTACATATATTCCATTTTATAGAATTTTTTTAATAAGATTATCCAATATAAATCATAAGTTAGGTAGATAGGTCGTTTTGGACATTCGGCCTATTTAAGTGCAAGTTAGTATAAGTATTTCTACGTGCATTGCGCCTGTTATACATAAGTGATCAATGCAAGCTGTTTAGTTAGTAAATTGTTCCTTAACTTACAAATTTAACAAAATCATATTAAACTAGAAATTTTTTACCCAAAGTAAAGTCTAGAAAATATATAAACGAAAATAAAAAATCTACATACTCCGCTAGCGACGATTTGTATGAATAAAAATGTTTAATTATTTTTTCAGAGTACTTCGGAGACTATTTACAGAATGGCCTCGTACGACAAGTGTATATATGGCACCCTGGATGAACCCTGGATTCTTTGCAGGTCTCGCCACTGGTTTTATCCACTACTCCAACGAAGAAAAAGGAATCAAACTGAATGAAAAGAAGGTAGAATAGTATTGTCTTTGATTTCATAACCTTTACACATTTATAGAAAAAACCTTTTACCGGATTAAAGTTATGTATTATTATAAATACAACGTGACGTGCGTAAACCACGCGAAACGTCGGATAAATTTAAAATTATGTCAAATAATTATATAATAATATATAATTTAAAATTATGTCAAATAATTATAAATTTATAATAATACATAACTTTAATCCGGTAAAAGGTTTTTTCTTTGAAAGAAGGTAGAATATATGTTTGTAGTATTTAAAAACTCTTTTGAAACCCCCTTCCGCCCTTTAGAGATAACTGAACTGCGTCTTATGGCCGATTCACTGTCTGTAGGATAAAGAGACAGTCGTGAAGATTCAATTGACCCTTTCCACTTCTCTTACTCACAGTTTCGCAAAGCTATCTTTTCCAAAGTTTTATATTATACTAACTGACCCGGCTAACTTCGTTCCGCCTAACAGTCTAGTAATATCGTGTTAACTTTAGTTAAACTTAATTTGGGATTTCATTTAGGTAAAAACATTAATACAACTTTTTGCAAATACAGAAATGTTTTATTGCTTGCCATTGCGAAAGAAGAATGGCAGTTTTACACATAAGGCCTCTTCTCTGTATTCTTCTTCTGTGTTAAAGCACTTTCTGATATACAAAATTTTTTGATGAGGTAACACAGGTGTATTCGTTCAAGATCAAAGCGTTATGCATATGCTCATTCACCTCAAGATCGGAATTTCTTGAACTGGCACGAATTCAATGTAAAATTATGCGTAGTTTGTCAACAGACTGTTTGCATTCGTAAAAATAATTTATTGTTATTCGATAATTTTTCAGATATTTTATTACTTATTTTGTTAATCGAAGCGGAGAAGAATCCACCAAAAAAGAGATAACTAACATCGGTCCAGCCAATCTTGAGTTATAAGTGGTGTAACTAACACGACTTTGTATTATATATTTAGAAAATACATCACATAAAGGCTGTATAATTCGTTTTTATTGTTATTTTTGTATGTACCATGTGAAAGTGTAATGCCCATTGGCAAACCTTTTTTAAATAATTACATATAGTTAAAATTTAAATGTTTAAAGAGAGACATGGCTTATTAGACCAGGGTAGAAAAAAGCCTTTAAAAAAAATATTGATTATTTGTAAAGTAGGTTTACGATCGAGATGTTTACTTGATAACGTCTTATTGGTGATATAAGTTTTTGGGAAGTAAGGAATTAATGAAGATAACAATTTTTTCAAATTTTAAATTACATCTATCGTTTTATTCACACTTTTGATGATAAATTTCGGGTGTAAAATGACAAGTTTACTTATTCGACTATGATATACATTTTTCTTCATATTTTCACTCGCGATTCACAGACACACTCGCGAGCGATTTTTAAGACGCTATCACGTCAATAATAAAAAGTGAAAAAAATATAATAGTAGGATGAAACCCATTGGAAAAGGAGGAGAATATTATTAAAATGAAAGGATAAATAACCTAGACAAACCATTTTTTACCTTTAAAAACTCAACCCCTTCCCTTCCCGACCTCAGATCGCCCATAAAATTATTTTCCTTTTATTTTTATAATATGCTCCTCCTTTTCCAATGGGTTTCACCCTACTATTATTTTTGGTTTTAAAAATTATCGACCCTGGTATATATATACAATTCTCGCGCATTTTAAAATACACCGAACAATATAAATTAATAAACTTTATTATACACTCACTAGAATTCGAAACAGTAAGGTTAACAAAATTTAATGTGTATTTATTAATTTTCAGTGGTTCTGCACTCTCAGTCACATATCCATACATCTGTGCATGGTTGTCTCGGTAATAGGAGTCATCTTCATGGCGGATGACTTGCCACCATGGTGGGCCACGGCGGTATACACCGCCTTGGATAGGAACCTGATTGCTTTATTTATGAGCCTCCTCCTTTTGGGCTTCGCGAGTAACTGTCAATGTAAGTATTAAATATATTATAAAAATCATAGACAATTCATAGAAATTTAAAACAATATTATATGGGTGTAAAGATTTAGCTACTCGCTCATAATCTGTGGTTTCTGCGCTACAGCCATAACTCAAAACTCAAAATATCTTTATTCATGTAGGTACACTAATGAATTGTCAGAAAGAAGTTAAATTAATTGTAAATTTACATTTACTACCAGTTCGCAAGTCAAGGGCGTAGAGCGGGTAAAAAGAACTGGCAAGAAACTTTCCGCCACTCTTTTTAATCGCCAAGTATTGTCATACAAATTGTTTGAACTGGAGCAAATCAATCCCAAGGATTAGGATCATTTAAGTATTCCTCAAATTTATAAAAAGCTTTATTGATCAATTTTCGTTTAACGAGGGCTTTGAATTTATTTACACATAGTTTGGGAACCATAGATAACATAATGTATAATTTTTCGCCAGTTTTGCTAATACTTAAATTAAATAATATAAGCTTTTATCACCCTTTAGTACAGAAAACTTCTTGAAGGAATTTACGCGAATTATTAAATTATTTATGAATATATTCATTATATATAAAAAAATAAATCGTTTATTAGCAAACAAAGTGTTTTCAGAGCGATTAATTATAAAAATGCGTACAGTCAGCCATATAAAAATAGACATGCAAATGTCATATTGATTATCATAATGTTTGTCTGTAGGTGTTTCATTTTCATTGTTCCACATTAGGGTTGCCTGGAAGAAATCGCTTGTTAGCGATAAGGCCGCCCGTTGCCTTATAACTTTTTAACCTGTTTTTTTTTTTATTTTTGTTATGTGTATGTTTGTGAAAAAGGTAATAAATCATAAATAAATAAATAAAATAATGTCATATAATCAGAACATTATCATAATGTCATACTCATAATAATAAATTTAGTTATTTATAATTGTTGCCAAACTTATATAGTCTAAATACACTCCCATGCTACAAAGGCATCTTGGCTTAAAAAACTAAATCACCTTCCCCTTGAAAGCCTTACACGTGATCTAAAGAAAGGTGGTCAAATAGTTTGAATGGTGTATAGCCATCAGTCTCTCGCACGACGCTGCACTCCCCAAGAGCAAGAAGCCTAAAAGCGTAGAAATTCATTTAAGCTCTTAACACACGCGTGAACTTATTATCTACGTAATCTGCCTTGCGATTCTGTAACTCACTTTTCGAACTCACACAGCGGTTTTCGCATCGGCGGTCGCTCTCAAATCACTCGTGAAGCAGTCATTTTATGATTTGGCATTCTGAAAAGGTGGGAGCTTGTAGTTTTTTTTTTATATGATAGAGGGACAAACGAGCTTGCGGGACGACCAAAAAGAGCCGTCTACGCAGCCCATAGACACCCATTTTTAGTGGGTGCGTTGCCGGTTAAAAATATTATATCTTTATTTTTTACTATCGAAAAGTGAGTTACAGAATCGCAGGGCTGACCCCGTAGGCTATGTTCACATTTAACGCGCGTTAACGCGCGTCAACGCGCGATCAAATTTGAAGAGCGTTCAGATGATGAGCGCTAACGCGCGTTGCGAGAGTACTCGTCAGTCTAGTTCGGTAGAACGTAGAAAATGGACGTGGAAGAGGCTATTATTTTGTGGTTATATTATAAAGAAAAATATAGAAAAAGAAAACGTACACATTGGGTTCATCCAATTTTGAAAAAATATACAAATTATATTATATTTTTTATACAAATTTGCTATATTCCACCTTGCTGACCTTTTTTCTACTTCATCGATTAGTAAGTCGATGTCAATATCTTCAATTTCACTCATTTTAAAAGCGAGAACAAAATATAATTACGAAAATTAACAAAATTACATGCGATCGCGATGAAATCGCGCGCTCATCTGAACAGCAAACGGACATTACATTAATATCAAAGCGCGCGTCAACGCGCGATCACCTGCGTCTAGAGACTTTTTCTCTGAGCGCCGCGTTGACGCGCGTTAACGCGCGTACATGTGAACAGTTGTATGAAAATACCATAATCTCTAGTCGCGCGATTTGAAAACGCGCGTCAAGTTTTTGCCATCTGAACATAGCCTTATCGACATTTCACAAACCAGTGTTTTTTATTAACTGTTTTTTCAGCCATTGCCCTCAAGTTATGCTCGTGGCGTGGTTTTCGACCTCTGGGAAAACTGTCATACTGCGCGTATATTATACACTTTATCATACTTCGTTTAATTATGGGAAGCAACACCAATCTTGTGCACGTTTCTATATTGTCCATGGTAAGTTTATTTTTTGACTGGTTACTTAGTTAGTTGTGCGCAACAACGACGCTCTTGAAGGAACTTTATGAGGAATCCGGCATGTGTCAGATTCAATTGTTTCGGGCACAAAAAGATGATCTGTCTAATAAAAACCAATAAAACAGGCTTGGAAATATGTCCGCTCCTATCCTATTTGGGGCGTTAAGGGCCAGGGGCATAGTATTTTTTTATTGAATTCAGTTCTGTTTATGTTAAAAAAGCAACGGAATAAACGTCACGAATGAGTAGAGATTTGTGAGTCAAAAAATGTTTTTGAAGTTAAACTACTTTTGGCGCGTTAGGGAAAAATGATGAGAGTAGTTTTTTACGATTTTTTACGACACCGTCACAAAAACCAACACCCTGAAGTTAGCCATAGTCAACATTTTAGTGTCGTTTTTTCTAGAAACGTAAAATAAAATTTTTGAAAAGATTTTTATCTTGTTACGCCAAAGAAGTATAACTTCTAACGCGTGTACATAAGTACACATTAAGAAACATATTCCAACTCCATGCTCATGATTTTTCAGGTCTGTTTCGTCATCCTAACAACGATCCTTACGTATTTGGCGTGTGTCCCTGTGTACCTGATCATTGAGTTGCCAATGATCCAATTGTGGAAGGCTATATTTGAGGCACCAAGACGTTCTCCTCCGGTGGAACCAATCACAGTAAAGATGGAACAAGCGAACAATGGCCACGCAGAAGTCTAGTTACAAACGAAACTAAGTAGAATAATTTATTTATATAGAATTGTTAAACCAAATAAATGGAGCCACGAGCCTGCTATTTCAATTGTCCAAATGACTAAAATTAATTTATATATTGCCGATCACCTTACTTCGGCACAGACTATACTCTATAGTACGCAGGCATGCAAAAACATTGACATTTTGAAAATAGTAGACTTGAAGCCAAGCTAGAATAAGACAAGAACAAAACCAGAAACATGTAATGTTTCGCAATAGCACTAAAAATCTGAAAGAGCTTTTAACTTTCGAACTCGAACGAATTCCGTATGCGGTAAATCTAAGTTTCATATTTGTGCCAATTTTTCTCTTACATCTACACTAATATTATAAAGAGGAAAACTTTGTTTGTTTGTTTGTTTGTTTGATTGTAATGAATAGGCTCATAAACTACTGGATCGATTTTCAAAATTCTTTCACCATTCGAAAGCTACATTATCCACGAGTAATATAGGCTTTATTTAATTTTGAACAAAAATAGGGTTCCGTAAGATATTAGGGTTTTTCGGACACAAGGTGTAAAAAATCAACCAAAAAAATACTTACTTTGCGTACCCTGCCTAAACTATTAAAGATAGAACCATAAAATGTTCAAAGTAATTGTAGATCTTATAAATATCTACAAAAAAGTCCGCGACACACTATACCTATCTATGTCGAGTGAGGCACAATAACCATAAATGATATAATGACATGGCAAAACGGCGTTTGCCGGATCAGCTAGTAGGTTATATAGGTTTATCAAAAAGATATGTTAACTATAACTCTATTTAAAACTTCAATAGGCTACACAAAATTTCAGGACATATTAATACCAAACACTCAGAATTTCGCGGACTTTAAGGATGGGTACATGGATAGCGTGTTGAAGGTTGTGCGAGTGACTTTGTGAGCAGTGAGCCTACTCAGAGTCCCTAGGTTTCTAAATTATAGAAAATATCTTAGTAGCATCGTTTTTTTTCCTATTAGAAGATGCACAATCTGCATGTCTAATTTGAGCGCATTGAAGAGCTATCTGGGCACATTTCAAATGCTACAAATGTTATTTTACAATTGTTAAAAAAGGCAAAAGACATCTTTTTTTACCTAAAATTAGATTATTTATTTAAAAAAGATGTAATATTTTATGTTTAATTCGTTATGTAAATATTGTATTTTTTCTTATGTCTTGTGATCCTAGTTCAAACAATTTATTTTCACTCTTTTGTATTAAAATATAAGAAAAATATTTATATATACGTAAAATATATTAGTAAAACTTATATATTTATTTACTGATGTTACATTAGCGTGGTCTCTGGGTATTCAAAACAACTTACTTCACATTTAGTAGGAGTATAAATAAAAATGACTGTAATTTAAAAATACTGTAAGCAGGTATCTGTAAGATTATAAATATTGTTAATACAAATTATGTGTTTTCATGACTTCCTTTGAAGGCCGAATGTCAGGTACGACCTTGAAACTTGTAACTTAGAAAATGTATCTGCACAATTGTCAGACAGAAATATGTATTTTTATACAAGTTGAAAATATAATATATATATTTTTATATATTTTAAACAGTTCTATTTACAAAATTATGGCTCAGCCGTGCGATTCTGTTAATCCGTGAGTTCTCCTCGCACTAATAACGCTCCCTTCGTCACTCACGTCATTTTTGGAATCTCATGGTATTCTGTTAAGCAATTTCACATTACGTCTTGACAAGCGGAGGGAGCTTGTAGTTTGTTGTTTATCAGAATGCCAAATCGTGAAATGACTGCTTCACGACTGATTTAAGCGCGACCGCCGCTGCGAAAACCGCTGTGAAAGTTCGAAAAGTGAGTTACAGAATCGCAAGGCTGTGATGAAAGCAATGAATGCGCTGAAGCCACTAGGCTTACATGCTCTTTGCATATACAGCATTGCACTTTTACATATAAAGTATTTTAAAACTATCACACACAATAAAATAAAACAGAAAGGAAGAATATTAGTATTATTTCTAATAAAAAAACTGTGTTTCATTTCAATTTTAATAGGCAGAATAAACCACAAAAACCTCACATCAGGTTAATCTATATATATTAAAGAAAGTCGTGTTTGTTACAACACTTATAACTCGAGATCGGCTGGACCGATGTTAGTTATGTCTTTTTTGATGGATTTTTCTCCACTCCGAATAGCAGAATAAGTAATAAAATATCGGATAAGTTATCTAATAACAATAAATAAATAAATTTATTTTACAAATGCACACGGCATGTGGTGACATTTGTTGACAAAACTACGCATCATTTTACGTCGAATTCGTGTCACTTCAAGAAATTCCGAACTTGAGGTAAATGAGGAGATGCATAACCATGCTTTGATCCTGATCAAAATATGTTGGATATCAGAAAGTGCTTAACATGCAGTATCGCCATATTGACGCTAGAGAGAAGATGCCTAATGTGTAAAACTGCCATTCTTCTTTTGCAATGGCAAGCAGTAAAACATTTCTCTATTTGCAAAAAAAGTTATCACCTGAATGGAATCCTAAAATAAGTTTAACTAAAGTAACAACGATATTATTATTAAGGCGGAACGAAGTTAGCCGGGTCAGCTAGTTTCAAATAAAACACTAAATACTTATTTAAAAAACCTTATTTCGAATATAAAAAATTGCAAATAAATCATCATCTAAATGATTTATTAAATCTTAAATATGTCAGACATATTATTTGCAATTTTATATATTCGAAATAAGGTCTTTTAAATACGTCATTGGTGCTTTATTTCAAATTAAACTGATGTGAAGTTTTTGAGTCACACATATTTATTTAGGTAAGAAAACACACACAGACATCATGAACATTATGTACTTCAATAATAAGTATAATAAATTTATTTATTGACATCAACAGTTTGCATAACAAACCGTATCCCAAGCTCCTGTGAGAACTGTATATCGGGAGCCTGTAACTATAATTTTTATTCAATAATTAAAATAAATAATAAAATGAACCAAATTAAATTAATGCATGATTAGGTAAGTTAATAAGTCAAGTCAAGTCAAAAATCATTTATTCATGTAGGTAACACAATGAACACTTATGAACGTCAAAAAAGAAATGTACAATGTACATTAAATGTTTCTAATTTTACATTAATGTAGTGTTTCTCTTTTTATTTATTATTTTTTTTATTAGGGTTGCCTGGAAGAAATCGCTTGTTAGCGATAAGGCCGCCCGTTGCCTAATAACTTTTGTAACCTACTTACATTTTGTTTTTTTATATGTATAATTATGTGTATTATGGCAATGAATTATAAATGAATAAATAATTTATGTGTTGCATAGCTATTTGGTACTTTAGCCATACATTGTGAAACAGACTCTAATTGTCACAAGTTTAATAGTGAGATATTTCGTAAGAAGAAATAAAAAATTGAATTTTTCAACCTAACTCACACTTAACGTTTTAGACGCTAATTTTGTTAGCAAATCCTAATTTAACACAGCACTAATTAAAACTTTAAGCAACAAGATGGAAAAACTTTCAGGAAATAGGTACTTATATAACAAAGTTATTAAAAAATATAATTTTTACAGGACCTAAATTAAACAGCTGTTTCCCTTACAGTGTTGCCACCTTTTCTCATTTATTATATTATATATTTACTTCATCATCTTCAATGGTTATACAGCCCTTTGTGGGCCTTAGCCTCCTCAAGTACACTTCGCCATCGCAATCTATCCAGTGCTTTCCGCGTCCAATTTCGAACCCCTATTGTTACGTGGTACTTGACAACTCCATCCCACCAACGCAGCCTCGGTCTACTGGGTTGTGAGTTCAGTAAGGACCTTGGGGTTCTGTCGTCCGACATTCGGTGCACATGTCCCAGCCACTTGATCCTGTTGCACTTTATGAATTCCACGATGTTGGCCTCGTCTAGGATGTTATCAAGTTCTTCATTGTAGGTAATACGCCAAACACCATCGTCGCAAATAGAACCAAAGGTTCTTCGATGAATCTTCCGCTCGAAAATAAAAAGAGACATCTTGGTTCTAACATTCCACTTGCATAGGCGAAAAACATTGTTCTTATTCTTGCCAGTTCGTTTACATGTGATCGGTCCGGTTTCATAATCGGTTGGTTTTTGACTGGACAGATTAGCTGAGCCTTTAATTTCGGGTATTGTCCCTTCTCTGTTCGATCTAGTTTTACGTCAGAAATTCGCCTTTGCTATGCAAGAATATATCATATATCTAATATATAAAATTCTTCTGTCACGGGGTGCGTAATCGAACTCCTCCGAAACGGCTTCACCGATTTTGATGAAATTTTTTGTGCTTATCCGGTATCTATGAGAATCGGCCAACATCTATTTTTCATCCCCCTAAATGTTAGGGGTAGTCCACCCCTAAATTTTATTTTTTATTTTTTAGACAAAATTTTTAATTTCTATTTTTTTATGATACAACATACAAAAATACATACAACCCCTAACTTTCACCCCTCTACGATCAACCCCTATTTTTTTATTATAAATGATATGGCAAAACGACGTTTGCCCGGTCAGCTAGTATATATAATATATATATATAAGCCTAGCAATAAGCCTTGGCCTTTTCCACACCTAGGCTTGCGAAAGACAGTGGGAGAAAGTGGTGGTAAAGGAAATTATGCCTGATCTTCAAGAAAAAACAACTGAAGAATAAATTTTTCTTCCATCAACTAGTATGTGTTTGAAACATGATAGTAGATACTGCTTAAAATATATGTATGAAAATTCCGCACGTAACCATTTTTATTATGAAAAAAAGACCAGTGGTATTAAAAGCTTTTTTGAGGTCTGGGTCTCAGATCTGTTCTGTTTCATGATCATTTGTCAATCTAATAAGCAAGTAGGTGATAAGCTTCCTGTGCCTGACACACACCGTCGACCTTTTTAGAGTCTAAGGCAAGACGGTTTCCTCACGATGTTTTCCTTCACCGTTCGAGTGAAATCCCATTGGTGCTGAACCCGGGATCGAACCTACGGCGTCAGGGATGTGAGTCGCACGCTGAAGCTACTAGGCCAAAATAATCTTTGCGTATACAGCACTGCACTTTTACATATACAGTATTTAAATCTAACGCACACAATCAAATACATATAACAAATTGTACAATGTACATCCAGGAATTTACGTTAGTTACATTTCTTTTCATCACCTTGTAATGTTTTTGCATAATTAATTAGTATTATTAGTATTCCTTACTTAAAAATAATAATCACATAAAATTTACATAAAAAATATATAACTAATGCGTAATTGATATTTAATGGATAATGTAACGAACAGTGATAAAATTTAATTAACATAAATTCGTAGTAGATAGAAGGGTACCGTAAAACAAAATCTAATATGTATTAACTCTAGTATCAATGAGATGGATGAGCAGTGTTGGCCTAGTGGCGTCAGCGTGCGACTCTCATCCCTGAGCTCGTAGGTTCGATCCCCGGCTGTGCACCAATGGACTTTCTTTCTATGTGCGCATTTAACATTTGCTCAAACGGCAAAGGAAAACATCGTGAGGAAACCGACATGTCTAAGACCCAAAAGTCGAGAGCGTGTGTCAGGCACTGGAGGCTGATCACCTACTTGCCTATTAGATTGAAAAATGATCATGAAACATGTACAGAAATCTGGGGCTCAGACCTTAAGAGGTTGTAGCGCCACTGATTTGTTTTTTTATCAATGGGCTGGCCACATTGCCCGAACTATTGCCGCTGAATTTAATGAGTCCTGATATAAAGACTGGGACCAGTAAGCGAAGCGTAGGACGACTAGGTTGGATGACCTGGTACGGGTAAAAACCTTTTCCCCAGATATTGAATTAATAATTTTGATGTTGATTTAAGTAATTGTAGCTTACTATTATGGATACAGCAAGATTTGATTTTTCAACAAAAAACAAAACGTCAAAATGTCCATTATTAAAGCTTTTGTGAATTACATGAAAGAATGAATTAGGTTTAGAAAAAAATGTTATTAGATTTGGCGTAAATTAATGTACTGTGAATTGAATATGAGGCATTCAATATGTCAGTCTATAATTCATCAATTTAAAATTTATTTAGTAAAAATAAATAAATTATGAGCTGTTTTTATTATCTCGACTTTTAAGTGTTTTTCATTATCATACAATATTATATAAATAATATAAATCTTATCTAGTTCCATGCCCTTGATATTGATTCTATGTAATACAACAATATTTTTTAATTTATTATTCGTGGTACATAAAAAAAACATATCATGTAATCATTACTTTTGAACATTTCCATAAAAACCCCATAATTTATGAATATATAATGTTTATATAAATTTGTGGAATTTCGTCTAACCTCATATGGCCATTAATATATATACTAATGAAGGCCAATTTTCACGATTAATATATATATATATCGAGTACGATTTTTGATTCGTAGAACATAGTCAAACCTTTTTGACTGAACAAAAATGTATATCATAGCATCGGCGGAGGCTGTATAAGCAGTGTTTGTGAATTGATGGAGTTAATTAAATATTATTAGTACACAGTGAAACAGTATCGTCTATTAGTGTTTCAAAATGTATTTTGAATTTTGTTTTTTATCTCTATTTCTAAAGTTTTCTGGAGCAGTGATAGCCACATTAAATGGTACGTAATATATTAAACATTATTATTAATTAAACTGCGTTATTATATAGAAGAAAATATACCACAATATTCATAAAACTCAAATTTTTGTGTATAGAATAAATTAATAATTTTAATAATTATCACACACAATTAGAACACATATATTTACAACAGCATACAGAAACATATACCTCTATGCTAAGAGCCTTTAAAAACACACAACTTACGATTTATTTACCTAATATTTATAAAGAAACTATAACTTAAGTTAAATTATTCCGATGTGAGAGAAGAAGTGAAAAACAATGATGTGATGGCAGATGTGTCAAAAATGTCCTTTGAAAAAGGAGAAGTCGCCCACCAGAAACTGGGAAGATGAAATGAAAGAGAAAGCGGGGAAAAAACTTGATAATATCAGCGAAGATGAGAGACAAGTGAAAGAATTTGGAGGAGGCCTTCTCTCCTTCAGGTCGTGTACTTGTGTTGAAAATAATAAATTATATAAACTAAATGTATGTATATATAGTACTCGAATAAAGGCTATTTGGGCTTTCAGCATAGGCTGCCTATAACTGTTTCCGCTTCATCCTTTCATACGACTACTCTAGTCCAATATTAACTACTCATCCCCTATATATACATTGTATAGGTCTAAATTGTTACTTGTAGTTTTATTATTGTTAATTAAATTATGCATTACACTATTATGATGTGTTACCTATTAATGCAACAAATGTGTGCTTAACAAATATTATTACTCCCGTGAGCTCCACAAAAAAAATCAGTGGCGCTACAACCTCTTTAAGTCTTGGCCTCAGATTTCTGAATCTGTTTCATGATCATTTTTTAATGTAATAGGCAAGTAGGTGATCAGCCTCCAGTGCCTGACACACACCTTCGACTTTTTGGTTCTAAGACATGTCGGTTTCCTCAAGATGTTTTCCAATTATCGCAGGCACTGAATATGATCGTATGCCTCCTCTGTACGAGATGGATGATTATGAGAAATGTCTCCGAGAACAGCAAGGACTGTACTGTGTCGTCAACATAACGCTATCAGCCTCTCCAGACAACGATCTTATGCGTATGATAAGGGTTAGTAAAGTTAAAGTTAAGTACTAATTTTATTTCCTTTACGTACTAAATATGACTTGGCCATCGTATGAAAGCATAATGTATCTCACAAGTAAAAGTACCGGTGACCCCAGAGCTGGTGCTTTCCTCGCTCAACGAATAAGTATCGCAATACAACGAAGAAATGCTGCCAGCATTAAAGGTACACTGCCAACACGGACAAACTTTTTAATTTTTTTTTAATTTTCTATTTATCTAATTTTAATTATTATTATTACTATAAAGGTGAAGGTATTGTAAGAACAGTATAATTGTATTATTTTACTTATTTTCAGGAATATTCAGAATTGCCGATACATTATAACCACTCATCTGTCGATCGTGGTATATGCGTTACCAGCAAGTGTAAACGTTTTCTAACAGATACGAATGGACGGCGTGATCTACATAACAGCCTTGAAACATGCGTCAAGCAATCCTTCTATAGAAAATACAAATTGAACGCGAATATATCAAAAATTTACTATTGTAAAGGATCAAACGATAAACACAAGTTTGATTTAGGAGATTGGATCTTTGGCAGCGTTATTACGTTGTTAATAGCAATTAACATAATATCATCTATATATGACATATATTTACGCAACTTTTGTGATGACACCGGTAAAGAATATGGTACGTATTAAGCATCGACAGAAGACCTGTGATATTCTCTGGCGTATAACAGACCCAAGATTTTAAAAAAAGTATAGAAACTATCTGAGCAGTCTGTGGTCTTCCTCTTTGGAAATTCGTCTCTTTTAAAAAACGGTTAAAACGCACTTAATTATAACAATATAACCAGCCGGTTCGTGTTTTTTCAAAGTCGAAGTTCCAAAATAAAACCACAGATTACATTGAAGAAGATCTATTTCTATAATATTATCTATGCTTAAGCAAAGTCACTGCCCGTCCCGTTCCCGAAACTTATAAGAGACTAGATTCCATATCATAAATGTATTGGATTTTGAACGAAATACGGAACGGAACATACAGATTACAGAAGTCAAAGTTGGCGCTAAGTCTCGCCTCGACACGCAATAACCAACTTAATAACAGGCACTTATTTTCAGGTAACAAGTATCTCTTATGTTTTTCAATAATAAAAAATGTGGAGCACTTAATGTCACATCAGAACAGTCCGAATTTTGAGAGATTTGCTGGTGTTAATGGTTTGAGGTATTTATTACTTTGTATTATTCTTTAATTATGATGAATCTGTCCTGAAATAAATTTTAAAAAAAATGTGCGTGTACTAATGTACACACGTTAGAAGTGAAACTTCTTTATGACCTTATTTGTCGAAAAATTATCTATATGCAACTTTTCAGAAATTGGTTAAATAAAGTTAAATTAGATAAAGTTTAACAAAAGGCTTTTAATATCACAGACTTGAATACAAATAATACAATTATTTCATTTTACCTTATTACCACTAAGATTATTACAGAATTTCATAAATTGTAATAGAATTTTTAGTATCATTGTTATCGTTATTATACATTTTTGTTATTAATGGTTTAGAATCTCTTTGAATCAACCGTGGTAGGGACAAGAAAAAGACGCGCGTAACGGTCAAATGTGACGCGTAACCGAAACATGTGACGCGTAACCGAAAAATGTGACGCGTAACGAAAAAATGTTACACTAAATTTTTTCCAACCCCGATAAAGAAGTTTCACTTCAATAAAACAAAACATGACTTATTATAATACTGATATATTTCTACCAAACAAAAACGCAATGGAATTTTTCAAGCTTAAGCTTCCCATAGCATATCGCTATCAGCAAAAAAATGCCTGCTTGCATACAACTACCATCTTCGTATCTGACATACGGTGACCGAACAATGATTTTACTGTTCCATTGAAACAATTGACTATTTGCTTGGGTCTTAGAATCCACTAGAGATAGAGAACAAAATTAATTTTAGTTATAATTTGCTCTTCGACTGGGAATCGTTTCCCAGGCGTCGCGTTGGCCAGAGTTAAAATATTCTATTGAAAGGAATAAAATAGTAGAACCTATACAAAAGCAATGAAACTGTAGTGAATAATAATGTGAATTTGACTCAAGCAATTTAATTTAAAAATAAATCTTTTTATGTGATATGTTTCATCTTTTTATTTCTGCCAAATAATGACACTATCGTACGAATGGCCTAAGCATTAGCCAGCCAATTTATTAAATGTTGTAACAAACGATACGGCTGAATATCTTTGAGGCCGCTAGTTAAACGGCGCCGTTTAGTTAAAAGGATAGGCTGTTAATCGAACGGCTAATTAAGCTAGTTGCCAGCGACATATACAAACCATTTAAAAACCTAAGTATTACACAATACTTAAGTAATGTCATTTTTTAGGACTATTTTATCATTTTCAATGGTGCTTGGACATGTAATGTTTATTTTTGGCTCCGGTTTCCTTGATAATCCAGGTGATTTTGAGGCGGTAAGTACTTCACAAAATAGTTAGCAGATACCAATCTATTAATATTTTTGTTTTTATTATTAGACGTAACTAATATTTATTATAAACGGCATAACACGGATATCAATTTAATTTGGCTTTTAAGCAATTATGAGTGTAAAAAAAGTATCCAAAATTATTCAAAACATTAAAATAAACTTGCCTGTATCTACCGAGGGATCTAACACGGCTCTAGGTGCCTGCATGTTGCATCACGATGTATATAAAAAATCTGTTGTCTATAAAGTCGCTTTACTGACGATAGTTGAAAAAGACACCTAAATCGTTGCTTCCAAAACACCGTTCTATTGTATTCCTTGTTCTTATATGGGAATGATTGTATGCATCCTGTTGTGGTAAGCTCGGATTTAAATATGAAGTTCAGGGATACACATCCTTTCCTGTTTATGTAGAATTGCCCACTTTCACCACCAATTATTTAATTCTAACATGTGTGCAGTCGATAGCCCCTATCACGCCTCTAAATCCACTTATGAAGCGAAACCCTGCAGATACTTCTCCCTGTTCACGAATTGTTGCATTTTTATGAATTGATGATTTCTCCTAGCGAGGGCTATCGAGTAGCTTGTGCTACTCTTCGGCATATATTTGTTTGATTGACTGCTGACTAAACCCATGTAAATCAGCAGCGTCGTCATGAACCTTTAACAAGAACCTTTAAAAAATCAGATCAAATGACGCTATTTTTGACTTATACATCCGTTAAACTAGGCCTCTGCGTTGTATAAGCAATAGGCATTGTACAAGCCTTCAACCAAACAAGACACTTGTTATAACAGGCGTATACATCAGACTTATCAATTTAGGAATTATTAGTAACATTTTTATTATAACAGGCTTATACGATGTGCAATCTTTATTAGTAAGACCGTTGGTGTACAGCTAGGATAGTTGCTAGGTGCTCGGTGCCTGAAATACGGCGTTAATTGGAAGCTTATTTTTATTTATAAGTACTGCGTAAACTCTTTTTTATATTTACAGGCCTACCACAACCCACTGACATACATTATATTCAACGGAACTCTGATAGTACAAGGCTATTTTATAATGTCTGGATGCTTGCTCAGTTATACACTCGCTTTAAACTCACAGATTCTAGCTAAATGGACATTTATGCCAATAGCCATGTTTTACAGGTGGTGCAGGTGTGTATAGACCATTTATATTTTATCCTTTGAAGAATAAAGACATAGTTACAAACATCAATGCCTATTTGAGGTATTTTGTAGGATCATCTGAATAAATCACACCATTTTAAATAATCTTCGTATCGTAACTCGTCGATTTTAGAACGGACACCGGCAGGATATATCCTACATATTATATTTATTTAATTAATAAATTGCATAAATAGTTCAATTACACACATACACACAAATACGCACCCTGTTTATCCTGTAAACCTTTTAATTTGCGTTTAGATTTAAACATTAGTTAAGTATTATGATAAATGCGCTGTAAGGTTTTCTAAATCAATAAATAGTACCAACATATTAAATCAGGTAACATTGATGATTAGGGACGCAACTAATTCGCGGCAACTTTAGTTAGGAAATTTTATTATGTGGGTACAGTAAGTTTGTTATAATTAAAGAAGTTAAGAATCCTAAGATGGACCCGTGCAACAAGTCTGCAATATTTTTACCCCAATCATTGACTATCTATTTATAATGAAAATTTCATTTCATTTCAATATTATTCTTAATCAATTTTGGAATTTATGTGCATAATTTTTGATTTCGATAAATCACATTTCAGCTAAAATTAAAATAAGAATATTTTGTGAAAAATAGTTCTCTAGTGATATATATATATATATGTTTGTTAGAAAAAAATGTTCTTCGTATATATATATGGTGTAATTGATTTTGGCTATTTTTTAAATGATTGTAAAAATTATCTTTAAAAAAGCCTACTAATAAACTGTTAAATCAATTAATTTCAGGCTTACTCCGGCGCTCGCTGTGCTTCTTGGTTTTATGACGACCTGGTATCGACATGTTGGTTCCGGACCTCTATGGGACTTCTACGTATCTCCTGTAGTCAACGACTGTAGAAAACATTGGTTATCCCATATACTATATTTCAACAACTTCAGTATAAGAAGCAACAACACATGCAGCTTGCAAACATGGTGTGTTATACAGTTTTCTATTTTCATGGGACCGGGAGTTGTTTGCTAAATTATATTTAAGCATTAAATAGCTGACATTTTTAATCTACTATAAAAAATAAGTCGGGTTTTCCTTCCTGACGCTATAACTCCAGAACGCACGAACCGATTTCCAAAAAATTTCAACAGAAAAGCGGGATCACCAAACGAAATGTTACATAAGACGAAGCCATCTGGTGGCGAAACGGAGTTCGCCGAGTTTGCTAGTATGCTTATAAAATTTCAAATTCTATTTTATCCCCTTTTTTGTTTTAATTTTTTTTTTGTAAGGAGCTGAAACCATTACACCATGTTCCACATGACATCTTTAAATAATTAATAGTTATTGAATAATAAAATATAAAACGTAAGATTTGTCCTCTATCAGCAGTACGCATGGTGAAATAGAAGCACGCACTTACAATCTCGTGGGAACAACACGCAAATTATGTATTTACTATTTATATCGAAATAACTAACATCACTGCATTTACGTATGACGCATGGCCAGCCATCGGCCCCTTGGCCATATTTTAGAGAGAGAGACAACCCGACGCATGGACGCCGCCACAAGCATTGACATTAAAGCAAGCATGACGATCCTTGAAATGTTAACTTAGCTTCATAAGAAAATAATAATGATACTAAAATAAACAGATATACTTACAATAGATGATAAAATATATACACGATAATAAGTTGATTATACTATTCTAAAAACATACAGAAACAAAACAGATACAAGAGGAAAAGTAATTCATTATTTGTTCCAGGCATATTGCAGCTGACACCCAAATGTTTGCAATAGCACTGATCATACTCTTTGCATTTACAACCTATCGAAATAGAACTATTGCCATTTTTCTACTGTTTCTGGTAGGCTGTGTCTGCCCGGCTTTGCATGACTGGCTCCAAGATGTGAATGGAGTTTTTATAAAATATCCTGAGTAAGATGTATTTTAGTAATTAATTTGCTATATATTTTATACTTTAATCGAACTAACTTAATATTATTTGGGTTATAGTTTTACATCACAGTTTTAAACCCATACAAAAATTCGGTCGGTAGTTTTAGATTTAATCGGGCGGTAGATTTCATTTTATGATCTGTTAGGATCATATCAAAATTTGAGCTAAAACTATCGCAAGTTCCATAATGATGTATTTTTAGCAGCGAATAACAAAGTTCAGGTTTTTTATCATTTTGTTTGTTGTCATTAATTACTATGCTACCTTTTTTGTTTTTTTTTATACGGATATCCATTTAAATAGGAACCATATATAAACTTGCAACGTCTTATTTGAAGTATCTTTTCAAAATTCATTAAGGGTATGTTCCAATATACACTGCGACCACTATACAGAGTACCGTCAATTTAGTATACTGTGAAACCGTTTCTCTATAGCCAGCTATACTGGTTACAATTTAAAACGGAACGCAGTCCAGTATACTAGTCAGCTTCGTTTTTCGACACAGTTTTCAAATGAGTGCATCAAAGTTTTTTAATTCAACAAGAAAAACTATTATTGGAGTATTATCGCATTAAAAAAATCTATATTAATATTAACTGTCAATTGAATTAATACTACAAAGAAAGTAAGTTAGAATTTTAAATGTTTGTTATTAAACTGTAAGTTATATCAGCCGTTAGGCATTCAAGTGGTTTTGATTGATCACGTGATCAAAGCACTGCGAGTACCTTACCTCGAAAACGCCAGTGCTCGCAGTAGAAGTATAGCGGGGATTTGTGACGTCATATATTTCCCTAGGACGCTGCGGCTGTATACTGGCAGTCCATAGCGGAACGAATTTTTGAACAGTGGGAGCACTATACAGTACTCGCAGTGTATATCGGAACATACCCTATATAAACAACTAAAAACAATTGAACGTTATGACAGTGAAACCTGTATCAACCACTCGATGAAATATTTATATTTCAATAGACTTTGATTCAAATTGTTGTTTCTGTATGTAATATTAAAATAACTATATTCATTCTGTTAAACAATTATTCCTATGAGGCACTACATAATTGAAAGTATATTCATGCCAATTGCGACATTGAAGATATTGAAACTACATCATTGGGTTTCCTAAATCGATGACGTCATTTTGAAATCGCTACAATTATGTATAGAGCCAATCCCACTCAATGTTCAAGTGCATGGAACCTTTTTGGAAGCCCAGTTAAAATTTTAACAATTTTCAGATTTTACCGCACACACAAGGACGATAGCTTTCGCTTAGTTTACGTATCCTTTTATAACAGTCTTGGTTGTTTCGCAATAGGATTACAATTGGGCCTAACATTCCATAAATACAGGAATTCATCAATGAAATTTTTATCTCCATTTAAGGCAAGTATTTGCTAATCTTAGTAGTCTTATTATACGCTTCCAGCTTATATCGAGGGATCTAATTATTCGAAATATCTTTAAATAAAAAAAAGTAGTTACCTACTGTAGTTTATCTTACCTCGTTATTACAGAGATATATCAGCGTGATGGTGTGGTTTATTGTGCCTATGTTTTTGCTTGTTCTGATGTCTGGTTATGCCGTTTACCCAAACGGCGAGCGGCCTTCCCTCCCTCTTCGAATTGCGTATTCAGCTCTTCATAGACCTATACTTGGGCTCGTATTAGCCATTGGCAGTTTGATAGTCTTGTTTAATATTGAAGGTAAGAAATATAATTTTTTGATTTGATTTATTGTTACACCTATATATTTAAAAGTGTTTCGGTTCACGTGAAACGTAAATATGTCTATTTTTATAGTATCGGATTTATAAGATACATTGGTGTTATGTATTCGGATGCCAGTTCAAGATATCTAAGCAAATTAACAGTTTCTTTAAAGATCCTATAATGGTCTATGATCCGGCTGCAGCCGGTTATAGTGCGCTCATCGGTTAGGTATTTGCTAAAAACCAAATTTTTATGTAAATTTATAATTAGTAGTAGTAATTTTAAACCAAGTTGCCTATAAAAATTTGGCCGCTAGGTTTTTTTAATGAAATTATTTTGAATAGATTTTTGGGAAAACATTTCGTTCACTTGTTATTTAAATAAAATATCGTATGCAGCCGGGTCTCGTACTAAATATTTTTTTATTTAATTAAAAATAATTGAGACGGCCGAAGCAAAGGTTAGTTGGGGTCCCCAGGGACAACAAAGACGTTGCGCCTTCTTAATACTGTCTCAGAAACAAACTACAGTTTTATATATAATAGATTTATATCGTTAGATAGGCCCCGACACCAAAAACTGTGGCATTGTTTTTGAATGTGTGCGTTAACGAAAACGTTTGAATGTGTGCGTCAACATGGCGTCCTAAAACAGTGCAATTTGTGTAGAAGGGACGGTCGAAACTAGTGTCATCTCTTTTTCTCCTACATTAGTTGCAAACACTACTTTCTCTTTCGTGCACTCGCCATTTAAATTTGTTATTTTAGACAGTGCGGAAGGAAAAATAAAAGCGTTCAAATCGCAATACTTACGAGTGAAATGTTACACCTCTGGCTTTATTTGTGTTTCTAGAATTGTTGTTGCACTTTAGAAAGGCACACGATGGCATTTTGTGACACTAAACTGCTCGCAAACGTCCTTTACAACACGTCCGGCTAACACTGTGTTTAGGGGTGCACTGATCCCAGGTTAGTGAGTCTCACTCACTTAGACTGTGCGACAACACGGCGCGGTCTCACTGCGGTAAGGGCCTATCTAACGATATAAATCCATGGTTTGCAGGGCAAGATTGTAAAAGTGATAGTAAATGTTTTATGTTATGAGTAATTACACCTATTGTAGTTTTATAGCGCGAATGCCTTACTTTTACTTATTTAAGATAATAGTATCTGAATCAGATTAACATTAAGTGAAATTATAATGTATTACAGATAATTTCCGTCCTATATTCGAATGGCCCGGATGGCGAATACCAAGTAGATTGACGTATGGCGTTTTTTTGGTACACTTTTGTATCATTCAGTATATTCAGGGATCAAGAACTCAATTGTTCAATTTCTCATACTTTAACCTGGTAAGTTCCTTAATTAGTATTACGATATAATGTTTAATGTGTGAAGTTAAAGAGTTATTTATAAATAACCGTTGTTAATTACTAATTATAGTGCTTTTTATGTAAAACGTTAATCAGGCCGGGCAGAGTTCGCCTAGCGCGACTCTCATCCCTGAGGTCGTAGGTTCGATCCTCGGCTGTGCACCAATGGACTTCCTACTGTCTTTGTGCGGATTTATCACTGACTCATACGATGAAGGATAAATCGCGAAGAAAATTGTCATGCCTCATGCAAAAGAGTCAAAGGCCTTTCAGGCCCAGAACACTGACCTGCACACAATTGCCTCTTTAAAAAAAATAAACGATCACGAAACAAAAATCTAAGGCCCAGACCTAAACGGTTGCAGCGCCACTGTATGTTTTGTTCTATTCTCATTAATAAATATGTTGAGAGAGAGATTGAGAGAGAGATTGCATACCGCAATGGGACAGTTTTAATATTTATCCCCAGCTCAGAATTACAGTCTTGATAGATTGTCTTTGATTAAACATATCACATCGAGAATTATTGTAATAAATATGTTCTCTTCGCAGGTAAAATAAATATACATTGGTTAACAGTCCAATTAAAAGGGTTTCAGGGTCAATCATTCACATGACTCTCTAAATAATCGTTATCAGACATTTGTTTATGGGAAATTAATAATGTTAATATCATATAGAAATTAATATAGTTTCACAAAATTTGTACCCAATAAATAAATAAGAAAGGGAAATAATTTCGTTTATACATGTAAAACCTAAACATAACAATGAAGTATAGTATTTACATACTTAACCTACATAGTTATGGGATGTTTTATCTTATAATAAATCACAACCCATAATTAACTTTGTTCATTGGTTTATTCACAAAACAAGAGTAATTAATTTATATTCTTATATAAAAGCCCATGGAAAAAATTATCATATCTCACTCCTCTGAAGTCTGTCTTGAGTGACATTCGTTTTCTTCTTTTTATTAACCGCCGGTATTTGTGTTGCCACATACATCAAAATATGAAAGAAAGTACTACACAAACGCTACACCACCCCCCTACGGAGACAGAAAAACTAAGGCGAAAAATTAAAGTATATAACAATAAAATAAAAAAACTTAAAATATTTGACATTACAAAGAAAACTTAATATTTACAAATCTAACCTAGTCTTAAATCTAACCGTTCTGCCTGACCTGGTAACAACAGGATTAGGGGCAGAAACTGGAGGAATATTTTCCACAGTAGGCGAGAGTAATGACGGCAAAGCAGGACCAGCGGGTACAAAGCTAGGTGTGCGAGCTGAAGGAAAAAAGGTGGTAGAGAGCTCTGGATCAGACTCTTGGGACTTTAAAAGAGCTTCAAAATCTTGTTCCATTGAAATTGCCTCTATTCGCGACATAGCGTCAGCTACCACATTTTCTTTACCAATTACGTGTTTGATATCGGTCGTAAATTGCGAAATGAATGAAAGCTGGTTGAGCTGTGCGGGAGCCAATTTCTCTCGACGCTGTACGAAAGCGTACAGCAATGGTTTGTGGTCTGTAAAAATGGTTGCATGTTGCACCTCGAGAATGTGACGGAAATGCTGTACACTTTCGTACACCGCCAGAAGTTCGCGATGGTAGGCAGGCCACTGCGACTGTTTGGGAGTCAGTTTCTTGCTGAAAAATGACAGAGGGCACCATTGTCCATTGATCAACTGCTGTAAACAGGCGCCGATGTGCATGCTAGAAGCATCTGTAAAAAGACCCAAAGGTGCATCATTTACTGGATGTGTAAGTAGCGTGGCGTCTGATAAACTTTTCTTGCAGTCTTCGAAAACTCTCAACAGCTCGGGCGTCCATGGATACGGTTTGGAGCCTTTGCCATTGATCTCGACTAAAGCGTCTACTAACTGCGCTTGAAACTTGGCGGCATGAGGGATGAAACGGCGATAAAAATTAATCATACCGAGAAAACGCCTCACGCCTTGCACAGTGTCAGGAGGGGGAAAATCTAATAGCTTTTGAACGCGGTCCAGAGGAGGCCGCGTACCATTAGCGTTAATGAGATATCCGAGAAATACAACCTCGCTGGCACCAAGAATGCACTTAGATGGATTGATCACCACCCCGTAATCTTGTAGGCGCTTAAAAAGGACGCGCAGATGCTCTCTGTGGCTGCTCTCGTCCACTGAAAAAACAAGCACGTCATCGATATAAGGAAAGCAGAAATCGAGACCCCGCGTGACCTCGTCGATAAAACGCTGGAAGGTTTGGCCAGCATTGCGCAGCCCAAAGGTCATGAAAGGAAACTCGAAGAGGCCAAACGGGGTAACGATGGCGGTCTTCGCGATATCTTCTTCAAAAACGGGAATTTGATGGTACGCTTTCACTAAGTCAATAGTGCTGAAAATAGTAGCTCCAGCGAGGCTGCAGGCGAAATCATTGATATGACGAACGGGGTATCTATCTGGTATGGTCCTAGCGTTTAATGCGCGATAATCGCCACAAGGACGCCATGTGTTGTCTTTTTTGGGTGTCATGTGCAATGGTGACGACCAAGCGCTTTTAGAGGGTCTTGCTGTGCCGCATTGAACCATGTCTTCAAATTCTTTTTTGGCAGCAGTAAGTTTTTGAGGTGCCAGGCGACGGGGACGACACGACACAGGAGGACCATCAATAGTTTTAATATAATGCACGGTGCTGTGCTTGATGATTCTAGGTAGACCAGGTGGACGCGTGACATCAGGAAACTCAGTAAGTATGTGTGTTAAACTAGAGTTATTAGAAATAACGGTCTTGACACTGGATTGACTGGAGGATGCAATGGAAGTGGGGATAGATAACCCAGTGCTACCATCTAAGAGACATTTGCTTCGGCAGTCCGGTAATAAATTATAATGACTTAAAAAATCGGAGCCGATAATCGGTGTGTCAACATCCGCAATAACAAAATTCCAGTGGAAATCCCTGCGTAAACCTAGGTTAAGATGCAAAGATATGTTGCCATAGGTTTTAATAGAACTCCCATTCGCAGCGCTTAGATCAAAATCTGCAGAAGCACGACGGTTTTTTGCAAGACGCTTAGGAAAACAACAGAGATCCGAGCCAGTATCCACTAGATACTGGAGTTTCGAATGTTTATCTGTAACAAAAATACGGCGGCTTTGATGAGAACAATCAGTCGCCGCGTCTACTGACTGTGTTTCCTGTTTTCCAACGGCGAGGTGTCGGGTTGCCAGTTACAGGGTTTGGTACATTTGGTTGCCCTGCTATTGAACCTTCTATGGTACCAACACATATCTGGATTTCTAGGTGAGGCACCGCGAGAACGCTGTCTAGATATTGATTTGCTGCGTGAGCGACCGCGAGGATGCGAGTTGGTAAGAGATGCAACTTGCTTGCTTAAATCTTCCACTGTCTTTACTAAAGAATCCAGTACCGATGGTGCAGGCGCTGGCATCACACAGGAGTACACCTGGTGGCTGGGTCCTGATATCTCGGTGATCTTGTCTGCGAGGTCTGCTATTTTGTCCAGACTCAGTTCAGTTTGCGAAGCTAAAATAGCCTGAATATTTTGAGGAAGACGGCGCATCCAAAGCTGGCGCAAAATATTTTCATCTGTAAGGGTGTTACCCGCTAACGAACGCAGATGACGCAGAAACTGCGATGGTCGCCTGTCTCCAAGCTCCTCTACACTAATAAGCTGGCGTACCCGCTGTTCCTCTGACATTGAAAGACGCCGTACTAACTCATCTTTTACCTTTTTATACCGTTGGCCTATGGGTGGGGGTCTGGTAATGATATCCTCAATCTCCCCAGCTAACTTTTCGTCTAATCTACTTATTACATAATTATATTTGGTATTATCACCAACAATACCCGCTATATCAAACTGAGCTTCTACCTGCCCAAACCATACTGCTGGTTTGTCAGGCCAGAAAGGTGGTAACTTGACAGCTACCTTGCACACCGCTTGCTCTTCAGACTTGAGTGTTGATTCTGATGTAGATCCAATATCAGTCAGTTTCTGCTGAAGAGCTGCATTCTCCAGTGTCAGCTGTTGTAATCGCTGTTCTAATTCCCTATCAGCCATTATACCACACGACGAAGCAAGATGAAATAATAAAAAAATTGTAGCTGTGAGAGAGGTGCAGTGGCAGATCACACGGTTAGTATACAACTGTAAACATATAAGTTGTCATATCAAATAGATATAGATATAACAATTAAAAATATATGCACAATAATATAGTTGAAGCGTTTTGTAAATGCGACAAATGACTCGTGAAAGGAAAAACCATCCAGACGATCGCGCTGCTGGCGCACCTGGCCCTGGAGCGACACGATCGGGGGCCGCACCTCGTCGTTGCGCCCTCGTCGCTCGTGCTCAACAGGGAGTGCGAGTCCAAAAAAAAAAGTGGTCATGTCACTTCGGAAAATTCACATCACGTCGGAAAATTCACATCACGTCGGGGTCACCAATTATGGGATGTTTTATCTTATAATAAATCACAACCCATAATTAACTTTGTTCATTGGTTTATTCACAAAACAAGAGTAATTAATTTATATTCTTATATAAAAGCCCATGGAAAAAATTATCATATCTCACTCCTCTGAAGTCTGTCTTGAGTGACATTCGTTTTCTTCTTTTTATTAACCGCCGGTATTTCTGTTGCCACATACATCAAAATATGAAAGAAAGTACTACACAACGCTACATAGTAATAATAAAAATACAGCGAGGAAACCAGTTAGGGATATAAAAAATAGTTTACGACCTACCGAAAATACACTACAATTTTCATGAAAATTGGTGAAGCGTTCTAATGAGTTTACAGGTTACAAACGATGACATATAAACATATATAACTTTTCTTTACGCTGTCTTGCTGCTGAAGGCTTGCGGTAATTGGATAAACTTTCAATCGATTTATTTTCCACAGATGATAATGCACCTGGGCGTGGTCTGGCTGTCATATCTGGTAGCGATCCCTATGTACTTGTTGGTGGAGAGTCCAATTTCCAAGATTGTTAAGATCTGCTTAGTCCCTGAACGTCCGCAACTTAAAAAGAAGAATTAAACAATATATTTACGCTCCCGAATAAAGCAGAAGTCAATTTTATTTCGAAACATGCGCTAACTTATGTGTAAAATCCAACTTGGTCCTGACGGTCCAACCTGCCGAGGTTAGCAGGCGGAATATAAGTCATTTTAAAACAGGCGTCTGAACCAAATGTTGTCATAAACCTTTTTGTTTATATAGACTTATAAATAAATAAAATGTATATACATACTTGTCTTTTACTGAGTCAGTGTCTTGTATTTCAGGTATATTTAGCCAAACCTCTGTTAATATAGACAATTAATTATTGATTGTATTGGACAGTGGAGCCTTTGAGGGGGTCTTTACCCGTAGAGGGGTCCATAATGATTTATAAAAATGAATTTTGATTTTGATCCTTTTTGGTTTATCATTTAAAATTTATATACATTGAAATTATTAATTATGATTGGAATTTAAATGTAAGGATTATTAATAGTAATATTTTATTTTTTAACGCATGCACATATAATGTAATAATTAATCATATGATATACTTGTATAATATATTATTCATTATGGAAATAAAGAGGCTATAATAATAATAATTGGACAGTTATGACCTGAAGGTCCACTCCTTTTTACGTCTACTGGAATTTCTTAATGGAACCCTCGACGCAAATAGAAGGGTATTAGTAGTTGGGTATGTCTGTGTTAACTGTAGCAGCGTAGCTTCTAAAATTTAGAAACGTTAAAAGAAAGTAAAGATGATTTAGAAAGTTATAAATCTAGAAAACAAGCCTAGCCACAGTTTATCTGTTAGTGCGTGATGGTGTAATAAAACAAATACTTATAAACTACTTAATTTAAATCAGTAAGGTGTAGAAACAATACAGAACCACTCTTTCTATTTGACATTGCAACGGCATTAGCACAGACAATTAATTAATATTAATGTATGGCATTACTTTATACCCACATATATCGTTCAAGGTTGAAGTACTTCGGTAGGCCTAAATTGAGCGGAAGTTAAATATCACTCTAATATGTTCCCATCCTTGAGTTTCTAAATTAATTAATAATATTCGTGTTCATGTTCCATATAAGTAATACCCATAGCAAAATCCGGTTGTTATATCTCCACATGATAATATTTAAATTATGCTATAAATTAATAAGTAATTACTATACTTTTATATTAAAAGCTGCTATTGCGTCATTTACTGAGTTGTATAGATTCAATTCTTGAAAAAAAAACTAGGCATTAACCCAATCCATGGTACACAGCCACGGCCAGTACCGGAACACTTGGCGTTGACATCGAACAACTGTCGATGGAGTGTGTTCAGAGCAGTTGTTCAAATTATTAACAAGCTCATAACAGAAATCAATGCTAGCAATCTCTACACAGTGGGGTATGCGGTTGTCATAGCTATATTATCGGGGAACTTCTTGTGCAGAGGCTGTTTCAGCGCAGAGGAATCAGTCACCCATGTAGTCCAGCCCTGCCATTCTGTAACTCACTTTTCGAACTCATCATCACACAGGGTGTGATGAGGTGCCTCCTGCCCTTTTGCCCCTGTTATATATTTAAAAAAAAAGGTTTATATTAATACCACAAAATTGAGAAGAAATTTATTTAATTATAATTATTGCATATTAAAGTTATGCTTATATTTAATTTTTATTCGTTTATCTTATTATTTTCTGCTACATTATCTACACTTCAGAAAATCCGTGCCACTATTATTTTTTTACTCAGGTAGATAAATGTAATTTCTTGCTAAAAATGCCTCCTTTTAAAATCCTTACGTAAATATCTGTTAAATTATATATGTACTTTAGTATAATATAATATATATACAACATTTTATATTTAAAAAAACTTAAGAAAAAATAAGTTTTTTCACTAAAAACTAAATGCATACTTTGTTATTTTCAAATAGCTTTAATATTGTATCTTACCGGCGACATAATTATTATTAACTTCTTTTATCTATATATCAAATTATTATTAATTATTTATTATCACTATGAAATTATTTCGAGATTTAAAGTACATGATAGTTTCGTAAAGGAAACACAATTTAGGAGATATAAACTAACGAATACTATTCAAAGATCCCGATATACAACGACCTTCACCGAGATGCTTATTTAATGAAACGTATTTTATATTTAATTTAATATGTCAATAAATATAATCCATATGGGGTGCCTAGCGAATTTCAGTCCAGAGTATGTTTAATTAATATTTAAAAAAAAAATATTTTTTATAATTTGCATGCAGTAAATTTTTTTATCTAATAATCATACCGGTGAAATGTTAAAAAAAAATTTTTTTTTAATATTAATTAAAATACTCTGGACAGAAATTTATCTCGGTGAAGGTCGTTGTATATCGGGATCTTATACTATATAATAAAAACAGTTTTTTAGTCGATACTCAGTCCTAAACTTCATTCTGACTTTTGTCATCGGATAAACTCTTCTGGTTAGGTGGTTCCTGGATTGATGAGCTTACTATGTTCGACAGTAACGCCTTCCACAACTGCGTGATTGGTAATTCGATGAGCAGGCACACCGGAATACTCACAATGTATGTGAGGACCGTACCCAATATAAGTAGAGATATCTGTTAAAATATAATACGTGAAATCCAAATGGCCTTTTCGAATTAAAAAATAGTTGTATTTCTATTCATATATTAATCCTATATGGCTCAAGGCCTATAAAGAGAAATAGATATATACGTATATCTTACTTTCAAAGTTTGGCAATTATTATAGCTTCTTTTAGTTTAGATTGCGCTTTTGAACAAAGTATAACACTAAAATTGTTGCTGGTATGATACCAGTATATTAGAAGATAACATTTCTTACCCACATATAACATATATCTTACTTTAAAACGTTTAGTACTTCTTAATTATTTATTCGAAACAATTTTCCAGCTATGATCTCATTACTAACCTTCGAAAATAAATTTTGCTAAAAAAACTATCGTTTAAATTCATAATGCCATTATACGTGTGAAAAAATTAATAATATGAAACCTACCATTCCAAATATGGATGTATGTCCGAGTTGAGTGTTATATGCGATGGCCAAACGTAAGATAGTGAAATGTAAAATGTAGGCGCAGTAGGTCAATCTTGCGAGGAAATGGTATCCTCGCCATGAGCATATAGTCAGAAATGGATCTGGAAAAAATATTATTTACAAATATAATATAGGTATTTGTCAATCGACCAACAGACATAATTTGCCAATACGCAATGGAATCATCAAAAATTAATCGAAAAAAAAACTGTCAATGAAGTAACCAGGATCTTACAGACTATGGATTAAGTATTAGGAATGACCACTAAGAAGTGGACTGGGCAATTCGTAAGAACAATGGTCCAGTCTGACTCTCTCTTTAATCGGCAGCTCATTTGTCAACGTCATGGTCAGCAACGAAGCACCTGGAGCGGACGATAGTTTCCAGCGGTTTCTGTCCAGCGCCTCTCTTATGATAGTGTACAGTTTTGAGGACGATGAGTCTTTCTCTTGATCCGTCATCTGCTTGGTGAATGGCCACGTGATCTTTTGACCTCCGTGTTACCAACCACGATCTCTGCGCATTGCATGGCCGAAATAAGATACAATTCGCTGTAGGCGAGTCCGTATTAGGTCACGTCACGTCACGTCAGGTCAGAATCGATGTATTGGTGCGCTTCACAGTCCAACGTATTATAGTGCGTGCTTATCTCGTTTATGAATCTCACCTCCCTACGTTGGGCAAACACTAACGATTTTAGACCTTATACTCAAATTATATTATCAGTCATTGATGTTAACTGTTAACAAAATTTCAATTCCGTGTACCCAATAGACATCCCAGATATCCCATCCTTCCATTTATCCCTCCTTTCCGGAGAACGCGTTTTGGGCGAAATTCACCGATGTCCAGATTGAGCATTCTATAAAACGAGCTGGATCTGGACATCCAAAGTTGCTCACCTCAGACTTTGAGAGCGATTTTTGTTTAGTGTTTGTTTAAAAAAAAATTTTTATTGTTTAGATTAATTAATTTTATTACTTCTTGTACCTATGCTATGTTTGCCAGTAAGTTTTTGACACATTGAAAACTGTATTTTATTTTTCTTCTGTCAATGTATTAATGTGCCAAGCGTTGGCAAGCTTTTATAAATAAATAAATAAAAATAAATAAATAAATGTTTCCTTCCTTAAATCGAATAAACAAATTAAATTTGATTTTTGTTTGTAATGGATACCTACACTCTAAAATCGATAGGAGCGGACCACCAAAAATAAAACAGAGATTTATATAGAAATAACGAAATAAATAAATGTAGAATAACTTTAAGTACTCACTTTTGCATTTACTAATAATCCCCAAGAGGAATATAGAGAACAGTATCGAGAAAATAGTTCGGTCGAACGCAGCGTAGATCACGGATGCCCACAATGGCGGAGTCCTGTCACCCAGGAATGGGATGCCGATGAAAATCACCACGTTCACCAGGTTCAACGAAAGCTGACTGAAGATATTAAACCACTAAAACCAAATAATCTTTTGTACGAATGACTGCAAGGCGCTTTTTCTGAGAATGTTTCATTACGGGTTTTTCTGTTTTTCATCTTGTCTTATAAATCTTTTAAAAAAAATCGTATAGTTGATATAATAGACCATACCTCTATACACACATATATATATAGTTTAATCAAATAAATTCTTATATTATATATAAAACGATTTTCGCCGGAGAGCGACGTATTTATAAAGCGTCTATTAATAGGAAGTACTTAATCGTTTATTAAAAGATAAACCTAAGAATATACAGTATATAATATTTTCTTAACCTGCGTAGTAATAATAATAATAATTAAAAATCAATAAAAAGAAAATTAAAACAAGTTTTTAAAAGTTTGCCACTATTAATTAAAAATGTCACACCTTATTTTCATTGAGTTTTACACCGTTTTGCTGATTGTTATAATGAATGAACCCCACCGCGATGCCACATGCGTATCCCGCTAAGTTCATCCACATTGGCAGATATATAAGTTCTTGTATTTTGGAATCCTTATATATTGTGCGAAGTACTCTGAGGAATATTTCATATAGTAAAGGAAAATTCTTTCATTGACGCATGAGACTCAAAAATAATTACATTAACTTTATATAATCCCCCTTACCATTAATCTCAAGTTTTAAACGGTAATAATAAATATGGCATCGATATATTTATACGTATTTATATGTTCACTTATATTAACTGTACCCGGACTGTTGATGAACCGAATTATGTCCAAAGTCGGGTTACAACAAATTTTAAAATAATATATAAATAAATTCGAAATTATTTATAATTATCTGTGTAGATATAATTTGTAATACAATAACTTTAATTGTAAATTCTACAATGTTAGGCTTAGTAAAAAAATTGTATTAAGGCGAAACGAAGGTCGGGGGGGCAGCAATAATAACATAAAGTATTAAATCATAGATCTTAATAGCTATGTATTGTATATGTTAACGTAAAATTGTAAACACCGTTAGATTGTAATCTATCTCGCGAGATTATAAACTGTCGAAAGATTGTGAACCTCAGCTTACTGCTTACAATTTAACGTATTATTATTCGGTAGATTGTACTACACTAACTTAGTTATCATTCAAACTTCTTTGGTCAATTACAGATTAATTTTACTTTCCAACAATTTCATATAACTACCGAATAATAATGCGTTAAATTGTAAGCAGTTCGTTGAGGTTCACAATCTTTCGACAGTTTATAATCTCGCGAGATAGATTACAATCTAACGGTGTTTACAATATTACGGTGACATATATATCATACGTAGAGTGAAACGCAGTATAAATGAAACACACACACTGCACAACAGACTGCTACCGAATTAGAGGAGATTCAATTGGAGTGTCTAAAACATCCATTGTACTTCCCGGACTTAGCTCCAACATATTACCATATTTTTCGAAATTTGGATAACTTCTTGCTAGATAAAAAATTCAACTCTGATGGGGCAGTCGAAATCGCCTTCAAAGATTTAATTGATTCCCATCCGAATGTTTTTTTAGTAAAGGGATCAATAAACTACCTAAAAGATGGCAAAACTGCATAGATAGCATTGGTACATACTTTGATTAATTAAATATATTCTATTTAAAAAATCTACTTTTGGTTCCTGCCATACAAAACGTCAATTTCATATGTAAGGACTTATTATATGTTAGTTATACTCACTCAGGACTTTGTGCGGCAATTATAGGGAGAAGATTATAGTAGTAAACATCGAAAGCAGTCCAGGCTGCAGAAACCACCAATATCGTTGTCAATACTGGAAATACTAGTCGGCGAAATCGAAGGAGGACGAACATGAGCAGAATTCCAAAGACATGCAGCTGAAAGTCCGTTGCGATGTACCTGAATAAAAAATAAAATAATTCCATAAGTAAATACTTAACTAACTACTTAACAAACAAATGTTTGTTTTCTTTTTCAATTACAATTACAACGTCGTATACAGAATATTCAACAATATTCTTTTTATATGAAACTTCTTTAATTTTTACACGCTTTATATTAGCTTCACCTGTATGTATGTATGTAACCGACTCCTTCGGACTCGATTTTGACCCACTTTTAACGGACAGATTTAATTCAAACTTTGCGCACCTGTCAAAGATCGATGACAATGCAATAATCCGAAAAAAAATGAAAAAATAAAGCGTGGGGCACTCTGTGCCATATTTTTCGTCTATCGAGCAACCCACGCTTTTTCACAATAATACCAGTATTTTTTGTTCATTAATATTTTCAGCCTAAATTAGGAATTATTTTTCACTTTTTAGTTTGATGTGCTTTAAAAGCGTGTTTTTTAGTTTTTTTTAAACTATTATTTATTAAATATTTATATGTAAGTCTTGACGTGGCTTGACCTTAAAACGATTAAGGTTGTATGGATTTGTAGAGTACTTGACATACCAGGTTTGTGCACTACAGAACTTTCCAAGAGGCAAATAATTTTGTATATGGATCAAATGGTACGGCCAACGCTCCAAGCAATCTTGGGATTCCCGTTCGACGACCCAGGTCCAATGCGGCCCCGATCCCATGCGAGGGTACCAAGCAATTGAGAACCATATCACAAACATCGATGTTGGTGTCAACCTGAGAAAATTACAACACAAATATTTCGTCAGAAAATAATGATAAACGTAGAAAATCAGTATACATATGTTTACATTATATATAAAGAAAAGAATTAAAGAAACTTTATTATACATTATAAAAAGGTTGTTTAGTTAAAAAATAAAGTGCACTAGCCCTTTGATTTGATTCCCTGTGTGTGCCGCTGGTCTCTTCCGTCAGTCGTATCGGGGATAGTCTATTGCAGGCAATATATTATCACGACTGCATTACATAGATAAAACCGCGTAGGCTGGTTAGTATTTAATCAAGTATTACCTCATCCACCTATGTGCAATGGCAAAAATGCAGGTTCCGATTGATAACTCCCGTTTCTCTGTAAATAGGAGTAGCGAATACGCCGTGATAAAGCCAGTCATTACGAAAAATGCTTGTACCCACAGCGGTGAGTTAAATACTAACTTCCAACCAATATTATCGTACATCTGGAAGCATAAAAATTTCATCAATAATATATCTGACAAAGATATTGTTACAAAAGTTATCTGATGAATATAGAAATTTAATTCGTTAAACTTTATTAAAGGATTTCATAATTTAAACAACCTCGGGCTCTGGTTTAATTTCTTAAAAAAACATGATGGCTTTTGAGATGGCGATGTTTTTTAGAAGCTATATTAATTTATTTAGTAGTTGATTTCATTTATTTCAAAAATGAAACAATTATATGGTAGCTAATCAAACAGTTTATAAAATGTTGTATGTGTGTGTGAATGGTGTGTATTAGTTTTTATGTCTTGTTATAGGAAAAAGGCATAAGTTTAAATTATAATTACAATAAATTGAAGATAGTTAAGAGTTTATTAAATAGCATGTTAAGTATTTTAAGAGTAAGAGGGAAAAGTGTTAACGGGCCAACAAATTTTATATAAACCAAACGGATGGGTGGCTCACCAAGTGGACACATATTTTTTTTTACTTGTAGGCCTATTCCACAAACAACTTGCTGATGAGGTAATCTTCGACATAATTACATTATCAAACAGTTATTAGAATGGGGCTATCCTATTTTACTCTTCTTCGATGGTTCAGGTCCTAATTCGACGTAGAATGTGGGAATGGGGAATGGTGTGATAGTGAGGGTGTGTATGTGAGCTGTGCTCATGATGCAAGTGATTTAGCGCTATAGATATTCTTAATACTCCTTTGAAGCATATTCGGTGATAGCTTAAACAAGTCAAGGCATAAATAGTGGGCTTTGTATGTCGCGGCTGCGCGATACAAAACTGAGTTTTTATCTATTTTACACCAGAACAATGAGAACACTTCAATAATTTGGAGAGCAACGAGCTGCCTTATCTATATTAAGCAATCGTTTCCAGGCGACCTTTAGTAGTTTGTTACTATTTTTGATAGACCTGTTATTTGCTCATAATATAAATTAATCTTACCTCTTCCACGTATTCAGGATTGTCCGTGTAAGTGTAAACAAAACACAATAGAACATGTGCAAATATAACACCCTCGATTGCGATAACTCTGAAATAAGTAAAGAATTCAAAAATTTCTCGGTTCTATCACATTTTTGGTCTTACAGGCACGCTACACGTTACCAGTAGAAACAGAATACTTTTTAATTGAATATAAATTGGAGAGAAGAGAATGGAGACCTCGGCAGAAGAAAAGCCCGCTCGGCCGCCCACCGAATAAACTGACGATATCGTCAAAGAAGTTGGCTTCCAGTGAATGCGTCCAGAACAGACAAAAAGAAGATGCTGATGATGATGAAATTAACACGAATCTTACATATATATTCACTGAATAAAATCTATTTAATTATCACTATTAATATATTTTAAACGCCATTACGCATAAATAATGCATTTGATAACTAAACGAATTCTATTCTGGTGAAGGTGTATTGTATGAATCACTAACTTTATCCCGTCCAAGCTGTTTAAATCTTTCATACGCTCGTCATATTGTGCCTTAGGTCTGTCACCAAACAAGATCTTCCAATTGTTGATTAATGAAAATGCCGTCAAATATTTATTACCTGAAAAAATAATTACAGTCCTTATAGATAGATTGCTACGCTTTTCAGTTTCCACGCCCTTTGCGTATAAAAAGTTTATTTTTAAATCTGAGCGTCTCATACAGAGAAATAAAATCGAGGGCTCTAAATAATTACTTAAGCTTAGGTTTCCTAGAAAAGCGGTGCCTATAAACCTATAAGCTTAACCTGATTAGGATGCAGTAAGTCAGTGTTTACGTAAGTACCGAATATTTTAATTTACAAAGTGTACTGCTCGTACTGTTCGTGTACATTACTTTCAGTAAAATGTTGATACTTAGTATCAACTTACGAATAGTCATTAATTTTAATTATATTTTAAGATAAATAACATTTTTTTAAGGGGGGCATTTAATACTCGCTCGTACGGTAAAGGAAAACATCGAGAAGAAAGCGGCTTTAGCCTCAAAAATCGAAGACATGTGTTAGAAGGCTGATTTCGACACAAAAAGGGCTTAGACTTACTTACTTAGGGGCTAGATTACTATCAATCTTGGTTTCAGGCGCACGCAAATTCATGTATATACGAGTTTTTAATTTGAACCCAAAGTTTCAGAACACGGTTAACGAAATACACAAACTCTCTAGCCTTTATTATTTAATCAGAATATTTAGTTTAGTTTAACTATAAAGTTTATTTTAAGAACCGAAAGAGTACTTTATTTAGTGCAATGACTCTATTTCAGTTTTATGAATACGTAGTCGGTCCCAAAGGTCTGTCATAAATGGAACAAAAAATGGAAATGGAAATAAAAACAAAAGTACTTATCACTTTTTAATGTAATAAACCTTAAAAAATTAAGGGTAAATGACCTCCCTTATTTTTAATACAGGCCCTTAAGCGCCACGGCCAGTCGTCTATCGCGGCACGCACCATATTCATGTCGATTTCAGTGACTGCTTTATTTAAAAATGACTTCAGAGTCTCCATTTTTTTATTTGGTATAGCACAGACCATCCTCTCTAAGACCTGCCAAATTTTATAGTCCAAAGGATTAAGGTCCTGACTGGAGGAAGGCCAAACCTCATGTCTAATTGACTCGATGTTTTGACGCTTAAACCAGGCTTAAGTGGTCTTGCCTGTGTGTGAAGGTGCAGAGTCCTGCTGGACCACGAAGTGATGTCCCACAAATAGCGTGCTGGGCAGGTCTTTGACAAACTGATCCAAAACCGTCTCTTGGTATACTTTTTCACTGGTTTTGACCCCCTTTTCGCAAAAATGAACCTCAGTTGGTCCGTAATATGACACTTCCAATCGGACCATTCCTGATGATGGATGATGTCTATGTTGCACCCTTGTAACTTTATTTTTAGCTTCTTCAGAACTCGTGCCGTACACTCTATCATTCTGTTTATTGTATTTTTCTTCAATATCGAAATTTTTTTCGTCCGTAAAGAAGATATCACGGTGTCGGTTTTTCGCGTACCGCTTTAACAACACCCGCGATCTCTTAAGCCTTATTGCTTTTAGACGAGCATTAAGTAAGTGCCCACTCTTTTTTTTGTATGCTCGTAGACCAAGATCTTCATTTAAAAGCTTTTTTACTATTTTCCTATTGACACCCATCTGCCAAGCCATCAATTTCTGTTTTCGGGCAGGATTTCTTACTATCCGCGCCTTGATAGCTTTGATTACTGCTGGTGTTCTTGTGGAGCGTGGCCGGCCAGTTATTTACTTGTCCTCAACACTGGAGACTTCATTGTACCTATCAATAGTACGGTACATAAACCTAAGCGTTATATTCAAACTTTGAGCAACTTGAGAATGGTACTCGGAGAGTGCCCACAGCGGTGCAACGCAATAACAGCTATTCGGTGTTCTTTCAATGTCCACTCCATCGTGAACAATTACGGAAAGTAATTGTTTTTTGTTTTAAAACAGTAGTCAAACATTCAAAAATATAATGCAATATTTTTTTTATAAAATTATGTTCGAAATTTAAAAATAATGTGACATTGACAGAACTTTGGGACCAACTACGTAGGTATATGTATATTAATAAATGAGAATTAGCACAATTGAAACTTACCAATTTTAAGCTTATAAAATTCCACTACAGTAGCGGCTATTGTAAGTATTAAAATCGAGGCCATGACGACACCCAGTGCAAGCGGAGCTCCTGAAGCTCGCTTTGGACCCGGCGTAGAGCATCTTTGCGGTGAAAGCACTTCAGCCTGAAATGGTACAAGCTCAATATACTTACGGAATTATTCAATACTAAAACTTTATGTAGTTGCATTATACACGCTAATCCCCTCTAGATATAACGCAAATGAAAGGATAAAATAACAAAAAAACTGGACAATTATGGCCGAAATCAACTGTACAATATGCGAGACTATTTAAAGTTAGTAATTCTCTTTAATAAAATCCCAGATCTGCATCTTTTATCTCTGCCTTTTAATAAATTAAAGAAATCTGAAGCCCAGACCTAAAAAGGTTGTAGCGCCACTGATTTATTTTGTATTACATAGTTATTAATGTGTATTTTAAATCAAACCTGAAGCTGATATTTTTGAACTTCATTATTGATGCAGGCCAGCGCTGCCTCCAGCTCATCGGTAGTGTTCACCCCACATCGCGTTATGCAGAGACCTCTGTGAATTTGGGTCCTGTTGAAGTGTTTCAAAGTTTGGGAAGAATACTCCTAGAAAAAAAAGATTGAGAACCTTTCTTAACAAATGTCAATTACAATGATTGTATCGTTAATAATAGTATTTTTTACATTTGCTGATTTCTCTCAATCTTACTTCTGACATGTGTACTGACGTATGCGTACATACGCACGCACTTTTTTTTGTATGTAAGACGTGTGTACAGGACAACGGATCTGCTAGTATTTTATAAATCGTTTTATATTGTGCAATAATAAATGATTAAATTCATTAAGGGCCTGATCGACGGACGAATAAGACCGCGGTTTTAAATACCGACGAACCTGGCTCGCGGCTCGTTGGTGCTGATCGATTAGCAAGCAAAACAGTCGCAAACATGTCTTGTTCCGAGTCTGAAGCCTTGTGTTATCTTGCCATAGGATATTACGCAGTTATGAAAAAAAAAAGAAAACGCCCTAAAATTTGGGTTAAAAGTTGGATTGAAAAAAGGCAAGCTTTGTCACATACCCATTTAATTCAAGAATTGGCAGCAGAGCCACTTGATTACCAAAATTATCTGAGAATGTCTGAGGAATCGTACAAGGAGTTGTTATCTTTAGTCACACCTTTAATACAAAAACAAGACACTGTAATGCGAGAAGCTATTTCTCCACATGAACGTCTGACTGCTACAATCAGATACCTGGCAGAAGGGAAAAATCAAACCAGTTTGCAGTATCCTACGTTAATATCTAGGCAAACTTTGGGAAGAATTATTCCAGAGACATGCAGAGCTATTTACGGTGCATTGAAAAACGAATACATGAAGGTAAGTAAAATATTTATTTGAACTTAAAAATTTTCACAGTAGCTACTTCAGAACAATATAGAAATTTTACCTAAAAATAAAATTTGTATTATGTTTCCTAAGACGTCCGAGGTCCATTATGAGAGTACATCGTTTCTTTTTCCGCCCAAATCGCTAGTATCCGACCTTTTCCCACCACGTGACACCGCCGCCAGCGCCCAGCGTTTGAAACTGGAACTAACTTTTTATCGCGCTAAAGCAAGCCGCCAGAGTTCTTGTTCATTGTTTGTCTCATAATAAGAGAACCAGGAAGAGCTTGTTTGGACCTCGGACGTCTTAGGAAACATAATACAAATTTTATTTTTAGGTAAAATTTCTATATTATGTGTTCCGTTTGACGTCCGAGGTCCATTATGAGAGACGTGTTTGTTATCTCCTGGTGGCTTGTAAAGTTATATATTAATAACTAAAAAACGCAACAATGTGATTTGAATTATTTATATCCGATAGAATCATGATGAAATAAACAATACAAGCTAATTAAAGCCTAAGCTTTAGCATCATTTAATAAACATAATAACAAATTTTTTATTGTTTATAATAAAGTAGAATACTTGGCTAATCATTAAGCGGCCGAAAGCACTAAGAAAGAGAATTCTGATTGAGTCTCAGCATTCTGTGTTTTCTAAAACAATTTAGCGAAGCAAACAGCTGATCAAGTACCCCGGCCGAGATGCTTCGATACCTGATTCCAAAAGGGGTTTCTTGACCCAGCCCCCAAAAATTGTGGGCGTAGCTGGTCTTACAGGATATCTGGTTGTAGGTAATAAACAAAATTTGTCAAGGAGCCTCATCCATTATTAGAGACAGTTATGAGTGTCCTAAGCCAAAATAAGGGATTTAGATGCTTCTCCGGGCACGATAAAAACGTCCAACTTGACTGTCTATACGTTCCTGTATCTGTTTTAAAACCGAAACCCGGATGCAAAGTGATGGAATCACCGTTATCAATAAAATGCTGAGGCTCGAAAAAGCAAGAGAGTCAAATCATGAACTCTATGCCCAGAAGCCAATAAAATTATTGTGGCTGTGTGTTTCAAGCTATGAAATAAATTTTGCTCATCTAGTTTTAGGCTTTTCAAATAATTTATAACTGTCCCCGCTTCCCATACTGGCAATTACTGCGCGATTAGTCTAGCTATAGATAGGATTGAGCTAGCGCTTTAAGGATATGTTTTACTAATTTATTAGATAAAATTTTAACATCGCTTAGAGCCTCACAAATTGATGCTATGTCAGATTTGTGAACTAAAATAGATATAGATCTATTTAGATAATATATTTAGATATATAGATATCTATGCCAGATGATCCTTTATAAATAGGTTTGCTAAGAATCTAGCTACATCAGGAGGAGCCGGGAATCGACAGTTTATATTACTATGTTGACACTAATTTACCAAATTCACACTATACCTATTTATACCAAATAGGGGCATATGTTTTCCTTGTTGAAGCTCTCAAACACGACGAAATAAGTTGTTTTTCGTCTCGTGTTTTCCAGCCAAAATCAGCCACGCTTCCAACTGTAATTTCTGCCCTTGAGGAGGAGGTTGACCCGTTACGGTATTTATCAGGGTTTTGTTTAGATTCCGTTTTGGTAGCGAGGGTGCAAGTGCTCGGCCTTTCAAATCCGGGCGCCAAAAAGGCTTCCACCACCTGGGTGCTATTATTATGAACTTCCCTTGGGATAAGTTGAGATGGTGCAGCACTCGAGGTAGAGGCACTGGCGGTGGAAATATCCACCCTAGATCGTATCGCCAGCATTTACTGAAGGCGTGGTGAAGCAAGTGTTGGAGTCTAATAAGTCTAGCGACACATAACTTGCCACGACAAGAGCCTCTCGTGACGCGAAAAGATCTATTTCGGGGTTCCCCATCGTCTGAATATGTCCGTGGTTGCCTCTTTCAAGAGATGCCATTCGGTGCCCCTGCGATTGCGCGAGAGGTAATCGGCTTCCACGTTGTACATTCCCGGCAAGGAAGTGAGGGATAAGTACAATATTCAAACTGTCCGTCAGTGCCAGAAGATCTTTTGTCAATTTTAACAGCATTTGGGACCTTGTTCCTCCTTCGTTTTTTATGTACGATACAACAGTTTTGCTGTCGCTTTGCAGGATTACCATCGACTTAGTTTAGGACTTCGGATGTCAAAGAGATTGCTGCTACCACAGCGTGCATCTTCTTTAAATTGCAATGCCACTCAATCTGACTTTGAGTCCAAGAACCATTCAGGGGTTTGTTGTTGATTAGCGCTCCCCATTTTAGATCCGAGGCATCGGTGACAATGTAATTCACATGCCTTGTTTTGAAGTGAATCGGTGTTTTGAAGTGAATCGGTGTTTTGTGACTGAGGTTGTGCAAACACCATACCATGTCCTGATTCACCTCTGCAAGAGAACTCGAGCAAAGAGGAGCGTTCCTAAATGTATTGCTGTGTCGCTGCAGCGTTCGGCAACGCAACCTTCCCCGGTGGGTGATGAAGGTCGCAAAATTGAGATACCCTAAGAGGCGTTGGGCCTGCTTGAGGGTCCAATTTGCCGGCTGACAAGCGTGTTATTAGGCACTGACGAATTTTGATAACTTTTTACGGGTAAGGACTTTGCATTTGATAGTGTGTCCCACGTGATACCCAGAAAATCGATCGACCTCGTTGGAGTGCATATCGACTTCTCTTGATTTATGGTCCAGCCCAGGTTCTTCAAAAAGGTCATGGCTACGAGAACCTGGGAGTTAAGAATTGTTCTGTCCTGGTGGACCAGTAAGTAATCGTTCAAGAAAACGATCACTCTTAAGCCCTGACGGCGTTATAGCTCGGCTGTCCAATTTGTCACCGAAGCAAACATTTTCGGAGCTATGGCCAACCCAATATGTAGACAAGTCATTTGAAGGAGCCTTCCCTCATAACTGATACGCAGAAAGCAATGATGTTCGAGGGAAATCGGTACATGATAGTAGGATTGCCTGTGATCCAGCTTCACCATCCAATCGCCTTTTTGTAGGAAATTTGACATTTGGTGGTAATGAAACAGATGAAAAGGTTCTGGTTTCATGAACCGATTTAAAGATTTTAGGCTGAAAATGACTCGATTTTTCCGTTCTTCGTTATTATGAAATATGAACGATATGGTATGATAGATATGAACGACGGAGTCAGCGGTGCTGGCTCCAGTATATGGTCTCAAATCATGGTATGTATTTCCAAGGAAATCGAAGTTGAAACAGGTGTTTGCAACTTTTTTAGGATTTAGAACAGTACTAATAGCGGTTTTCGATTGAAAGTTATTCGAGCGGAGGTAATTAATTTTAGAATGGAAAAAGGAGGTTTTCATTTCACCCAATTTTTGTGATTGTTCCTTAAACATCCGCCCGAAAAGCCCATCGAGTCACTTATGTTGGTATTTATTTGGATTGTTATATTTGCGTCCCCCTTTTGATGTAAAAGATCTATAACCGCACGTCAAACCGATTTCTGGTGTGGCGACACGTGCCGTGGCGATGCCACGCTATATGATGGTATATATACAGTCTATATGCAGTAGTGTGTACGGTGTATTTCGAAGTCACTGATTAAACGAATTAAGTAGTCAGGTTTTGAAATAAATTCGTAAATTTTTGTATTCAAATGAAAATAAATGTTTATTCAATAAATAGTCATCATTATTTTAACAAAATAATGTCGATGTTTCACATCTGCCAGGCGTCCCGGGACGGCTCACATTTTTTATTTTAGTGATCATCGAAGTTGTGACTCTGTTGTCCTTGTTTTGAGTTGTATCGGTTACCAAGAAAGGGCTTTTGACTAACCTGAGACGTTGAAGCTACAGGCGATTAAAAACGTATGCGTGATTTAACGCGTATTGTTTTAGATTGGTACCCGCAAATTCTGTCAATTTTGACAATACTACCAACATTTTGTAAAATTTTGATAATTTTTCAGGATTAAACATGTACTCCGAAGAGGGGTGGAAATTTTATCTAAATCTTCTATAACATGTTTTTAAAGTTTGACCAAAACATTCTTGCAATTTATTATGTATAGAATTTAAATTAAGAACCGCGTTCGACTGAAGACCACTAAAACGCTACGTTACGCTTTATTGATAAACTCATTTTTAAATCGGTAAAAGCAGGAAAAGCAACGTATTTCTTTTGTATATAAATATAACGTACACAGTTCAAATCAGAAATGTAAAAACCTCTGCATTGAAATTAATATTATAATTTATAACTCGGGAGGTTCTTGAACCGACACGTCTAACTGAGCAATATCATTAACTACAGCCGCATGGTTCAAAGAAGGCTCGTGTAGGTTTGCATTATTAGATTCGGTCACTTTATGTAACATGCTAGACGACGCAGCATAATTGTAAAAAAGTATTATTAAGGTGACTCACCAATTACTGCGACAATTGCTCAAACCTGAGAATAATCACGTGAATTACTGCGCACGTGGTTATTTCTTCTTTGTTGTGGCGGCGGTTCTTCATCCTCTTCACTCGTACTCGAACTTTGCGAAGAACTCGGCTTGTCAGAACTTGCAGAGACAATATCTCCCGTGATATTAGACGGCTTTGTAAAGCGCGAGTGAGGCACGTTTGACCGCGTGGCCAACACATTTACACCGATTTTAGCACTTTCATTAGCCATTTTATATTTTTAACGTGAAAACAGAGTTAACCATTTTACGAAATTATTATTTCCACTTTGAAAATAAATTTTAGGTCGATATAACTTTGAATATACTGATTCGTTTTTTAAGTGTGCACTAGCGACTGTGCAAGACGAAAAACGACGCAACAATGAACAAGAACTCTGGCGGCTTGCTTTAGCGCGATAAAAAGTTAGTTCCAGTTTCAAACGCTGGGCGCTGGCGGCGGTGTCACGTGGTGGGAAAAGGTCGGATACTAGCGATTTGGGCGGAAAAAGAAACGATGTACTCTCATAATGGACCTCGGACGTCAAACGGAACACATAATACAACAATATTTGAAAAAAAAAAAACAAAGTTATGGTAAAAAATTTGAAACAAAATATGACAGCTCGTTTGAGTTTTCTAAGTCAAATTGTTGATTATCTGTAGCTGTCTGGACTTGAAACTGTGGTAGAGTTGTCGCACTGGGCGTATAGATGGAAGACCTAGTATTTACTGGAGCAGTTGCAGTCAAATAATTTACATTTCCATGTCCCACGTTAACTTCTGAATTTACAGAGAGCCGTTGCATTTGCCCATAAAAAATTACATCGTTGATTAGTTTCTCTGATAACATTTTCTGTTCTTTCGTCATTGTCCTTAATTTTATAGCAACGTTTTTCCCAAAAATATCAAACTCATCATCTTTCTGACTCAGACGTTGACTAATCAATCTAAACATATGATTTACATTGTCGTCTTTTCGTTTCCTTCTAAATGATGGAGGTTCAGGCGTTGTAGCTGGAGATGGAGTTTGAGATGACTGTCCAGGCAATGAATTAAGCGATGGCGGTGGACTGATTATCTGCAATAAAACAAATAATTAAAGTACCTCTTGTCTTGTTTCAGTTTCCTGGTAATATAGAAGAAATGAAAATGATAGCTAAACAATTTCAAAACAAGTGGCAGTTCCCCAATTGCCTTGGATCAGTAGATGGTAAACACGTCAAAATAGTTCCACCTCCTGGCGCTGGATCCCATTTCTTTAATTATAAAGGCTTTCATAGTATTGTTCTCATGGCAATTGTCGACGCAGATTACCAATTTATATATGTTGATGTCGGCATTAACGGCCGCGTTTCTGATGGAGGAGTTTTAAAAAAGACAGAATTTTATAAGCGTTTGAATGAAGGTGCTTTAAATGTACCACCACCGGAAAAACCAACACAGGACTCAGATCCTTTACCATTTGTGTACATTGGTGATGAAGCTTTCGCCTTAAGACCAGATTTCTTGAAGCCATATCCACAACGAGAATTGAATGATCATGATAAGAGAATCTATAACTATCGAGTGTGCAGAGCTCGGAGGATAGTAGAAAATGCGTTCGGTATTTTAGCCGCAAGATTTCAAATATTTCACAGTGCTATCAACTTCCAATCAGTCGAAGATATTAGTTTTGTGGTATTGGCTTGTTGCACTCTGCATAATTATTTATGCAAATCTAGAAGGGATTACATCACTCCAGGTGACAGTGACACAGAAAATCATATTACTGGTACAATTCAAGAAGGTCTAAGCCCGGGTGGTATTTTAGAGCCCATACATGTGACCCGTACTGGAAATTCAAGCAATAATGCAAAAAAAGTTAGGGAAGATTTTGTGAAATACTTCAATACTTCTGGGGTTGTACCATGGCAAGAAATAATGATAAATTCGTAATTATAATAGGTACTCACATCGTTCAGAGAATCTTGAGTTGATACTTGACTACGAGTCTCATCGTCGTCACCTCGAAGAGTTGACAGTGATGCTGTAGCTGTAAAATAATTGTCTGTATTACAGTCATATTTGTTTCATTAGTTGATGTTATTTGTTTATATATACAGGGTGTAACCTTTAGATGTAGTCATATTTCATATTGCGATTTCGAAGTTGTTCCCATAGTAAAAATTGTTCGTATTTATGAGTAGAACAAGCCCTTAAAATATGACTACGCTTAACCGTTACACCCTGTATATTTATAAAATAAATAAAATTAAAAAATAAATTTATGTGTTAATAAAGAACTACATACTTACATACCACAATTATTGTTACCTACTTGTCAATAACCAATTTTTTTATTTATTTATTTATAGTAAAATTGATAGGTACGCACCTATATTACCTATATACTTACTTTCGATCGGATCGTTGAGAAATTCTAGCTCCTTATAATACCACAACTTTGGCTGATACAAATCTTCAACTCCGGAGCCGGTTCTCATGCTCGCTTTAACCTTGTTTCGTTCTTTCCTGTGGGAAGCTCGTAGTGACTGAATTTTTTTCTTAATGTCGGTTATATCCGAGTTTGTTTCGTATTTTTTTGCAATATCCACGAGTTTATTATATGCTGCAAGCCTATTTTCTTTGTTTTTATACTCGCTTGATTTAGTTTGCCATAAACAGGGACAGTCTCGAAAGACATTTATAAATTGTATTATAAAATCGTGGCTGCAAGTACGTAGATCCATTATTGTGACACGGACTGAGCACGCACGCGAAGTTTGTAGTAGGTAGTTAGGTACACAGCTCTTCTGGCACACATCCGTCCTCTAGCGCTGTCGCCGAAAAGTGACGGCTCGGCTCGCCGGCCGTGATCGACACGCGGTTTTGTATGGCGAGCCGATTAAAAAATATAACACGACGACGAGCCGCGAGCCAGGCTCGGCGGTATTTAAAACCGTGGTTTTGCAATGATACACCGGCGAGCTTTACCGACGAGCCATAAAACCGCGGTCTTATTCGTCCGTCGATCAGGCCCTTAAGAATACGTGAATTATGTTGTACTAAGAATAAATAAGATAAGGATTCCTCAATATAAGTTCTAACTAAAAAATCTTTAATGTATTCTTGTGTGTTAATTTATTTTAAAATAAGTGCTTAATTATTTTAAATTACTATGTACTACGAAACCGACGTTTTTGTTATCTCTATATTAGTTTACACTTCTTGGAATCGTGCGTTATAAACATTAAAAAGTACCAGCGATGGGTTCCCCCATTACCGTAACTGAGAATAGAAAGGTTTTCACACACACCGAGCACAATTTAAGTGAGTCAAATAAAAAAAAAGTAAAATAACTTTAATTATCTTTAACAACACGTAGCCTGCCTTGAAGAGCCGACATTAACAATGCTACAATCAAGCTAATTGTGGTCATTGCATGAACATAGTATCATTCTATATATTCCATCATAGTATGAATAAGATATTAGTAAAATACGACTTTATACTAACCTTTAGAACATCAAGAAGTGATGAAGGCTTGTTTGAATACAGCGCGGCGTCAACAATGCAATATTTGTCCGTGGGCTTCTGACATAACGCCCAATCATCTAAGCGGTAAAGTGGTGGAAACCATTCCAATAGCGTTGCTGACAAATAACATACTCTTTAGCAAATTGGTCAAAAGCGTTTTTGGCGTGGAATGTGTATAATAAATATATTGATGGTAAAGAATTTATTACAGTATTAACTACAGATATTATAGTATAGTATGAAACTTTTTAAGTTCGTCAACGTCAAGATAATATAAAAAAATAAATTTTAAAAAATCAGTGGCGCTACAACCTTTTTAAGTCTGGACTTCGGATTTCTGTATCTATTTCATCAACATTCGACAATCTAATAGGCAAGTAGCCTCCTGTACCTGTCACACGCCGTTGGTTATTTTGTATCTAAGTCAAGCCGGTTTCACGATGTTTTCCTTCACCGTTCGAGGGAATGTTAAATGCGTATATAGAATAAAGTCCTTTGGTGCACAGCCGGGGATCGAACCTACAACCTCAGCGATGAGAACTGCCCACTGAACACACTAGACCAACTTTTTCCTCAAAATAGCAGAGAGAGAACCTTTGATATTTTGAGAAGGTATTAAGTAGACATTAGGTAGGGTTTTTACTCAGCCATAACGTTGCTGCAATGCGATTCTTTAACTCACTTTGCAAACTCACACAGCGGTTTTCGCAGTGGCGGTCGCGCTCAAATCAGTCGTAAAGCAGTCATTTTATGATTTGACATTTTAATAAGGATAATAGTAGTTTATTGTGAGAGTTTGAAAAGTGAGTTACAGAATCGTAAGACAGATAACATACTTTTTAGCAAATTGGTCAAAAGCCGCTGACCGGGAATACTGTAAACCATAAATTTGACAACGCATTCAACGCTTCGAGCCAAACCTTAACCAAAGTAGAACCTAGCTTCTACTAGGTTACTTTTATAGGAGGTATTATTTATAAAAGGGGTAAAAGAGCGCATCTGGTTATTTTTTTTTAAGAACGGGGGGCAAACAGGCAGGAGGCTCACCTGCCCGTTTGCCCATTTGCCCATTTTAAGCCTACGGTCTTAGCTTATTGGTTTTTGCAAAAAATATGGGCACCTACAGAAATTTATGTTCTAAGGTCAATTTCAGTTATTTAAATGAAATGTAATTGTCTGATGTAGTCCGTATACTTATAATGGCATAATTCTGGTAAACTTTTTATTAATTTTTGATGCATTCTTTAAAACCAATGTACAAGGCCAAACAATAATAAATGTTCGAAAGTAGAACAAGAACTTTTTACTTTTTTAATTAAATATTATAACAAATTTAAAAACCTAATAACGAGTGTGAATAGCTAAAATCACAACTGTTTTAATAACGTTTTGAGGAATACGATCCCATTCTTCTGGAATTACCCTTTTTAGCTCCCCGTCAAGCGTTTTGTGGAGCAGGTTTCGTGGGTTCACTGCGCTGAAACAGCCATTGTGCACAAGGGACTGTCCGTCGCGCCAAGGACAACGAGATATTTATTTAGGAGATAGTGACCCTTAATTATCACTATCAATACGACTAGGTTAGTATTGCTCAAAATAAGAACGAGAAGAAATTTGATAAAAGAGATTATGAGTACTTTTAATACACGTACATTCCCTCACTTTCACATCATCACACAGCACAGCCGATTAAGGTATTACGTATTCAATCATTTTTATTGATATAATTTATACATATATATGTATAAATTATGTTAGTTGTGGGAAGACGAATTCAATAAACAATCTTCTAATATGTTGTGTTTACTTTTAAACCCAAATTAAACTGTTCGCGGAAATTAAACAATTCCTTTACTTGCATGGTACAAAACGTCTTTCAGTTATTAAATTCGCACGATAAGAATCGTTCATAAACATAATTTGCACGATTAAGTCATTACACGACATTATGTTAATTAAGTGAGACATTAAATATTTCAAATACGATATATATAATGTAATATTACAGTTTTTAATTAAAGCACTGGCCTGCGATTCTGTAACTCACTTTTCGAACTCACACAGCGGTTTTGAAAAGGTGGGAGCTTGTAGTTTATTGTTTATCAGAATGCCAAATCATAAAATGACTGCTTCACGACTTATTTGAGAGCGACCGCCGTTGCGAAAACCGCTGTGTGAGTTCGAAAAGTGAGTTACAGAATCGCAGGGCTGGCCTATTTTTATTAACATTTATAATTCGATAGAAATAGATTCAAGAGAACTCCAGTCAAAACAATGCAACAACATTTATTGCGATTTAAATAAAGACCTAAATTTTTATACAAGAAACCCCTTTCAATCTAAAACAAAACACAGATTATAGCGTACTTAGTCATTTGAGATTTATGTAAGAAACGTAAGAATTTGGCTCAGTTGATTAAGGTATTTCGTTAGAACTATAAATTAGAATTGGAGTTCACACTGAGCAGGAACTCACGTGTGATGTAAGCAAATCCTGAAAATATAGAATCACTTTAAAATTACATCAATATAGCAATAGTTAGACACGCAGAACTATGACTAGATAAAAATGATTTCATTATTACATTATGCACCGTTTTACTAAGTAACTAATCATTGATACACTTTGTTTTAGTACAATCAAATCTCCCTTTACCGACAAAACTTAATGTAGAAACTTTTAACAAATTTAAATTAAAAACATTTACCATTTAGTTCCATATTACTCCCGATAACTCCTCTAATACTCACAAATAAGACAAAACAGAACAACATTTCGTTTAATACGAGTTAACCGTGTCCAGCGAATTCTATATACTATTAAATTATTAATGTATTGTGTTCATATAAAAATAAATGTAATTTTATGTTATAGTCATAGTACAAAGCTGACAAATTTCGACTTGTCAAGTTAAATCTTGAAGCATGTAATAGTTAATTATTTATAGTTCGTTACATTTAAAGAATAACAAATAATTGTTATTGTATTTTTTACACATTGGAAAATTATTGACCCACATTTATTATTTTTATAATTCGTTTTTCGCCTGAAGAGAAGTAAACCTTTTCATTTGATAGTAGTAGTGAATATAAGTTCAAGTGCGGTATCTCGGGCAAACGAACATAGTGACAAAACATTATAGAATACTGAGACTGTTAATGAACATTACTTAGCTTAAGCTATTCACTAGTATCGTAGAAAATTAAGTACACATAATAGGTTTAAATCTTATTAGCCATAGCCCATAATTATTGTAAAGGCTAGATTGTAATTCATGTAAAGTCGCACTGTCTCTTGTGAACTTTATTCTAGAAAAAAAATAGTTTCACAATAAAAGAATAACACTTTTGTAAACAATAATTTCTCGATTGTATACATAAATGTGAATTTTCAAAGCCAACGTTGTTGCTGCGATCTATATTAATATGTATATATTTCTTAATTGACGTACATTGTGTAACCTAAATGAATAAATTATTTTGAATTTGAATATATATGTATTAAAGTAAATTAGTTTTAGAGTTACCATGACGTCAGTTTCAGTCTAATCTAGTCACGCCATGGATAATCTACATTGATGTTTGCCTGTAACATATGTATTCTGTTAACTATATACTAACTACTGCCTAATATAATCCTTCAGCAATCTAGAAAATCTATCACTGATCTTGACTTTTAGTAAATAACTATTAACTAGAGTTGTGTAACCTAACATTATTTACGTTACATATATAATATATATTTTAGTTTATAATTTGAAGCGCAAACCAAATGTTAGCAATCATCGCACACTTAAAGCCAAAATGAGCCCTTTAGTTTTTCACAACAGGGTATGTCCAATAGGTCGACTACACCTATATTCTTTATAGGTAATAGAAGTGTCACTTAGATTTAAGAACCCTTAAATAAGTCAAGTTAGTTTTTGTTATTCCCGCGTTGCAACCCCACTACCCATCCCTAATGTCGTGTTAGTTATACCCTCATGTTTTCAACGATCAAAGCCAGTTGACACCCAGCTTCAAGCAAAATGTTTCATTTATTTAAATATCCCGCCAACAACTGCCACTGATATGAACTTCGCTCTAGGCAATTATTAATTTCCTAGTAAATTCTTTACTAAAAAAAATTTTTACCTTTTTTATTCGTCCTCAGTAATACTGGATTTCTTTATTACATTCCGTTAATATATATACTATTCATAGACAGCAATTTTTGGTTAGCCTGATCGACGTCGCATAAAGTAGGGTTCGTCTTATGATCCTCTTCATTTCCTGAAGACGGGGTTCGTCTTATGATCCTCTTCATTTCCTGAAGACGTAAAAATCGCCATCGGCTAAGGTAGGATGTTCACTATTTCATGGCTAGTTGCAGCAATAGCAATGTTTCTATACTTAATGAGCTCCGCTGGATGACTTTGTACCCTGAAACCTTACAAAGAATCTCAAACGCCCTGGAGTTTTTACATTCATTTTTATTTGAAATAATACACCAAATTCATTTCGATGAATCTTTTTCTTAACTGACGCGAACCCTTGAATGGCGTAGTTAATAAAAAACAAGATGGTATAATCGATAACTTTTATTTTCGTGAATCTTTCAACATCAGTTTTATATTTACACAATTTATATATCTATATATTGAAAAACTCATCTAGCAGTAATTTATTGTTGTTCTAACTTAAAATAATATACAAAATATACACTCGTATCGCTATATAACGCTTTATCCGTCGAAAAATATACACAGTAACCATTTCTATAAATGAAAGTACGGATGTCTTTGGACTTAAGCAAAACTAGGAAATTATTAATCCCGACGTTTAAGGAACTTGGATAATGGACGGATTATTTTATTGAGGAATGGAATTAAGTTTGTGATAAAATCATTACAGGTACAGACTATTAGATAATGGACTGCACCAATTTATTTATTTATTACCTCGATATATAATTTAATAGTTGTAAAGTTTTATTTGACAACTTATTATAATAGCGGAATATTTTCAATTTTAACATTATTTCGATATCTGTATATTCTGTGTATTGCATATTCATTTTAAACAAGGAAAATTACGTATAACATGACCAAGTTATAATTTATTACTTCCATTGCAAAACAATTATTTATCAACAATTTTATATGATATAATTGTTTAAATTCTTTCTGAAATTCTTGAAAAAATTTCATATTTAGATTTTAAAATACCTTTAAGGCGATGTCGCAGTCCATTTGTGTGCCAAAATTGCTTAGAAAGCCAATTCAATACAGATTTCGATAAGAATTATCATAAAATAAAAAGTTATATAACAATACGAGTGTAACCGTCGTCCAATAATCGTTTCAGTTGGAAAATGTGAAAATTCGATTTTGAAAGTGGCACTCAATAAGCAATGGTTTCAATACATTTGATTCGTCCATTTCATGGATAACTAGCAATTTTACTTACAACTATATTTATATACAAAACTATGGAGCCCACTGTAACACTTTCTTTACTAAAACGTCAAAAGGAGCGTTCAATTATTACGTAACGCAATTTTTGGAGATTATTGACCCCCCCCCCCCCTGAAACTCGCCGTTACGTTTTTCAGTACCCAAATACAGTACTGTACCCAAGTATAGTAAAACGTTTCGTGACCACCTAGTGACTCTTAACTTACTATTATGTGGTGTAAGCCAAAAAAATATTAACAATAACGCGTAATTTAATCCGCACCCCGGTTCACAAAAGGACCCCCAAAATACGTTACGTAATACTTGAACACTCCCAAAGCTAGAAACTTTTGTCAAGGGCTTGGGAACTTACAATTGTAATGTCATTTTGTTATCGAACATTTATTATGAGATTGGTGGGGTATTTAAAATATCATTCAACTACAAGCATACCTGGCGACGTACAGTTGCAGATGAGGCCAAGAGAGCCCGAAAGATTGGAACCGAGCTCACTGTGGACGCCCTTTGCCCCATCTAGGGGTTATAGCACATTAAGTCATATGTCACCTTATTACTCAAAGTTTCATCCAAAGTCGGATCTAATTCTACAGCTTTGACTGTGGCCTGAACTTTAGATCCGCTCTTAGTGTCACCAGAGTCAAAATACGACAAAAATACGAGTACACACGTATGTCATTTAAAAATTTGCTGATGTAAGATCTTCCCATTCTCATATATAACGTCGATAACAAAAATATATTAACAATAATTTGATGTGCACTAAAAACAGTCCCTTACTACATAAATGATCGATGGATTTGTATATGTTACAGTTAAAACCGGTTTTTAGATAGAACGCGTTATTCCTTCCTTCCTTTCCTTCCTTTACTAAACGCCTTTGTTAAAACTAGAATTAACTAATGCTCATAATTGAATATCAGTTAAAACTAGTTATTACTAAAAATATTATTATAATGTTCCTTTTTTAAATTTTATGGTTGTATTCTGTTGATTTGTTTGATTATTTTATTTACTTTTAATTAATGTTGTCACCTTGTGCTGATGTTCCCTAAAATGTTCCTTTAGTTTAAGTTTTTTTTACTAGGTACGGTACTATGTTTCTATACCCTAGATCTTTTTAATAAATATTTTTAAAACTTTATCTTGTTTTCAATCCCAAAAGTCAAATTAGTTTCTCTAGTGCTAGTTGTAACTAAAGCTCGGAGTGACAACTAGTTTTATCAGAAAATGAATTATATCAGTGGTAAATTCTAGTTTTCACTTGTTATTTCTAGTTTTGACAAAGGCATTTAGTAAAAACTATATTTAACTAGGGAAAACTAGTAGTTTTAACTAAAAATTAGTGTTAACTGTAACATATATACTACTACGTAATACATGAATGTTCAATGACGGGACGGTTCCAGCTGAAAGCCTAGCCACACGACAGCCCCAACTCGCCGTCGTATTACAGAACTGCGACGTGACTTAGTCACTAAGATATTTAAGTCACGTGACCATACAGTTTAAATTGGCGATAATGAAAAACTAAAAAATCTATCTGTCGTATGAAATTCGTTCCCTCTACCGTCCCATCACAAATCATCTTCACTCCAGGGTGACCCAGGTGTGCCTGTCACAGTATTTAAGTCTAGATATATACCAGGTATATGCTAAGGCGGTCTAGAATTAGAAGTTTTTCACGATTTAGGCACTGTTATTACACTTATATTGCAAATCTATTTAACAATTGCAGGGATTTAATTGACGATAATTTTTGCTAAAAATTGTTGATCAGCGAAGTCTTATTTAACTTCGATACGCAAAATTGAACCGTATACTTGCAAGTTAAAGTTCATATTCCTAGCGACTATAGTGAGAGCGCATATGGCCTATTATTATTTTTATTAATTGTAATATCGCTGATAATCAAGAATTATGCCACTGGGCTATAAGAAAGAACTATATAAACGTGAAAAGGGCAAAAGTTATGCTTTACGAGAAAATTAGGGTGGGTTCACATATAACAGATCCGACGCGTAAGAGAGCGTTCAAGTATTACATCACGCAATTTTTGGAGATTATTGGATCCCCCCCCCCCATGTAACGCACCATATCGTTTTTCTGTACCCAAGTATAGTAAAACGTTTCGTGACCACCATTAGTGACTCTTTATACCATTATGTGGTGTAAAGTACTGGAAAGTCGAAAATAATATTAACAATAACGCGTAATTCAATCCCCGCCCCGCTTCGTAACGTTTTACAAAAGGACCCCCCCCTACCCAGAATTCGTTACGCAATACTTGAACACTCCCTAAGGCCAGAACAGACTAATGTATAGAAAACCCTCGACCGTTCACACTCAGCCGTTGTTAGTGCGGTTGGGTGTGGATCCTGCGTTACATGTAAACCAACCCTTACGTGATAACAAGAAACCTGAACCAGTGGGCTTGCGATACCATCTCTTTAACACAGAAACTATTCTAGGTCTCTCCATATTTTGCTTCTGCAGAAAGGACACTTAAATATAATTAAAAGGCTACAGCCATTGATATACAAAAACCCAAGATGTACAGTCTCGAATAAAAGTAATACTCGAAAGTGTCCCGAAACACTATTTCTGTCCCTTTCTATAACAGTATGTCTATAACAGTATATGTTACAAGCATATATTATTGCAAAATCAACCTTAATTAAGCGATTGCTTAAAGTTGTTATTACAACGCAGTTTATACGTACATAAAGCAATAAAATTTTACGACCGATCGTGGTCGGTAGGACAAGGTATTGAGTGGAGTCGAACATGACTTTTTTATTTACAACTATTTAACATAATTTTAAATTTATCCGACTTTTCGGGTGCTTTACAGCGTGCGTGGTCACGGTGACTGAAGACAAAAGGTGTTGGATGTTAAATAGTTGTAAATTTATAATAATACATAACTTTAATCCGGTTAAAAAGTTTTTTCTTTAAATTAAAAAAAAAATGTTAAATTGGCTACCTCCTGACCTACACTTTATATAGCGTAAATATATTTGTCAAAATCTACACACAAAAAAGTTCAAAAGTACATAAATTTATTTATAAAAAAAACACAAATAAATAACATCGACTCCACTTATTAGACGCGAGACTATTTGAAATAAGAGCACAATTTAGAATGTTGCGCTCATTTTTTGAGGACGTTTTTTAGACGTTGATTGTGCATCTTGGGTTTTTGTATATCAATGGCTACAGCAAACAAAGCTACTTTGAGTAGCTCCTACATATTTGACATTCGTATATAAGAGTGTCAAACGGTTATAATACATAACTTAAAAATAATTTACTCTAACAGTACCACGTACGTACCAAAAATATAATATGAACTTTATGATTTTCTTAGTTTAACTTAAAGTTATGCAGATTAAGTTTAAGCCGAAATTGACTAGAAAATTTGGACGAGTGAGCAGGAATCGAGCCTTGTAACACCACTGCGCATACGTCGAAATTTTTCTTTACAATGGACCCACGAAGCACCAGTAAAATATGCCGCAAAACAATTAAAATGAGCAATACTCAACACACGGTACATTACCACTAATGTATCGCGTATACGGCGTAACTTAAGTTTAAAATACCTAGTCTGCATGTAATTAAAATGCTTAAGTTTAATGTGAATGTATTTAAGGAAAATATAATAACTACAAAGGTGTGAACAAACTAAGAACACCCAAAAGTATATCTATCTCTTTCGGTGTGCTCATGTGAGAGCAGGACGACAATTGTTTCAATTTTAGAATCAAATAAAAAATCAAGTTTATGTGTGTATTAGATCTGTAACAAATAATTTTCTTTTGCAATAAGGCATAAATTAACAAATCAATGAATATTCTTGTCGTAATTCATACATTTGCATATATTTGGAGCTTATGCACGACAACATACTGCCGTCCTTTTCATTTTAGTACCATTAAGACCAGGATGGAGACATTTATGGCTTAAAGGAAGTTTCTAAACAAATTGCGAGCGAGTTCCTGACACTACTATTATTTATTGCATCAATAATTAGGATAATTTATTATTGGTTTAAAATATACATTATATAAGTTTATGTTTATGGTCTAAATAATGTTGTTTTTTTTTCTGAATGAATAACAAAAATCTATTAACGCGATTATATTTTGGTTTGTATCCAAAGATACGTAAAATAAAATAGTATCAGATCTTCGCTCACGAACTTATAAATATTGCAAATCGACTTTTAGAAGGAGACTAGCGCTATCTCTGTCCCGCACAAAATGTTGCAGTAGTATTTTATTTAAAAGCGTATACAATTATTTAAAAATTAGTTTGAATAATTAATTCTCCAAATATTCTGTCATACACTAAGCCACTTTGAAAGACCAATGTGCACATTATCGTATATTTATCGTATTCCTATCTACATAAGGCGTATAATGCAATATCACCGAATATACGAAATTTAAAAGAGCGATCAGTCGACTCCCGCAAACCCTTGGGAGCCTTCAATAGCCTTGATCAATTTCTCCCGTAACTGCTGGTAGGTCTCATATGGCGGCAGATCGATCCTATTAAAACTGAAAAAAAAATCTATTTAAAAACACAAGAACACACTGTAGAAGAAGTGTATACTGAATAACGTGTATACTGAATTATGTTTAGGAAAAACACCTTTTGTATGGCAATTAAGGTTTACAATAATTTACTTGGTGTGTGTGTGTGTGAGTGTGTTTGTGTGTGTGTGTATTTCACTTACCACGTATGTGCTCGGGGATAATTCTCGGGTGAGCCCCATTTCTCAATAGTAAATAATTGCGGGCCATTGGAGCCATACAATTCTTTGAATCCGTTCATTGGCACACGAGACGTGCCCGTAACGAATTGAAGGAGGCGCGAGCGCATCTCATTGGAGAATGATAGAACCACCTGCAAAATTTAGTATTTTTGAAATAATGATTTTAAGAATAAATTTAATGACGTGTTTAATTACTTTAAAAAATATCGTATGTGTTGGAATTTGATAATCAAAGGTCTTATTTTTAATTGCAATCAGATGGGTTCCAACTAAGCAAATAGTGCAGTTTCATTAAACTATATACAGTAGTTTTTGAGATATGGGTCTACATTCACGCACGAAACGTTTTACTATACAGAAAAACGTTACGGCGCGTTACATGGGGGGGTCGATAATCTCCAAAAATTGCGTGACGTAGTACTTAAACGCTCCCTAAACCTTTTTAAAAAATTTAAAGAAAATACTAAATATTAACTCAGATCAATTTTTTAAAACACAACAGGAAATACCTAATCATTTTCGGGGGTACAACAAAAAAAAACTTACCCTCCAAAACCACTGCACGACCAGATGGTTCGCATGATAATCTCCCTTATACAGGGTGTTGGCACGCCAATCCCTCACATCTATGCGCTGTATACCGCAGAGTAACAACTCAAGCTCGTGTTCATCGAAGATCTTGAGCAAAGCTGGTGGGACCAGAGCGCCAAATCCTTCGAGGAACGCGTTCATTTGCTCCTGAACACGACGCACGAAACGCCATTCGATCACAGATCTATACACAAAAAATACGTTCATTTCACCGTACTTATAAAATTCTCGTGTCGCGGTGTTTGTAGTTAAACTCCTCCGAAACGGCTTGACAGATTCTCATGAAATTTTGTGTGCATATTGGGTATGTCTGAGAGTCAGATAACATCTATTTTTCATCACCCTAAATGTTAAGGGTAGTCCACCCCTAAATTATTATTTTTTTTAATTTTTAGATATTTTTTTTAAATGATATAGCTTTAAAAATACATACAACCCCTAATTTTCACCCGGCTACGATCAACCCTTTTTTTATTATAAATGATATACATGGCAAAGCGACGTAGGCTAAGTAAAATCACATTAAGGAGAAACGAAGTTAGTGGGAGCAGCTAGTATGTATATGTATATATATATACACAAGGGGCATACGGGTAGTAGGCTCATCTGATGTTAAGTGATACCGCCGCCCATGGACAGACACATGGCCACACAGCTGCCCACTAAAGTATGTCCGAACCAATTTGACTTAGGGCCCTACAAAAAAAGAGCGTACCAATTCTTCAAAGGCCGGCAACGCACTCGCGAGCCTTTTGGTATTACCCATGGGCGGTGGTATCACTGAACATCAGGCCTCCTACCCGTTTGCCCTCTGTTCTATAAAAAAAGGTAGTAAAGGAAGTACTCACTTGATATATTCATCTTTATTCTCGTTGTCAACTGAAATATTGGCCCCATTTGTCTTTAGCTCTCTCTGGTACGTCTTTCCAAATTGCTCTTCATCCACCGCAAACGTTAAATATAATTCCGAGGGATCGTTATCCTGAAATTGACAATGTTTTTTGAAGTTATACTTCTTTAGGCGCGTTATGAAAAATTTATGAGAGTGAAATTTTACGATGCGCGCGCACCGTGACACAAAATTCAGTATGGGCGCCGAGCGTGCGTTAGATGGGAATAAGACATTCTACTTGTAGTACCTTTTAAACAAATAAAGCAGTTTTAATTATTTTTTCAAAGAAATTTAGCAATGCTTTTTCACAAAGACCTATTGTTACTTAGTTAAAAGGTTATGAAACATACCTAGTTATTAAATTGAATTAATAAAATATAATATAATAATTATTATTATTAATTAATTAAATTATTATTAATTTGTTGAATTATTAACGCTTATTATTAATTATTTATTATTTTTTAAAAAATAAGAAAGCCAAAGAAGTATAACTTCATACGCGCGTACATAAGTACACGCACCATTTTTTTTAATTTATCGACTCTATATAAAGACGCTGAGTGGAAGGCACATATTCTGCTGTTACAGAAACTTTACAGTGTAAAGATAAGACAAACCAATAAATCGAGTGACAATATAGCGAGTGGAATTTCAATGTTTTAGGGAGTTTGTCTTTAAATCGAGTGACATTATAGCGACTTTACGCTGTATTAACAAATAAATCACAATATAGAATACAGTTTAAGAATGAGTTAAATTCAGGTAATTTGTTCATTTCATTTGGGAATACTGAAACGTGGTAATGTGAAACAAAAGACGATCACGCATTTCGCTTTATTGTTGTTGGTCGATTGTATCGCGTACCAGCGTACAAGCGTGCGAAAAGCCTATTCAATTATTTTGTCTTAATAGAAAAATAAATCAGCCTGACACACGTCGATTTTTGGATCATACATACATTCTCACGCACATAGAAAGAAAATTGAATTAAAGCATTCCGTGATTCGAATGCATGACCTTAGTGATGGTTCAATAGCATGTCAAATAGAAGAATGTCTTCTTACCCGTATCCACATTAGTGAGTTATAGTACTCCAAGTCAACAGATTCCATGTCTTGAAGATCAATGGGTTTGGCCAGCATCATCTTGTAGAATGGACGGATAAAGAATGCTGCAAATATTTTATTTTAAAATTAATACATATGAAACTGCATCACAATCTTCTAATATATACAATTCTCGTGTCACCTTGTTCGTTCCCATACTCCTCCGAAACGGCTCGACCGATTATTATGAATTTTTTTATGTATATTCAGTAAGTCTAAGGATCGGACACCATCTATTTTTCATCCCCCTAAATGCTAAAGGTTTACCCTTAAATTTAAATTTTTTAAACAAAATTTTTGTTTATATTTTTTTATGATAACAGATACAAAAATACATACAACCCTTAATTTTTCCCCCTCTACGAAAAACCCCTATTTTCTATTTGTTAATTAAAAACTTACGATTTGAACTCTGAGGTTTATACAGGGAAAAAATCACAGAAACACCTAAAAGTTTTCATTGCGGAAAACCGAACAGTCTCTGGGATAGTATAGCTTAATGTTCCATGTTGTACGGTTGATACGGATGTTCTCTCCGTTTTTCCCTCTCTCTCTTTTTTCTTTCTCTTTTCTTTTAAATGTATTGAAGGATTAATAAAATCATTTTTCAGAACCAGGGGCTCCAATTAGATTTAATTAACGCAATAACTTTTTTTACAACAAAATTAGGGCAAACACATGTAACAAATAGAGGTATAGGTCGGTTATCGAAAGCTGGCGCGTTCACAGTACTCACACTAATGCAATTTCACTATACAGTATGTTTAAAAATATTACTTTTTTGCCAAGCTATATATTTTAGTCTACTCTGGTTTTAGTAAGGTTGGGTGGGTTGTAAATAAATAAAAATGTGTCAAATACATATAAATATTATGTGCATACGAGGGTGGATCCAAAAGTTCTAAGCCCGACCAAGAACGTATAAGAGTAGTTTGTGTAAATATTTTTTCATTTTTCGACATAAGCTCCATCTAGCTCAACACACTTCACTTTTACTTCACTAACTATTCTTTCAATACTCCTCTTAGAAACCCCAGTCGCATCTGATGTCAAATTAAAAATAACATTTTTTCATTAAACTGTTTTTATTAAGATGCTTAAAATAATTAAAAACATTGTGCAGCATTTCACGAGATTGCCTTGGTAATGTTTGAAAAAAGATCAACATGTATAAAATAATAATAATATAAAACAGTAAAGATCAACATAACCAGTAGCAAAAGCAAAACAATAACTGTCACTTTTATACTCATAAGCTTGACCGAGCGCGAGAGAGACGGACAGTCTTTTCGTGATGTATTTGTGATTGTATTTCAGTTTGACATCACGTCTCGCGCTTATTCACAGACACTACACAAGCACAAAGTGTAAATGTGTTGAAGCCGCCAGCTTTAGATAACATACCTATACTAATACAAATATTAAAAGGGTAATGTTAGAAAAAAATACTTACCATCAAGCAGTTTCCCATGGTACACAGCCATACCAGCGACACGACCGATAAATTTAAAATAATTGAGATGCTCCTCGTTGCAAACCCCACTGTTGGGGTTAATTTGGAGTGTATAGTTATCCATAGCAGAGTACTCGAATAGACCATAATACGGGTTGAACATTTCCTTCGACAGCAGGAAGAACCATTCACGAGCGAGACCGCCATAATCTGTGGAATATATGGCACGAGTGTTTTATTTATAGTCTTTGCGGAGGAGGTTCTATACCTGACAAAAAAAAATATTTTATTTTTATTGTATATTGATATATCTGTTTTGTTTCCCAAATAAATAAATAAATTACGTAAGCCAATGTAATTCTTATTTGCTCATTTACAAAAATAATAGATAATTGTATTCATATAAAGAAGATTGCTGTCTATAATGACGTAACAGTGTTGTCAACATAAAAAATTAGCCCTACTGCGACCTCAAATCTATGACAGTTGTTTCTACGTTCACAATCTATAAAGAATGCCCATAGCAGCTGCTATACAAGTTCTATAGATTATAAAAATATTCGTAACTTTATGAAGTAGATAAAATTAATAATATTAACTGTAACTATAATTATCTAACAAACTGAAAGTACATATTAACAAAAACGAAATTTTAAGTAAAATTCAATTGTGTATTTGTAATTAATAAGGTTGTAGAGTGTTTTTAATTTATATATCAAAATTAATTATTATTTAATTCTTTTATTTTTCGTTTTTTATTTTGTGGTTGCTTGTTTAATTTTTTCCCTCGCTACCTTGCTTATGTTCTAATATAATGTATGTGTGTGTGTTTAAAATTTGTGATATCATATTTTCTTGAATTCATGCACGTTGTTTTAGAAATTATAAATAAATAAATAACTCACCCAAGCCGACTTCAGACTCAAACTCGACCCATAGCTTTGTCTTCAGTAGATCGACTCGACTGACGGAACTAATGATGCGATAAGAGTCCTCCAGAATCGAGTTTCGACGGACTTTTATTTCAAACTTGTTTGGTACGTTACTCTGAAAAAACGAATAAATTAATAATACACAAATACTAGCAACCACGTGACCCGTAAACTTTAAAAAATATTCTAGATATTGGTGAAAACTGCAATAAATACCGTGAAATTTTTGAGATTATTGCGAACTTAGACAGGCGGAGACCTTGTTTTTATCTACACAAATGTTATATTGTGAGGTTGTAGGGTCTCTAGATCTACAGAACTTATTTAAAAAATTCTAATACCACTAGAAAGCCACCTTATTTTTAAATGTCACAGACTATATATTTACCCAAAAAATATAAACACTTTATCGTGATAGTCGGACAAGTGTGTCGCAGAAAAATCGGTCGAACGAAAACCTACGTTCTAACGCTGCTTAAACGCTGCCTACAGAAAACTGCTAGCTTGATAAGGCCTACAGCGACAACATATATTTAACTTTTACAAAATAAATTTAGTTTCACTAAGTTACTGCCAAACTAGCCTGTGCAAGCAAAAATTTTACTTTAAGGATTGAACTACTCGTTTAATTTTTTTTTATCTATTGTATAAAAATAAATTGCTGAATGTGTTGCTTAGCGCAAATCTCGAGAGCAACTGAACCGATTTCTCTAATTCTTTTCTTATAATATTCTATGAACTACGAGGATGGTTCTTACGGAGAGAAAATTTTTAAAAAATCCTTTAAAAGTCTAACAACAACACTTTTCTATATTCCCATATAAAATATTCGTAATAATACTTAAAAGTCAATTTGAACTTTAATACCATATCATAAAGTTTAAGTGTTAGTGCAGGGATTTCGGAAACGCAAAACAATTGAGTGATGTTAGTATCGTATAAATATTAATGTCAATATTTATACGATGGTAACATTATTATCTGTACGTTTATGCCAAAATGTTTAAAAATAAATGTCCACCTGTGCGAAGCCGGGTCAGGCCGCTAGTTTATCATAAAAATTCAAGGTATCAGAAAACGTTTAATATGCCTAGGTTAATCTTCTACGAAACTAGTTAATAAGATTATAATACACATATTTGAATGAAACTAAAAATAATAAAAAATTGAGTATCCGTTAAGTCATGCCCGTTCCACGTACGTTATACGTGCCTTGTGTGTACGTTCTTTTGTTACAGCGTGTATTTGAAGTGAAACTTCTTTATCGGGGTTGGAAAAAAATTTAGTGTAACATTTTTTCGTTACGTGTCACATTTTTCCGTTACGCGCCATCTTTTGAAGTGAAACTTCTTTATCGACGTATGGGAGAAGAAATTTTGTAGCAGGTTACGCGCCATGTTCGTTTTTGAAGTCAAACTTCTTTATCGGCGTTGGAAAAAAATTTACACACATTTGTCACATTTTTCGGTTACGCGCCATCTTTTTCTTGTCCCTACCACGGTTGATCCGAAGAGATTCGAAGCCATTAGTAACAAAAATATATAATAACGATAACAATGATAGTAATACTAATAATTCTATTACAATTAATGAAATTCTGTAATAATCTTAGTACTACATAGTAGTACAGTAATAAGTTAAAATGAAATAATTGTATTTGTATTCATGTATATGATAATAAAAGCCTTTTGTTAAACTTTATCTAATTTTATTTTATTTAACCAATTTCTATATAAATATAGTAGATCATTTTTCGAAAAATAAGGTCATAAAGAAGTTTCACTTCTTACGTGTGTACACCTAGTACACGCACACATTTTTATTAATAGTTAAACGGTAAACAAAACTCACCGGCTTACGCAACTGACTCTTGAGGTATTCGTACTTGCGTTTATAGTCGCGAGAGTAAGGTACAGCTGGACCAGCGATGTGGGGATTAGAGAGGCGAGGGTCCTCCCATTGCGTGATGCGGGTATCTGCAATTATATCCCAATTCATATTTAAATGTAGACGATGAAATATTTGTGGTTATTATATACATGTGGTTCTATTCATTGACTAAATACTACTTTAAAATATTAAAAAGCATTGTTGACAGTTAAATGTTTTAGAAAATCTAGTATTTATTATTTCTAGGTTTTGTTATTTTTTATGCCAAAACTATGAATAATATGTAAGTAATAACAAATCAAGATGTCATCTTTGTATCATTTTTGTAACTGTCTATACTCTGATTTTTAATTCCGTAGAATTCTGACAGCTATCATTTTGACATGTCAGTGATGGCAAACCTTTTTGGCTCACACCCTGAAGCTATAGTCAACATTTTAGTTATTTGTGATATTTAAATAAACTTCATTTAACTAGATAATGCGTTAAAATAAAACTTTCAATGTATTAAATACCTTTTTTCTATTGTTACTGTCGTTTTTCTACAAACGTAGAATAACATTTTTAAAAAGATTTTTATCTTGTTACGCCAAAGAAGTACAACTACTAACGCGTGAAAATAAGCACACACACTTTTTTTCACAATATTACAACGTGCCTTTAGATGATATACGCAACCATTGTTAGTCCCACGACACCGAAAAAAAATGTTTATTATGGAATATAAGATACAGGTATTATATATTATATTCCACGTCATTAAATTTGAATCGGTAGACATCCCTACTCATCGGCTAAGAAGACCAGAGGGTGAAGGCCGAGAGAAAAAGCCGGCGTAAAAAACTCTCGGTACTCTTTTAAAATAGAAAATCATCAAACAACACTTATTTTAAAACAAATGTCGCAAATTAACAAGAAGTAGCCTGTCTAGCATTAGTCAGGCCCTTTTATCAACAAGATAATCGTTAACTTTAGCTTAGTAGGGGCACACAAATACCAGTTTAACCTTCAAAATATCTCCATTCAACTCACTGTGATCAATAAAGAAGATACGTCCATCTGTATGTACGCGTTCCTCCCATCCCTCAGGCAGCGGACCCAACTCATCCGCTTCCGCTCCCGCGCTCGCTAGCGCTGCGCTCGGCAAATTCGATGCACATCCTGAAAAATATTACGCATTCCTTAAATTATAATTATTTACCTAATGTTTTAAGTCAAGTAAACTTCCTCTTAAAGAGGAACACAAGAAACACTTCAACCCTTTTTTACGTTCGGGCAGTGAGGACCAACGTCGGTTGTAATGCTCCTCTACACAGATCTCTATCAACATTAAATGACGCTCTGAGTACATGCCAAGCAGATCCATTTAATGACAGTCTCCATGTGTTCAGGCGTAAGATGCTGCAGCCACTGTTGATCCGTGACCAATAGTGATTATTGCAAAGAAAAAAATTATTGTTTTTTTTTATATATATATACATAATTGTAAATTGCATGTTTTTTTTTAATCTAGATTGTTTTTTTTTTACTCTTAATGTTAAGTTATTTTCTTTTCTTCATTGTAATGTTTCCCTTTAAATGTTGTGCACATTTGTTATTGATGCACATGCATGTATCTTGTTTTCTGTGTTATGTGTTCTCTGTAAATGTTTGTATGTGTTTCGTTAGTGTGCCTTTTAAAAAAAAATAAAAAATAAAAAAAAATTATATTATCAATTTCGATCGGTAATACTTAAAAAAATCTAATATTTAATTAGTTACCTGTTCTAGGATCGACCCAAGTAGTCGTCTTATTATTGTGGTCGATGAAGAATACTCTACCATTCGGAGCACGCTGCATACTCCAGCCTGGAGGTAGACCTGCAATAGATTTTACTTTAGTCGATAATTTTCCGTTTTTTGCTACTTTTGTTGATTCTCAAATCAACAAAAGTAGGTGATCCAACCTTCAGTGCACACACGCCGTCGACTTTTTGGGTCTAAGACATGTGGTTTCCTATCGGTTTTCCTTCACCGTTCGAATGTTAAATGCGCACATAGAAAGAAAGTCCATTGGTGCACAGCCGGGTATCGAACCTACAACCTCAGGGATGAGAGTCGCACGCTGAAGCCACTAGGCCAACACTGCTCACATCATTAACAGATGAACTGATTAGTCTAATTCAGGAGCGGTTTTGACATATGAGAATGAAAGTTCCTTGCTATAATTTCGTACACTAGGACTGTTAATTTATATATATTATCTATAACTACTATATAAAAATAAGTCGGGTTTTCCTTCCTGACGCTATAACTCCAGAACGCACGAACCGATTTCCACGGTTTTGCATTCGTTGGAAAGGTCTCGGGCTCTGTGAGGTTTATAGAAAATTCAGGAAAAATTTCAACAGAAAAGCGGGATCACCAAACAAAATGTTACATAAAACGAAGCCATCTGGTGGCGAAACGGAGTTCGCCGAGTTTGCTAGTTATCTATAAATATTTCAAAGAATACAAACCATCGCTGTTAGGTAAATTCTGACTCTGTGTGCTGCTGGCACTGCTGCTTCGTGTACTCTCTGAGGAACCGTCCGACTCGTCCTAATAACACAATATTTTTTTACCTTCCAATCAGTATTAAACAAATAATGTTAACAAAAGTAATATAGGATAATAATATTAACTAAAAACCAACGATTCATTTTTGAAAAACACCCTTTTTGCTGAATTTAAAATAGTAAAATGTTATTTTTATTCTCTCCATTAAAGAAAATCATTAACACCCAAATATCCCAATCTAGTTGTATTAAAAATTCCATACCTTACTCCATGCAGTACTGTAACTATGCAAAATATTTAAACATGCCATGCGCATGCGCTACAAGCTTAGCGGAAGCAAACCTATAGAAAAAGCTTGAGTTCCATGATAAGAAACCGGTGCAGTCATTCCAAAAATCTTACCAAATGATTTCTTACGAATTTTGACCTATTTACATCATTTTTTTTTCATGCCAAAATCTCCCTTTAGTTTAAAGCTGTTCCTGTGTTCGCGAAAGATTTTAGTACGGGAATTTTATTTACAATGTGCGTGAAGGACTTCGTGATGTCCAATGTCCTCCAGATGAGCGTTTGTTATGGCACTGTGTTAGTCGCAAGCGCAGCCGTGACGTCTTAGGCACATCAACGAGTTGACCAGCTCGGTATTTAGACTCGAAGATGTAACCGCGACAACGCCCACAATGTCCTCAACATTGACGTATAGAATCACGCCATTATTAAAATAACGTTCAAAGGCAACGCATTCTATACATCGCTGATTATCATAGACAATTGCCCAAGCATAATCTAGAGATCGAGCCTTGAGCCGCAAATTATTCTAGCCGATTCATTCCATTGTGTACTAGAGCTAGCGTTGCACTCGGGTGCTATTAGCGGGACGTAATAAAACCCACAAATGTACATTTACACTCGTAAGTCGAGAACTCACTAATGAGATGACCATCGTCGAAACATGAGATCAAGAGAGAGCAATCAAATCTATTAAACATTACAAAAAATATTTCTTGTATATAACATGCCCCTTAAAACCTCGCTGAGTAGTTAATTAAGAAGAACACACGTACAAGTGAAAAATATATGCAAAAAATATTTTCTAATATTTCGTCATACATTTGAAACATCTAGCAGTACATAATTTATTAAAAACTAAGGTGTACTGGTAACAGCTCGCTAGTGAGTACCCGTTCAAAACGTCACTCCCGCATACCGTTCCTTACCTCTGAGCTCATTGAACTGGCCGTTGTTCGTCGTCTACGTCTGTCAGTTGAGGAACGCCTTCCCGTTGAGGAGCGCCGTTCTGGACTAACGCCTCCAGTCGGCGTACTGAAGTGGTTCTCGTCAAACGTCAAAGATTCCGCTGATTCGTCACCCGTTTCTTCATTTCGTTCGCCTTCCCTTCTTTCCACCTCTTCGTTTTGAACACCGTTATTTCTGTCTATCTCCTCTTGAGTTTCTTCAGGACTAGTTATTATTATTTCTTCAATCGTCGGCCTCAATTCAATCTCTATAGTATCCGTTTCGGAAGTATCTTGACTACTTGTTGGAGATAATTTATTTGTCGGCGTTACAGATTCTTCGTCATTTTCGTTGTCATTAGCAATATCGTTACTACTAGATGGTTCATCATTAACCGCTTGAATGATTTCGTTGTTTTCTTGTTCAGTTTGATCTGTTGTATTTTCAGTCGTTTCATTAGCGCATACTACGTCATTTTCTTCGTTTCGTTCGCTTACATTAGTATCACAGTCGTTAAAGTTAGGCACTGTTTCGGTAGTGTGTTCGATTACAGGTGAAAGGGCAGGCGTAGTGAACGGTGTAGGTTCGTTTGGGTTTTCAGATAATTCATTAGATTCGACTTCATTTTCAGTTCTTGATTCGGTCGAGTCAGAAGTGCTTTCGGCTGGCCTATTTGGTTCCTCCTGTTAGAGATTTAGAATTGACACTAACTGTTTGTTACATTTTGGTATGGGGACATTATACAAAGCTTTACAATTACCTTCATACATATATAGACTTGTAGAAGTTAACTTGAATTTTCTATTGTGCCGAAGTATTGTCTATGACACGTGAGGACATCACAGTGAATGTATCGAGATCCAATGATACCAATTCTTTTAAACAATGTCTGCATACATTACGATAGTTAAATACCAAAACTGTTTGTTCTGTTGCCAGAATTTTTTGGATGAAAGCTGTACTATGCAATTCTTAATTATTTACATTTAGTATAACGATTTAATATATAAAGAAGTACATAGTCTTTAATGAGTTAATGAAAAAACAATTAATGAAACACAAATTCAACTTTCCATCTACATTTGCTAAGGCCATGCTGCAGACAGTAACATAAATTGTAAAAAGATACTTGAAAATTGATCTAGTCCATTTCAGACTATGAGTACGCGTGCGCATGCAATTCCCCAATTGTCGCGTAAAGCAATTAAGACCAGGACACTTATTAGAAAATTTGTTAGGTGAAGGCTTTTAATACAGCAAAATAACGCGAATATCCATAAACGTAAAAGCAGGTCATCTAGAATCTTATGTCACTATCACTCTGGTATCAGTTTCCATATGAATGAACGTGACAGAACATTCTTGAACTTGTGGAACACTTATGAATAAGACCACAAATATTAAGCAGGTTTATAAGACACAATTTCTCTTTATGTAACTAGTACGAGTATGGGCAACATGCGTATTTTTGTAATTAAATAACCGGCGATTTCGTTTATATAGAATGCATTATGTCATTCACATATACCAAATCATTAAAATCATTTTTGTATTATTAGTTTTTTTCTATAGTGCTAAATCAGAAAAAACTTAGTTTAGCAGGAATAGTTAGTATTTTACACCCTTATTTACAAAAAAATAGTAGCAGTTTGCAATTGTATGCAGGCGATTATAAGCTGATTGAAAGTTAATTCAACTTTGAAATGTGCGATTGATAATAACATTAATTTGACATCTATACCATTGAGAAACAGAACCTAATCGGACAGTAAGACTTCTAATTATATCAACATTTTTGCGCGCTACTTGTGCTTTGTCATTACAAAACCCGACGCTTTTAATGTGAAAAACCACAATGTTTTAATTATTATCATTATTGAAAAAACCTTCTAAAATCATTTCAGAGTTATTCAAGAACATTTAAAATGTTTAGTGCTTTAAAACTAGAGTATAAATTAAAAGCCTTTAATCACGCCAGTCTACCAAGAAATCTACCCTCTTTTTGTAGCAAAATTTTAACCTTTAATAACAAGAATCTACCCTCTTTTTGTAGCAAAATTTTAACCTTTAATAACAAGAATCTACCCTCTTTTTGTAGCAAAATTTTAACCTTCAATAACAAGAATCTACCCTCTTTTTGTAGCAAAATTTTAACCTTTAATAACAATAATCTACCCTCTTTTTGTAGCAAAATTTTAACCTTTAATAACAAGAATCTACCCTCTTAATTAGAAATCTGTCTGTGCTTAGATTCTGTTAAGTTTAACCCACACAAACAAAAGTAACATACATGCGGCTGAGTGTTAGCCTGATTGTGTTCATCGTCCGCCGAAATGTGGAATCTGCGTTGGAACTCCGTCGCTGCCGTCTCCATACGCTCCGCTTGAGACTCCGTACTCATATTACGGCTGGTGAAAATCATATACAGTGTAAACTCAACGTCATTCGTTATCACGAAATACTCTCTATAACGAAAAAATTTGTTAAATTTATTTCGTTTAACCCATACATTAATTCTTTCATCCCTGTAACGAAGCCTCTCTGTAACGAAGCCTTTCTATAACGAATAAACAAGCTCGGTCCCTTGAGATTCGTTATAAAGAGTTTATACTGTACATACAATCCAAGTGGTGTTACAACCTCAAGGTCTTGGAGATTTTTGTATCTGATTCGTAATTTTTTTTCTCAACTGACAAATAAATGAACCTGCCACATGTCGATTGCGTCTAAGGGGTTGCCTTCTACTGTTTCCTCACGTTGTTTTCCTTCACCATAAGAGCGAGTGTTAATTGCTCATGACCTCAGGAATGAGGGTCGATAAAGGCCAAAATTTTCTCACATATAATATACTGTCTTTGAAAAACTCGGTTAAGAAGATTTCATACAGACTCAAACGCCCTTAAAACATGAAAGTATATATGATTATTTATCTTCTAAGTTGGTTACTCCATTAAAAATAAATTTAAATCACTTTCATTGACACTTCTTTGTTATTTATGGCTAACTTTAATATAACTGATAATCGAGAATTTGCAAACCGGAGGCCAGGGTAGGCTGTTGAAAAAATTATGAATGGATATGACACGAATGGTGACGGCCTTCATATTAACCGACAATTTTTTTCATTATTGATTAGATTAAAAGCATATTTTAAAATATTTGTATGACATTTTCCGTTTAGGGAGCGTTCAAGTATTACGTAACGATTTTTTTTCCTTTTGAATAAAAATCGCGGGGCGGGGATTGAATTACGCGTTAATATTATTTTCGAATTTCCAGTTCCTTACACCACATAATGGTCACTTTTAGGTATAAAGAGTCACTGGGTGGTTACGAAACGTTTTACTATTGGGTACAGAAAAACGTTACTGCGCGTTACGTAATACTTATACACTGTTTGTAGATTTGTTAAAATATAAAAAAAATATATATTTAATATTTAGTAGCATTGCGGCGGCGCGTTACATGAGGGGGTGGGTCAATAATCTCCAAAAATTGCGTGACGTAAAACTTGTACGCTCCTATGCATACAATTTGCCGAATTGCAAATACTTTTACAAATTTATCGTAGTGTGACAATTTAATCCAAATTTAACCACAAATTAAAATATAATTCGAAACTCAATAATTATTCCTAAATCAATCAATTCACAACATGATATTTGGCCTTGAGACACATATTTAATTGGTACACATTTTAAATACTGCTTTACTGAATGCTGTCTCCGACACTATCGACATATTTATATGTTCGCAGAGTGAATTCACAGTATAGGCAGCGGCACGTAAGTCTAGCGCTGGCCGATACGTGGAGGGGATTGCTGCGCATATGTACTGTCGCGCGGGGGACGAAATGCGACTGGAGAGCCAATCGACGCTACGCGCGCCCGCTAGCCCCCCTCAGGTACCTTATTTTTTACTTCTGCGCAATAACGGTCAGCGCTAGAGTTTCATGCCGCTACTTGTAGCGATGTTGTGTATATTATGTGTTTAATATTATATATGTACCTGCTTTATTATATTTTATTTAATGTTTCACAACATTATCGTATTGGCATAGTCTATAAGGATAATGTATGTATTTCTGTAATAAATAAATAAATAATTACGTGAAAGTAGGCCGCTCCCATTGTGTGGACCGAGCCGCGTGGTTCACGTAATATGTCCTTCCATTCGCGTCTTGCCTTTCCTCCCACCCGGTGGGGAGTGGATCTCCTCCTATTGCCTGTAAAGACAAACATGCATATTATCTGGAATCTTAGGATAGGAAGCATCACTAAAAAAAATTTATTCCCATAAAATAAGAAATTTTAGATATTTGTACAGACGTTTGAGTTTAATGAAATAATATAGGCGTAGTGAGTGACTTGGGTGCATAACTGCATAGATATTTATATTTAACTAGTAGACTCGGCCAAGCGTTGCTGTGGCTAAGGTTTTTGTTACAGATGTTAAATAGTATCTTATGTGAAACGTTGGTACTTTCAACACAGCGCGGCGCCATCTGTTAGAATTGTGATTTGTGACTGTCAAATAATAACAGACAAATAATTAGCAATAAATTAAAATTGCGACTATAATTTGAGATTTAAACTATCCTATCTCTCAAGTTGGATCGAACTGCACATGGTGTGCAAATTTGATTGATATCGGTTCGGTAGTTTAGGAGTCCATTGAGGACAAACATTGTGACACGAGATTTATATATATTAAGATTGCACACATGAGTATAGTCTAATTAAACGTCTATTGGAAACTTTACCACATTTTCTAGGAGTAACATTCAAAAACGGGATGTAGTTCGAACTGTCTCATATGTCAAAATCCTACACGTTTTTGACATTCGGAAGTTAGACTTGTATATGTCACGTTCCTATCACCCAAAGACAAATTTGATTTCAAACGTCAAAAAAATTGCACTCCATCTGTCTGGCATTATACGCGAACATAATCAGATCTTTCTATATTGTTGTATCTACAACATATTCGTGCAAAAGAATGATAATTATTTAGTCCCCAAATAATTTAAAAAAAAAAATATACGTTCCTTATGACGTCATAATATCGTCTGTCAAACGGTGCAACACCATAAACAACAACCGACGTAAACATCACCACAAATTAACGTGTATATTTTGATTTCTTATATGTACTGTCATGCTTGTGCACCAGCGATTTCTTGGCTAAAGCTTCCTTCACCAAATCCGCCTTGATAATTAAAATTAACGTACAAGGGGCAAGGGCGCTGTGTCGATCAGTTCCCAGTCATCTTCCCCGATCAGCGTCGGCACTGAACCCGCGAACACCTACACGAAAATTCTACTATACTTTTCTACTACCCACTAAACCTACATAGCTCTAACATTATTTGGTTAGTGTTAAGTAATATGACGGTTTTGAGCATAAACTTTGCTTTAAATTTAAGTTTCCAAACTGTCAAGCAAATAACCTCTAGCAAGAGCTGGATATTTCTAAAGTAAGATCTAAAGAAAGTTAGGATATTAGAATAACAAGAAAAGAGTGCGTGCGTAGAAAGAATACATGTCAGAAGTGAAACTTCTTTGGCAAACTAATTTTTAAGTTTTGTTCATATTTATACAAATCTAAAACTTTGGATTTCCGAGACTTAAAGGGAGGGAAAAAGGAAGATATGTCCTAACATTTAATTTATCATTTAATTCCTAAATTAAATGAATCTTATTGTCATTAAAACATTAAGTGTCGAAAATTATACAATTTTTTTTTAAATTTATTTATACGATAGTGTAAAACACGTGGCATTTTAATTTGCAATTCGTAATTTGACATTTCAATAAATTATTTTGTATAACATATAAAATACTAATACAAATTTCATAAATTCTCTTTACGAAATTTTAATTCCTTGCCCTTCTCACTCTCTCTGACGCTGCACATCTTCGTGACGCGTTCGTAAAAAAATTACCCTCATGCGCCTAAAGAAGTTTCACTTCAAAATGGATATAACAAATCTAAACTGTTATTATAAACTCTAAATTCGGAAATAAACGGCCATTATTATTATACATTATTAAGCAAATGTTCCGGGCTCTTCTGAAATCTCTCGTTCTCTTTGTACCAAACATCCGTAAAATCTGATCATTCATTACGTCTTTTATCATTCCATCGGTTTTGGTTTGTACAATGTTTTCGTAAATACGCAATACGGGTGAACATCACACATTACTCCAAAGTGGACTCTAAACAAAAGATACATAAATGTATGGCGCATAGTTGTACAGTACCAGGCCATTTATGAGTTATATATTAGATTTTGGTATTTTGTTATTTGGTTGGAAATAAAGACTATACTTTTTCATTAAAATAAATAAATTACATAGTACATATTATATGTTGTATTTTACCTACATGTTTTCTTTTTGTATTGATTTCTAAAAAAAATTCATAAAACAAGTTTTAGCAGCTCCTAATAGATACCGGACTGTTAGTGTTTCGTGTGACAGAGATGACGCTCTACAAAAGCCGAGCTAGCCGAGTATCTCTTTCTAAAGCACGATGGGACTTCTAATTATATGGCCGGGTACTGTCAATAGAATTAAGTCTTATTTCTGACGAAAACTTTCGATCTGTCTTATATGCAAACGAGTGAAAATACAATACAATCGGGAATAACAGCGCACACAATCGCGCAAAATTACTACCGCTATGGTCTATCATCCAACTAGGATACGCTGTACTGTTCCCGGTTAACCAGATAAAACTTACCGGCTGAACATTCCCCACTTGCGGTGCAGGTTCCACCATCTCCCAATCATCTGGTGGACTCGTGGATTCACCTTCTTCCTGTCCCACACGGCCCACCAGAGCGTGGTATATTTCGATGTAACCACGGACGCGAGATCTGGCGCTGTTGGTTTTAAAAGAAGTTATTTGTCAGTATTCTTTGTTTCATGTCCAATGTTTTAATTCGAGTAAGGTATTTACTCAGCATGTATGTAAACTATTTACATATTTTAATAATATCCCTTCTTCATACAAAGAAGGCAATTTCAAATTCCTCGACCATGTATTAAATTCAGATTATAACGAAATCTATCAACAAGTTGACTAGAAGATGCCAAAAAAACAATAATAAAATTGTTAATTCTCATTTATACTGAACATTTATATTGTAAGCAATGCCTTTTTATTTTATTTTTTCTATATATTACATGTTCATTGTGTAGAGAATATTGTTATAAGTCTAACTGTGGGAATACTGAATATATTATAAATAAATATGAATAGTAACTAAGAACGCGTTAGAAATTTCAACCTAAGACTTACGCTTTACCTCAGACTTAGCACGGACTAATTCAAATACACTTTTATGATATGGATGTCATACATTGTGGTAATAGGCTATTTGACACTATGAAAAATAAAGAGAAATTGAGAGTAATCTTTAAAAGCGTAACGAGGTAAAATAACTTGTAAATAATCATAAATTTACCAAAAAACGGATATTTAAAAATATTTATCTTTATACATCAGTTCACAGAATCAGAACCAAAATCACGTGACACAACCACAGATTACTCGATATTGACGATTTCGTACTATCCTGTATTAATACGTACTGTACATAACGTAAAGTAATATCTGCGCCTGTCTAACCCTAATACTGTGTCTTGTAGTTTATTTTCGACGGAGACTGTTTCTTCACGAAAAATAACATGTATATAGGTATGTACGAGCCTAAGGTGTACATTTTTCCTACTCAGATTCTCTTAGTTATACAAGCGTATTTTCTAAATCGTCGAATAATGCTCTGGTACTCTTTTCAGCATTATGAGCATAGTATTTCATTTCATAGCATTAATAGCATTTAATCATTGAGAACTAATTTATTCCTTCTGTTATACGAGAGTGATTATAAATAGTTTTCATTATTTTAAAGCATCTCCGGTCACTCAGTATCATTTAAGAATGATAATTATAACGTAAAAAACTTAATGTTTGTTTACGTGTTTACTGGCACGTTATAGGCTGGTGCGACGCCATCTTGTTGAGGACAAGCGTTTTGGCGCGCTTTTGAAATTATCAATGTTTAATTTGCATTTTTAAAGCGAAAACTTAACAGAATTAAATATAATTTGTTGGTCACTAATAATTAAGCTAAAATAAATTTTTAAATCATGTCAAATAGCCCATCATCGTATGTATTGAAGGAATCCCGCAGTTTGCATACCTATACAAAATTAGTTTTGAATAGTGGTTCAGTAAACTAGATTACTTTTGTGACTAAACGAACTGTGAAGATAACTACTACATGAAAAAACCAAACAAGCATGTGTTCTACAATTATACTCAGTGGCGTAACAATAGGGTGGCAGGGGTAGCAAAAGGCACGGGCCCCTGACACAAGAGGGCCCCTGCCCAAGAGATATTATGTTTTATGGATGAATGTGCAGTCTCCAATACGCATTGGGCTAGCGTAGGGACTACAGACCATTCCCTATCGCCTAGAGAGGAGTCCTATGGCCATTAGTGGGACATATACAACGTGTAATTGAGTACGCTGAAAATCTCGAAGTGTAGTAAAATTCAACTGAGAACGACGTGACGATTTTAACTGATAGGACCCCATGAAAAGAATTTGCCACGGGCCCCAGATGGTATAGTTACGCCACTGATTATATAAAAACATCGACGACAAACAAGTTTAACAACACCGCTGGCAAAATAAACGAAAAGTAGATTTTATGATGACGGAAATTTATGGAGTGCGTCTGTTAAGCCTCTAAAACACCGAGCCTACGAAAAAAATTAAATAAATTTATTGAAATAACACGAACTACATCATTTACATAACTCAAGGTTTCGATTAATTTACGGGAAAGACAATCAAAGAAATGTCATTAAATACGCGTTAGCCTTAAAGAAGTTTTATTAAAAAGTAGTCGCGTAAACAGCAAACTAGAGCACTATGTTCCATATTTAGATAATTACACATGACAATTTACATAGCAACTGTCACTATATCAAACTATACATACACCGGAGCATAGTTAAAACTCTAACATAGTATCTTAATTTGAAAACGGCAAAAAAATATGATTGGGTAAAACATTTACACGTTATTTACCTTATACAAAAACATACATATATAAAAAAAATCAGGTTACATAAGTTATAAGGCAACGGGCGGCCTTATCGCTAACAAGTGATTTCTACCAGGCGACCCTAATATGGAACAATAAAAAAAGAAACACCTACAGAGGGTAAAGTACAAGAAGTGCATAAATATTGTAAGTGTCAATGAATTCAAAGAAACCTTTGGTATGCTTTATGTTTAGTTAAAACTTATTTTAATTACTAACGTGGATATGGCAAAATTGTGCGGATTTTTATAATTAATCGATTTAAATGTAACACTATATTTGCAAATAAACGATTTATTTATTTATTAAGGGAAATTGTTACTATACCAACATGTTTTCAAGTAAACTTGCTTCAAAAATACAAATTACGGTTTGGTATGGGGACAAAAATCACGGTCTAATATTTTATCTAGCTTGACTAGCTATTATGAATTACCTCATAATATAATCAATCCTTTACGCCATTCAATTCTGAACTCATTTGTAATCCTTATTAAAAGTGCAACAAAAAATCCCGGTAATATCACGGGCTATGCTGAAATAATATAGCAGACAGCATGCAACTACTTACACGGACCTGCGCGGGCGCAGGGGGTACTTAGTGATGGCCGGACGGGCGTTGGCCGCAGATTCGAAGGGCGTGTTCACGAGTGGCACTTCAGCCATACCCAAGAAGTCATCACGAGTAAGACGATTTTCGTCAAACACTTGAATTAGTAGTTTCTGCTCTTGTGGTTTTACCTGAAGGTGAACGATATAATCTTAGTGATACACTTTTTTAAGTGTAAATTAATAAAAAATTCACGCAAAAACTATATTAAGTAACCGTAAAATATTCTAGAATATCAAAGGACTGAGAATCGTCGTGGGATTGGTGGCAGCAATGCTGAATTACTATTACGTCATTACAGTACGACAATAATCATCATATTGATACTTCATATAAAAAAAAATATATATTTGAATAAATAAAATGATACATGTATCAATAACCGCAACGCTGATTCTCTTTTCCCGCTTAATTCCATAGAATGCGTCATGAGTAAAAATTACTTGTGAGTGCTTTGCTAAACACAGTTTATAATAAGTTTTCAACATCGTATTTCTAATATTTTCTATTGTTAATTCTATACATTTAAATCAAGGTATTATAAACATTTTTAAAATATAAGAAGAAAATATAAAAGCTTAAGCTAGAAAAAACATAGTGAGCCTCACCCGAAATACAAACTCCTGATTCCATACTGGATTGAGGGTCTGAAATTTGTAATTATGATTATTAAACTCTCATAAATAATGTTATTCATAGATCACTCTTGTTTCTTCGTTCGCCGCCATAGTAAACACAACAATATAGGAGGTCAATACGATATAATAATAAAAACACAAATTACCAGCAAATAGATAAATTTAATGTAACTGTTTAAAAAATAATTTAAAAAACTCGGGTATCTTTTATTAATAATGGCTTTGTTATTCTTCCTTTTGTTCCTTCCTATTATTATGATCAATGAATCTTAAAACTGAGAATTTAGAATTTATTATAAATACATATATATACTTTGTTATAATTTTTGTTTATATAGGTGAAACTGTGCTTTGTTTATGTTTGAATGTGTATTCCTTTTTTGGCTTTTGTGTACAATGTAATTGTTTAGATATTGTTTAGTTAGTAGCTGTAGGAATACTGTTAAATAAATAAATAAATATAGGTCATAGCTTAGAATATTATCTCCAATTTGCCTTAAAAATTATACACGAGAGATTATATGCCCATCTAATGGACTCACTTTTCTTTGTGTGTCAGTGTTTACTATGGCAAATTTTTTGTCCGTATCTGCGTGTTCCTCCCGCAATGTAAGTGCATGATCCTATTTCACTGGGTCTTGCTGATAGACGCAATGTTCGGTTTTCTTCTTTATTTATACATTTTAATAATTAACTACTACATCATGTAGTTAGGTGCATAATGCTGTGGGTGCGATTACAGACATTTAAAAAAAAATACGAAGAGTTTATTGCAAATTATTCTTGTCAGTTCTACGCCCTTGATTTAAGAACTGTCAGTAATTGTAAATTTAGAACCATTTCTCTTTTACTGCTGTTCATACATAAGAAATTATATTTTGATTTTTATTTCTCTTTACAGTAATGCAAAGATCCCTAACTTATTTTCAGTGTTCGGCACTTTAAAAATTTATTTAAAACCTCTGACAAATATTGTTTTGCCATGTATATTATTTCTTAGAAACATTGTTATAGTTCAATATAAATAACTATCTGCTATAATAAAAAATAGGGGTTGATCGTAGAGGGGTGAAAATTAAGGGAATCATAAAAAAATGGGGTTTTTTGGGGTGAACACCCCTGATAAGTCATAACTTAGGGGTTTGAAAAATAGATAGTAGCCAATTCTCAGGCTTACTGAATATGCATAAAAAATTTCATAACAATCGGTCAAGCCATTTCGGGGGAGTATGGGAACGAACATTGTGACACGAGAATTTTATATATATAGAGATGTTCTAGCTCAGACATGAAAATCTCCCTTCAAGTTCAAGAAAAATATCACGTTGAAACAAAAGTCTTTTACTAAGTCTAATGGAGCGTGTATTTATATAACCTAATTTACTTACTTGAGAATTAATCTTTCATAAAGGCCACTTAAGATGATATTTATTAAACGGTTGTAAACAAACAATTATAGAAGAATTTACGACAACATTTTTGGAGGGACAGTATTTGTTTCATTAAAATTTCATGTCAAAGTTTAAACAAAGAAAACAGGTTGATTCTTTAAATTGTCAAACTGTTGCGTGATAATAAATAATTTGACTTAGACTGTCCGGTGAAGATTTCGACTGTTTATAATAGTAACTATACGTAATATTATAATTAACTAGTAAAACTCGGCGAACTCCGTTTCGCCACCAGATGGCTTCGTTTTATGTAACATTTCGTTTGGTGATCCCGCTTTTCTGTTGAAATTTTTCCTGAATTTTCTTTGCTATAAACCTCACGGAGCCCGAGACCTTTCCAACGAATGCAAAACCGTGGAAATCGGTTCGTGCGTTCTGGAGTTATAGCGTCAGGAAGGAAAACCCGACTTATTTTTATATAGTAGATAACAAACTAATGGCTAAACGACAAAAAAAACTTAAGTTAATTTTTATTTCCATATATTATGAATGTAATAAAAATTACCCTTTTCTTTGTTTTGGTTAGGAAAGTCTCAAGTGTGACGTCACAGTCAACCTTTTGCAACTCCACACGAACATATGGGTCACTGAAATGTAAAAATATTATTAAGAACATTTCAATGATATAATGACAATCATTATATTAATTACTTCTTATAAAAAGAATAGATAAAAATACGTTAATTATTGTTCACAATTCAAATACATGTTATCATTTCCAGTAGAATAAAACCCTTAAACAAAATGTCTTTATTAAACAGCATTAGGCATCATTGACATTCTGATTTGGTTTGATTCTATTTCTCTTCAAATTAATTTTGTCAAGTCAACAACTGGTCAACCAAATAAAGGAAAAAATTAAAAATTTGGATTAAACATTCTTTTCTTACACTGTAAGTGTCAAACTGATTTAACAATCTCTAATTATACAGTAAAGTTGACCCAAACTTGTAAAAGCGGTCCTACTTAAGATGTAATTAATCATTTAAAGAACTTGTAATAATATGTACACTAATGTAGAAAGTAACCAAAATGTTTTAAAAGTTTTTGTTATATATATAAACCATTATTTTCCAGTACTTCTTAACACTTCAATTTACAATATAGTAGAAATTAAAGGCTGTTTTATTTATAGTATAGTATTACAGATAGATTAAAAATCTGTTTATATTCTAATGTAAAACCTTTGTATGGAAAAAATCATTTTAAACTGACCATGGATAATTTTTCCTTGATAGACAAGGTAATCAGCTTTCTGGATCTTCCAGTCTGAAACAATTATAGTTTCACAAGGGAACCTGAACCCTGAACCTCTGGGATGTTCCTACTATGAACTACTCACTAAATCATAGATGCAGTTACAGTTACTGACAATGATAAATACACTTAAATAGCCAATTATAAGTATTTATTCTACAAACCTAATCTATTAGTACTGCATACTTTTAGGATTAGTCACAACTTACCTAGCTCCAAAAATATCTTTCTTAGCTAATGAATATGCTCCTATTATCTTCAACCGAAGCAGGAAGCTATTCTCTTCGGTCTGAAAAAAATTAGACGGTGCATGTATACAGACATGTTTTTTTTTATTATCTAATCTAACTCTAACTCTTCCAAGCAATCTATTTCTTAGGTTATCTATATAGCCAACAGTCTTCTTATAACCAAATATGGTGCTCACAAATTCAAGAATATTATTCTCATTTAGTTTTTTTAAAATTTACAGAATAACTTACAATATGTATTAAGTATTAACTACTAAAAAGTCAAGCCATTGATATAGTAAAATGAGTCATAGAGAATAGTCAATATATTTGTATAAGGTTCTGATAAGAATAATTTCTGATAAAAAAATGCATTGTGTGATAATCACATACAGAATTAAAATTCAATCACACTATTTATAATTCTTTTGTATTTCAATTAAAAACAGTTGATATAGAAACACGATATTCAAAGAAACTCCTATAACAAAGATAATTAAAAAGTTGGAAATAAGAAATCTCTCAAAATGTAACAACCATTAAGTTTTTCACAAGATCTAAATAAGGATTCATCTATGGAGTAAAATTATTAATAATAAAAGAAACAAATGATTGCTACGAATAAGTCAAGAAAAATTATAATATTCAATGAAACACAATACACACATATTTTAATACAAAAAACAACATATGAAAGAATATGCTCTTATGTAAAGAAATTAGTTCTACCTATAACATATTTCAAATCAGTATTTCTCATATTTCAATGATGCATACATTAAAGTGAACAGTGTAGTAAATATGAAATAAATTACTGAATAACAACTTAACCTTGTAAGAAGATTTAATGTAGTATTAAGTGTCTCATATTCATAAGCAGCTCAAGAATTAAGAACTAAATTATAAGACATAACCCGAAGACGAGGCACACCTTGAGACGCATTTCTAGCAAAACAGTGACCATTTAAATAGCAAAATCAATGACAAGGACATATTTATGTTAGCATATCAATTGACTAAATATCCTGTTAGAAACACCTAATGTGGAAACTTACACGAATGTCCGACTGCCAAGCCATCACCCATGAGAACCTGTACTTTTGCTATCGAAACGCCAACCAAATCGTTTCCCTTTTTATATAAAACATCGGTTGTATTAACTTAAAAAGTGATGACACGTTTGCTACACAATCGTATTGGCTACTTTTTGAAGACTTGCTCCACTTGTCCATACCATGAGCCACATGTATAATCTTATGAAACTATTAATTTAAACACCAGACAATTGTATTCACTAGAAACATATGAGAACACACAAACTTTTAAAAAATATAACAAGGAAAATCTCTTTTACTAAGTAATCGGTAGTCTACACCATCGATGACAGCATCTGCCATCTGGGATTGACAATTGTCTGACAGACTGTCATTTTGATTTACCGCATTATAATCAATCTACGCAGTACTGTATATTTATGTTGGAAATAAACTTTTTTGTTATATAGTATAATATACGCAGTTTATATTCATTAGAACCTATAAAACGTAACATGTTTTTTTTTTTAATTTATTGGTTATTTTGGGAATAAGCTATTAATTATATGGAATTATGAATTTGCTATTTGCAACGCTACTTTAATTAGATTAAAATTCTGCCTGTAAGATTTTGTATGGAATACACGTTCAAAATTTGTTAAACTGTATTTTACCGAACCATAATAAACAATCTGTTTGTTTAACAAATCTGTTTAGTAAAACCAACAATTTTAAATTGGTTTCCCGCAACCATATACAAAGAAAATTGAACCAAACTGTGTATAGCCTAAAGTGGCCTACTTTATATAACTACTAATAGGTATATAAACACATGAATTAATGTTTATCAATTATATTTTATGACCGTTGATTGGATGCAATAAATGTTAATGTATTAAAAAAGTTATTCAACAAGAAAGCTACAAGGTAAGTATGTTTTTTTGACGAGAAATATTTCTTTACTATTTAATTATTGGATACAATATAACATCTATATGTCTGGTCAGTCATAACACAGGAATATCCTAGTGTGGAGACCAGCGTCTATAAAATAATGCAACATTAAAACAAGGTTTAGCTATATAAAGTATATTTTTTATTATTATTACTATAGGTACGTAAACTGTTACCGGCTTAATTTATTTCTAAACTCCTTTGTAACTTCTCAAAAGGGAAATAAATATATACGTTTAAAGAAAAAAAAATTACTAACTTAATAAATAATGGAAAACAATGAAACAAACTCTATTTGATTTTTTTTTTCAAATGAATTCAGCTTTTTTGACATGACAGTCATGAACATGAACAGACATATTTTTTAAACGCAATATTTATCAGAAAATAGTACATTTTATCTTAAGATAAATAAATACAATGCGTATCTATTATTTACATAATACGTTTCCGTGATTTGCATATCTTAAATGTTGGCCGCAATAATATACAGTTATAATTTTTCGGAACAAAAACTCGCTTACTCATAAATATTTTATATCTACTTAAAATTTAACTTTAAATAATTTTATTTTAATCAAGATCCGATCTTGAACTTATTATGGTTTATCCATAGTAAATGTTTACATAAATATGATAATCCAAGGTTGTATATAATCACCTGATATTGCAAGGAGTATCGTGGTTCCGGTCGTAAATTGGCATATCTCCGCCACGACGACCAAGAAGACGAGCGGCTTCTGTGCGGCGGCGTAATTTCCAAGGGTCTCACGTTCTGCATTACTGATGTTCGATCTCTCATAGTTAAACAAAACACTGCACACCATCACGGTCAAACATTAGCTTTTTTGGTTCACAGAAAATGGCGGTCGCCATATGATTTTATAATCTTATCTCAAAATGAGCGCGATACGTAGCCGTACAATTAGCGTTCGAGTGATAACTACTAGTAATATTGGACAGTGAGCTTCGAGCGCAAATTAAAGATAACGGTGCTGCCATTGTAGATAGCTGTACAAACTTGGTACGTATGCACGGACAGGTAAATCCCTTTTAAAGGCATTGTTAGTAATTGTGGGCCCGTTTTAAAAATATAGGTATATTATCAACACACAGGTATAATATACTCGATCGTTACTTTAATATCATTTACGTATAAGACAAAACTATTTTATAACAACGTAAAAATGTGAAGCTCATTGAAATTGGATCAGCGCTTTAAACGTAAAATATTTGCCATCGCACTTATAAGATGGTCTTCGTAGATTTATTTTTTTGTTAATCTTACAACTTTACCTCATGTTTTAAGTAATATTAAAGGTTTAATAACTTATTTATGAGTTTTAAACTTGATGGAAGTTAAGTTTTTATTTTCTATTAGTGTAATATGCCTACTTTATTACATATTTGGGAAAATAAATAAGTACTCGCTGAAAGAAAACTCGAAAGTAATTACACGTAACAATTTATTCTTTAAAAAATCTAGATCAAGGAGATCAATAACGCGAAATAAGTAGGTTAAACAAATAAAACATTACTGACAAGGACGATTGTTCTTCTGTAGTAGACATATCTACTTTTTTATATAGTCATAAAAGATTGAAATTGATTTAGCTAAAACAAAAGTTGCCTAAGTTCAATTTCAACAATCTATGGTTGAAGTCTTTTAAAACGTAGAGCTCTTTACGTTTTTGTTACTGCCATTTTTTGTCTAATATTTATTCTTTCTGTGTAGATCTCACGCAAACAATAATTCTAAATCATGATCGATTTAGTTCAATGATTTAAAAAAAAAGTGCGTTTAAAGTGCACATGTCAGAAGGGAAACTTCTTTAGCAAACTAATTTTTAAGTCTTGTTCATATTTATACAAATCTCAAATTTTAAATTTCCGAGACTTAGAGGGAGGTAAAAAGGAAGATATTATGTTAGGAATTTAATTGTCATTAAAATATTTAAGTGTCGAAAATTCAAACAAATTATTAATTTATTTTTTTTAATTTATTTCTTCGATAATAAAAATAAAATAAACACTACGTTGAGATCACGTTTAAAGAATTACTCTGGAGTTATTTTCCACGCCCTCTATTATGTTCCTATGAAGTAGCTACTTTGCTCCGTTTTAGACGATAGTTTATCTGTTGAGTTATGAGGATTGACACAATGTCAGCATTTGTAAATCATTCTGAATTGTCAGTTGTCTATTTTTGTCAGTTGTCACCGTAACCTAAGGAATAAGGATACAAAAAAATACAAATTGCATCTTGTAAATTTGCATCTTATTTATTTTATTTACAGTTTAAGTTATTATTACATATTTTTGTAAGATACTAGTCTTTTTCAGCGTGAACTGTATAAATTCGTCATTTTCCTTTCACTATGACCCAACAACTAATAAATGAAAATAGTAAATACATATTAGAGTAAGTTTGCTGTCATGGTTTTTTACGTAAATATGTATAAAGTATGAGTTAGTTGTATATTTGTGTTTCAGTCTTTTTTCTGAGCAAACGATTGACTCGCAAAGTTTGGAAGCAATATGCGCGCAGGTGCAAAAAAGGTTCCCAAGAGGGGAATACTTTAACTGTAAGTACAAGGATATTTTGTAATTCATACTTTTGGTATTAAATAGACTTAGCTTGCATATAGGATTACATTGATCTTTATTTTCAGTGTCACTACTGCTATCATCTCTTACAACTGGTGGAGATCTCTCGCTTCCAGGTCAGCGCATTGTAGCGCTGGCACTGATTTTTGACTTTTTCAAAGTAGATAATCCATTTAGTTCCTTATTTTTACATTTATTGGAAGGCAAGCCAGGTCTGCTCCCATTGGCACCACAGGAGAGGTTATTCATTGCACAGCTACATTCATTTGTTCCATGTAATATCAAAGATGTAAGTAAAAATTTCGTCTGTTTGTAACTCTGGCTACATGGTATTTAATGTTGTATTATAGACTAACCCTTTCAATTAAGAAAAAAGTTTATACTTTGGTTTGGAAAATTAAATAACAAATTTATGCAATACAAGAGCAAATACAATAAAATGTTTGTAAAATATGCGTCTTTTAGATTAAAACAGTAATACAACAACAACTAATAAAACCTGTTGTTAATTACAGGTGTTTAAGAAGACTGCAAAACAAGTGATGCTGACGGAAGTGGTGAGCAAAGACCTAGAATTTGACTTTTCTTCTCTTCAGTCACTAGTTAATGATAGAATAACAGAAATGAGTGCAATAGCTAAAGTCACAACATCGGCTCTTGTGCCCCTTGGAGATGGGTAAGAATATATTCATAAGTGAAATAATATGATTAGAATTAATTTTGAATCAAAAACAGGTTCAAGTTAGTGACATTCAGTCAGATAAAGTATTACTATTATATATGTTTTTGTAATACAGATATTATAATATAATACAGTAGAACCTCGATAACGTAAACCTCGGTAACATAAAAACCTCTGTTACTTCAAAAAATACTATGTTCCCTTCCCATCAGAGCCTAAAACCTCTATAACTTAAAATACGCAACCTCTATAACGTAAATAAATAATCTCTGTATAGGCCCTCAGTAACTAAAAGAAATGTTTCCACAACCTCTATAACATAAAATTGTTTGTGAATGAGTCATTTTATAAGAGTGTCTAAACAAATGGTTTCGGTATTTATTGCTTGCACGTGTTTACTAATGTATTGTTAACGTAAACAATACATTACCTATTGTTTGCTTTATCTAAATTCTTCAAAGCTTTGCGGCGGTTAGCTTTGTGACAACGACTTACTTGCATCATAAGTTAATGTGTTAATGTATTCTCCTCTCTATTTGTCATTGAAAATCAAATCGATTATAAACAGTGAATTTTTTAAAACAAAAGAAAATCACATTTTTTTTTAAGTAGACTAAACCTTTAGTTGTTGTTTTATTTTTATGTAATGTAAGTAATGTGAATAAATATGATTAAATATTTAATTTTCCATCCTTCTGATGCATTCAAGTAAAAATGGGAGGAAGGGTACATAGAAACATGTACATACCTCTATATTAGCCTTTACCTGATAGAACCTTGATAACTTAAAACCTCGATAACATAAAATATTTTGTGTTTCCCTTGGACTTTATCTTATCGAGGTTCTACTGTATATGTATTACATTTATATAATTTATAAATATAATAACCAGGGGATAAGAGGATAGCATTTACTGTCAATTTTGTAAATCTTAATTGTATTTTATTGTTTTTAGTCTAAGTTTGGCCATTGAGCTGTAAATAAATAAATAAAGATAATCTCTTGTAATTCTATGTTCAATTAATTGATCAATAATTCATTAAATAAAGAATTACTTAAACAATTTTTTTTGAAAAAATTAAACCAACCTGAGATGCTTAGCTTGTTCTTCTCAGGTATTCCCGAAAATGTCTACATATTTTCGTTATATCTTGTTCCTTTTCCTTAATAAACAATTTTAGTTAAGTCAAGTTATTAATATTATGAGAAATGCATCAATTTAGAAAAAAGTACTTGGTTTTGGTTTCTATCCTGCAACTTGGCATAAATAATAAATTAACTTGAACTATTCAACAGGTCTCCACCCAATCGAATGGCCATGAAGGAGCTCTTAGAAGCCTTAATGTCAAATGACTATATCCCATTGCACAAAACATTGAAGCCAATTGGTCCAATACCACCTCCACCGTTCCTGATTGAACCAAATGAAATTCCCTTTGCCAATGAAGTAAGTAATAAAATGCTAAGCATAGGTCAGGTTCATCTCTTTTACATACATTTTTTTATTGAAATCTTACGTCTATGTTTACCTAGAAGCAGAAAAAAAACTATTTATCACAATCAAAAAGGATCATGTTTTTTACATTAAATACCTCCTGTATATAGTAATACCTCTATATTTTGTAGGGTGTATGGAAGAATTTGCCAAACCGTGGTACATATGTGCCATTATATGATACGGATTTAGATGGACTGTTGGGCCTTAGACCTGAAAAGGTTGAGAAGAAAGTCTCCCAGTCTCCTAAGACTAAAGTAAGATAATAAATATTTATATAATTTTATTCTTATGCGGTTCAACATTATATATTAATTTATTTTTATTGAAAATATATTTTTTTGATCAGCCTTCTGTGCCTACTCGAAACAATTATTTTTCATTATGACAATGACATATATTCATAGTTTTTCAAATAAGTCTTAAACAAAGGCTATGAAATGTAGCGGTAAAGATTGTTTGGTTTTGGTCGAATCGACCCTTAGACAATTCCTTTTATACGAAAACAGAGCTGTTAACTGTTATTTATTTTTTTATTAACACTTCGTTGCCTTAACATAATAAAAAAAATTGAACATAAATGAAAAAGAGGGCAACTGGCGGCCTTATCCCTTTCAAACGTTCTCTTCCAGGCAACCACCGTAAAAAAAAATGTATTAAATTAGATAAGGTAAGCAAGAAGTGCAAAAGTACATAATACATATAGTTATTAACTAAACAGGAACACAAAAACAACTAAACTAAAAAAGTATAATTGAAAAATAAAATTGCACATGAATCAATAATTTTAGATCATGTTATTTTTTATTTTCAAAAATCACAAAACATTATGAATTAATTTAGTCATATTAACTTGTGCAATCAGTTTCTTTTCTTTTAAACCAGGATGAAAAGAAAGAAAAGCAAGAAGAGAAGAAGGTAGAAGAAAAAGAACCTGCTAATGTATCAGCAGAAGCGAAAGAGTTAACTCAAATAGCATTAAAGGGGGTACTAAGTGTGCCACACCAACAGAGGCTGTTAGCGATACTTGACCAGAACCCTGAGATTGTCTATGAAATTGGTGTCACACCTTATCAGGTATTATAAGTTAAATAGTAATACAAATGTTGTTTGAAGTTCTACACTATAATATAAGTCCATACATCTCTGTATCTGTACTACTAATGAAAGTTGATCAGCTTTCTATGTCTACCAACCGAAATTAAATAGCCGCGTCCACACCGAACGATCCAAAATGGATCGGCGATCCCGCGATCCGTGATCCAAGATCGCGATGCGTGGAGTATGGATCGTACTAGGCCGATCCAACAGTAATCTTTTGCGATCCTGACTGGCTGATCCAACACGCTCCAGCAGATCCATAGTGAATCAGTATGGATGCGCATGGATCGGGCGCGGCACGTCCACACCGCCTGCACATTTGGATCGCGCTTATGCCGCGCGCGATGGATCGTTCGGTGTGGACGGGGCTATTATTATTTCACCAAAGATCAGGTTGCTATTGAGATAATATTTTTTATATTTCAGTTACCAGAGTTAGTAGAGAATAATCCAATGGTGGCGATATCTGTACTTCTAAAACTCATCCACTCTCAACATATCACAGAATATTTCTCAGTTCTCGTTAATATGGAGATGTCGCTGCATTCTATGGAAGTTGTTAATAGGTAATTAGTGAAAAATATTTGAGAATATTCTCTAATATATAAAATTCTTGTGTCACAAAGTTTGTACCCATAATCCTCCGAAACGGCTTGATCGGTTTTTTGAAATTTTTTATGCATATTCAGTAAGTCTGAGAATCGGCTACTATGTATCTTTCAAACCCCTAAGTGATAAGGGGTGCCCAGACCAAAAAAAACGATACATCATATAAAAATACAAACAGCCTTTCATTTAAATAAGAGAAAAATTCACAGAAAAACCTAAAAAGTTTTCATTCCAGAAAACCGAACAGTATCTGGGGTGGGGTAGCGAAATGCTCCAAGTTGGTATGTACTAAATAGGTAGGCTAAGTAAAATCACATTAAGGAGAAACGAAGTTCGTGGGGGCAGCTCTATCTATATAAAATTCTTAATATTGTTTTTTTTTCCACAGATTAACAACATCAGTAGATCTGCCAGTTGAGTTTGTCCACCTTTATATTAGCAACTGTATATCGACGTGTGAAACTATACGAGATAGATACATGCAAAACCGGCTCGTGAGACTAGTATGCGTTTTCTTGCAGTCATTGATTAGGAACAAGATTATAAATGTTAAGGTAAAATATATTAATAACATTGTGGAATTAATTTTTAATAATCGTTGCTATAACGATAACTAAGGGAGCGTTCAAATATTACGTAACGCAATTTGGGGGGATTCTTTTGAAACGTTACAGTGCGTTACATTTATTTAAACGCGTTACGTAACATTTTGTATTTTAATAAAAAAAACTGGGGGATTAATTTACAACCCTTTTCGTTTATGTTGTACGGGGAATCCCTTTATTGTATTGTACGTTACTTTTATTTTTGCTTTCCTAAGTTTGTTGTGTTTGTACGTGATTTTTATTTTATTAGAGTTTCCACAGAAGCACATTGCTGTTGTCAGTGTTGTTAAAGATTGAGGAAATAGGAGGTACAGAAAAACGTTATGGTGCGTTACATGGGGGGGAGGGAGCTTCTAACATCTTTAAAAATTGCGTTTCGTAATACTTGAACGTTCCCTAATACAATATGTAAACTTTTGCATTTTGTAATATAAATTCACTCACACACAATCTCAAAGCCTTTAACATGCAGCAGTGATGGCCTAGTGGCTTGAGCTAGCGGCTCTCAAGCCTGAAGTCGTTAGTTCGAATCACGGTATTATTTTACTGTGTGCATGGGGAAGCAAACCATAGAAAATCGTGCATTCCCAAATCGATGGCGTGTGTCAGACACGGAAGGCTAATCACTGGAAACCTGCAGCCAAGATATAGCGGTTGTAACGTGACTGGTTCATATTTTTCTCCAAATAAACATGCTACCATAATCCTGAACGTCAAGGGAATTTTTGGAGATTATTGACCCCCCCACCCCATGTAACGCGCCGTATCGTTTTTTTGTACCCAATAGGAATACGTTTCTTGACCACCCAGTGACTCTTTATACCTAAAAGTTACCATTATGAGTTGTGAAGTACTGGAAAGTCGAAAATAATAACAATAACGCGTAATTTAATCCACGCCTCGCATCGTTACGTTTTACAAAAGGACCCTCCCCCCCAAATTCGTTACGTAATACTTGAACGCTCCCTGATCGTAAATTGATTGAAATAATGAGCTTTCGCTGACCATATAGTTTAATCGTAAACATTTGATAACATTTTAATTAAAGCCTAGATTTATTGTGCTAAATTTTCTTATGTATTGTTCATAATGAAGTAAATTTTTAAATTCAATATCAAAATATTTACATATTTTTTTCACTTTTTCAGGAATTATTTATAGAAGTAGAAGCATTTTGCGTCGAGTTTAGTAGAATTCGTGAAGCGGCGGCACTGTTTAGATTACTTAAACAGTTGGACTCGGGCGAGCATAAAGAAAAAGAATAGCATTTTACATGTGTATACACCAACAAAAGACTGAAAAAACATGGCAAATGTTTTACTGTTTTTATTCACACTGGCAGGTTCATCTCAGTGTTAAGAGACTTTATGCTGTATTGTCAATTTGTTATTAATTTAGTTGTAACTAGACTTAAGAGACAAGCCTGTGGCAAAAGACAACTTTTTACGCCTCATAGAAAAATATGTCATGAGAATATTATATTTTTAAACAGATATTTTTCTTTTTTTTCATAAAAAAACCTATACTACTATACAATGGTACTGGTGTTAATTTTAAATTCTATTGAATCTTCAAATTTAGAAAATTAGTCATATTTAATGAAATTTGTTTACAGATTAAATTATCTTCTATGCAAACAAGAGTACGGCTAAAATTCTACAAATTAGCAGTCTGATTCTATTTCCAGAATCTAGCCCTATTTTATATTAGTCTTAAGATACATTAACATTAAAATAAATAAACTATTTTTTTATGAATACTGTATGTTTGAGTATTTGTTCTAATTTATTTTCAACAATAACATCAATTGTAATACAGCTGAGTATGGTATGGTTTACACTTTACAGGTTGCACCTTAGTACAAATTGTTTTCATACATTGTCACTGTGTAAAATTATTATAAGGCTTTTTATTACATTTTAATATTCTGAATTCATTGCCTCATAATTGTATTGTACAATGTAAGGGAAAAATAAAAGTTTCTCTAATGAAATTTGCTTTAATTAACCACTATCTACAAATATAGAAATAAAACTAAAAATTAGTAAATGCTACTAAGCACTTAGAATATTCCTGATTTCCTCATCAGCTGCTAAGTCTAATGGTGAACAGTCATCCTCATCTTTAAATAGTTTTGCTCCTGCTTTAATTAAAATTTGTGTGGAATTTACATGCCCACATGATGCTGCATAATGTAATGCTGTTTGTCCAGAATTGTCCATTGCATTTATGTCACAACCTGATTGAATAGCAGCTTCTAATGCTGATGTTGCATTTCTATCCGCTGCCCAGTGCAAAGCAGTAAGACCATCTTTATCTCTTTGAGCCTTGACAGCAGGATTCTTTGAAATTAACTTTGACACTAAGTCCCCCATGTTTTCTCTAGCTGCATCAAGTAGAGATAACTCATCATGTGATAAGTCTGGTTCAGGTGAACGCTGCAAAGATGATACAGCTACCCACTGCTGCTTAGGTCCAGCTTCTTCCACTAGTTCACATTCAGGATCATACTTTTGCACCAAGTCAATATATTTTTGCTTTGCTTCATCACTAGGCATATCAACAAGGGATCTCCATGCTTCCCATTTTTTGCGGCCCTTTCCATCTAACCATCCTGGCCTTGGTATGTTGCATTTGCCCTCGGTACTTTGCTTATATAAACCATATAATTCTAATAGTTGATTGTTATTTAGTTTAGTAGTAATTTTTCTTACATGATCAGATGCTTTATTAAAGGATACTTCCAAGGGAGACTGATCATCTTCAGAGAAATCAGAGTCAGGATATTCAGGTAGTGCCTCTGCCATTATTCTTTATTAACCTGGACAGTCAAATTTAGACCTTCTAGTGTGTGTACTTGCTTATTTGTTGCATTAGCAGCATCAGCTGAACTTACAAATTCAATAAAACCATAACCTTTGCTCAATCCTGTCGAGCGATCAAAAACTACTCTGGCACTTTGCACTGGTCCAAACTGGGAGAAGTATTCTCGTAATTGGCGATGGCCAACAGTCCATGGCAAGTTGCCGATAAATAGGCGTACTGCTCTAGCTGTGCTTGCCATAACCTACACTGCAACAATTTCTAGTAAATGTAATGAACGATCACCAACTAGTGCTCTATAATCTATACCAGAACTTTCACTTAAGGAATCCAAGTCGAGTAATGCGCCTTTTAAGCCCCACTTCTGCAGAAGAGCCTCAATTGACCAGTCCGTGCTCCGCTCCTGGTAAGCACACAAAAATCTAGAGTCAGTACCGTCAAGCAAATAAGCAACGGTAGATAATACCTCTTCGAATTGTGAGGGTTCGTAAAAACAGTCTGAAGCTAATATTAAGTCTACTGGACGTAAGTTGTGCACATCGGCTAAAAATAGGCCCCAAGCTAGCCCTAATATTTGAACATCACGACCTGGAATAAGACCATTTGCTTCACAGCAACCCGATAAGTGATGCAGCGAGCGCGGGAGAGCAACGCTGTCTGTGAGAGTCACGTGAGCACCACACTTTGCAGCTAAAATACCGGGGAGTCCAGTTCCGCATCCAAGTTCCAATATTCGTAGTCCACGTAGATTTTTTCGCTGACTCCACAGGTACCAAGCTAATAGCGGAGCAGACGGCCACGTGTAGAATGAATAGCCCGCAGATAACAGTTCGGGTATTACTATTTCCAAATAATCACCTCGAGTGTCCCCGTTGTTGAGGGATTTTCCACGAAATACAAATTTCTTTAGTTGACCACTGACGACAGGACCATCGCTCATTGCATAAGCATTATTTAAACATTGATAGCCTAAAAAATAGTATATCCTATTGTAAACGCCAAAAATAAATTACCTTTGGTATTCACTGAAGATTTCGAGAACAGTGACAGTCGACAGATACTGTGATCGCTATTCTGGTACGATATGACGTTAGCGTTACTTGACAATGACAAATAACAGTATTATTAGTTGACTGCAAATAAGTGTTGCCATTTGAAGTTCAACATCAATTTTAGACGCTAGCCGGTAGTTTAAAGGAATTATTTTTCTTTTGCTAACGATTTCATTATTAGCCATATATATATACATGAATATATTCAAAGACTATAACGTTTAATAAGTTAAAGTTTTGAATGAATGATGGCAACATTGAACAATTATAAATCTGTGGTTAATTCGGAAATTTACTAATTTGTGAAGATATATTCTGTAAAATTAAATTTCGAAATTCGAAATCGTGAAGTGTGAACTTCGGAGTGTACTGTGCAGTCGTTAATTGTTGCTTGCCGCATATATTTTTTATTAAGAATAAATCAGTTTAATTAAATATATATACTTTTCACAAAATGTCTGTTGCCGTTAAAGGTAAATATTATTTACCTTAATTTAACGTCGACTAATTTAATATATTCATCGCGTATATTGTGTATTGAGGATGGGGTCAAATTCCAATAAACTTTTATCTGTTACTTTTACTAAAACTTTTTTTAGTTTATTTACTGCGTTAACGATATGAAATAAGTAAACTATTTATTTAATATTATTTTACATGCTAATTAAAAAGCTTATTTTTTATAAATAGACTAGACTGATCTAACTTTTTTTAACTTCTTATTTACAGGAATTTTTATTGTGGGTGCCAAGCGTACTCCTTTTGGTACCTTTGGCGGCGTTTTTCGCAACACATCAGCAACTGAACTTCAGACTTTAGCAGTAACCGCGGCCTTGAAAGAGGCGGGGGTAGCCCCGGACCAAGTCGATTCAGTTGTTGTGGGTCAGGTTATGAGCGTACGTATCCCTCTATTACGTTTTCTGAAGTTTTAAGAACATTCTTTGTCTGATATCAGTATTTGTATATAAATTATCAGAGTTTAATCCCACTGTTTTTGTTCATTTGAAAATGAATATTCTAGACCTTACGTCGAGAGCCAGTGTACATGCTAAAATTTTATTGAAATTGTTAACATTAACATTCATATTAACTAACATAAAATCATAAATCTTTTAATTATATGTAAATAGAAATACATGAACAAAAACTTAAAATTAAATTTATCTCTGTCTCAGGCAACTCAAGCTGATGGCATCTACACACCAAGGCATGCAGCACTTAAAGCTGGTATTCCCCAAGACCGACCAGCATTGGGTATTAACAGGCTCTGTGGATCTGGTTTCCAATCAATTGTTAATAGTGCGCAGGTAAGAAACATTTGTAATTTTGTTTACTGTATATAATTTTAAATAGGAATTTTTTTAATTAACAAACTAGTAAAGTGAATTCTTAGAAGAGCTTACCAGAACTGCAGTAGTTAATTTTAACCGATTAATATTACAAAAAGGTTATTGCAATCAAACTTGTGATTAGATAATTATAGTTTAACATAAACAGCGTAGTAACATAATTATAAATTACTGAACTACAAAAATAATTTCTGTAAATAATGCTAGTGATAGAAGTATTTTAAAATATGTATATCTATGTCTTTTATATCAAATAATTTTTTCAAGTAGACTTTCTCCATCAACATTTTCTCTAATAAAAATCTTTAAAATGTCTAAAATTGTTGTTTAGTAAATATTATAATTTTTAAAATCTTTGAATTCTTTATTTATTAAAAACTGATGTTCAAGCATATATGATTCTCTAGTGATATCACAAAAAGATACCCATGCAAACATTCCAAAATGTGTGAAACTAAAGTAACAAGATAATAAAACACAAATATAACTATAAAAGTAATGTTAGATGATCAATATGTACCAGTAATACATATTTAAGATAAGGTAATAAAAATATAAACATTTAATAATCTATTTAATAATTGACAGGCATATCTTAAAATAAAATATACTATAAATATTGTACTTATGTATTTCCAATGCTTCTTTATTACCATGCGTTTGAATAAATTCTATATTCGTGAATCATTAACTATTTTAACTCCTTTTGTTACCTTGAAACATATTGCAAAACATGAAACTGAAATTTATAAAACTATGACAAAAAATAATTAATAACTTATATGGTATTACTGTTATCTGAAGGAAGTTTTTTATGTATAAAGGTAACATAATACCTATATATTATCTAAAAAATAAGTTTTTCTTATTAAAAAAAAACGCGTGCGACTGACCAAATTATGTACCAACAGTAACATACTGAATACCAACATATCAATTCCTTAAAAATACAGTAATTTAATATGTTCAGACAGCAGACATAAATAAATTTATACATTTTGTACACAACGATGAAATCGCGAGATGTTTTAACTAAAATTTGCGGGTAAAAATCAAACTCTTGTTTCTTAGGATATCTTAACAGGATCAGCTAATATATCCGTCGCTGGTGGCGTCGAAAACATGTCCCAAGCTCCCTTCACTGTACGTGGGGTTAGATTTGGAACTGCACTTGGGTCTAGCATTGCGTTCGAAGATTCTTTATGGACCGGCTTAACTGACTCATACTGTGGTCTACCCATGGGTATGACAGCGGAGAAATTGGGCGCCCAGTTCGGTATCACCAGAGATGAGGTCGATAACTTCGCGTTGAAGTCACAACAGAAGTGGAAGACAGGTCAGTTAGCTTTATTCAAGTAAAATTTGTAGTTACCAACAGCTGGTTTTGTCCCGAAAATAGTCACACCCTATAACAAATTTAAATCGTACAAAAGTATCTAAAAAAGACATGTCTTATTGAAGTTATACTTCTTTAGGCGCGTTATGAAAAATTGATGAGAGTGAAATTTTACGATGCGCGCGCACCGTGACACAAAATTAACAGAATGAAGTTGCCCACGGAAGTTGTTGCTACGGCATTGGACATAATTTAAAAACAACATTCGAATAATAATAGAATTTATGTTACACATGTGTAAGAGAATAATAATAAACATTTATTTATTTAATTTTTCAAATGTAAACTTAACTATAATGACTCCTTTTCCAGTCTTTGATTATTTAATTGTAATTAATTATTTGCATGCAATCAAAAACTTTTTTAAATAATGCCAAAGAAGTATAACTTCTTACGCGCGTACATAAGTATACGCACCCATTTTTTTTTAAGTTAGTCCGAAAGAAAATTAACACGTTTCGTATAAATTACCTGCGTACATACATTTTATATTTAATTTATTGTTCTATTGGGCAGTGTGTTACAAAACAACTTTATCAATTTTCCTTCATTTCTAAAAGATAAAGACTGCTGATCACCGACAAATCTTGTCGTTTTTGTCGAGTATTGAAGTAGAATTTGCCTGATGTGCGGATATAGAAAAAAATCATTTTAAACCAATGCTTAGGTCAAACCTTTTTTACATTATAAGCACAAATCAGCTCACTTACTGTTTCTTGTAAGCGTCATAGCCAAGGTCTTATAATATATACGTTTATTTTTAAACACCTTGACTTGGAATCAGAACTCTTACGCTCACTCGAACTCCTTGGTTGATCGAAGCTAATTGGGATCCAACCATAGATTTATATGGTTAGATAGGCCCCGACACCAAAAACTGTGGCATTGTTTTTGAATGTGTGCGTTAACAAAATGCCGACAACACCTGTGCAATCTATACACAACAAGTGTACTGAGAAAATAGTGTCATCTCTTTTTCTCCTACATTAGTTGCAAACACTACTTTCTCTTTCGTGCACTCGCCATTTAAATTTGTTATTTTAGACAGTGCGGAAGGAAAAATAAAAGTTTTTAAATCAAATCGCAATACTTACGAGTGAAATGTTACAACTCTGGCTTTATTTGTGTTTCTAGAATTGTTGTTGCACTTTAGAAAGGCACACGATGGCATTTTGTGACACTAAACTGCTCGCAAACGTCCTTTACAACACGTCCGGCTAACACTGTGTTTAGGGGTGCACTGATCCCAGGTTAGTGAGCTCACTCACTTCGACTGTGGAGTGTGGAACAACACGGCGCGGTCTCACTGCGGTAAGGGCCTATCTAACGATATAAATCTATGGATCCAACATAGCGATTTGCATTGTAATATACACCTTAATAGCAAGCCATAAAAACGCAATTACAATTCACGAGAAATCGGAAGTATGTGACGATCATCAGCTCAAGTGCACGTTGTTCTATCGACTAGGATTGTTTTTCGAATACCTTTGTCACAATTAGCCTCGAACACTGCAAGAGAATAAACCCCTAGGCTCTTAGTCACGAAAACTTTTATTCAATAGCTAACGACGCGGGGCTCTTCAAAGCTGAAATCGAACCTGTAACTCTGACGATAAAGAAGAAAGAAGTGAAAGTGGAAGTAGACGAACATCCTCGTCCGCAGACCACTTTGGAGTCACTTAAGAAACTGCCGCCTGTGTTTAAAAAGGAAGGATTAGTAACTGCCGGATCAGCCTCGGTAAGATTTAGGGACTAAATAGGTTTTTGTGGGGTAGTATAAATATACATGTCGCAGCCAACTAGATTAATTAGCCGTTTAACTAGCGGCCTGAAAGATGTTCAGCCAGTTGATTAACCAGCTAGGCAAATGACTTGGATCGATGACGTTTCATTACTTGCCTAGCCTGTTGACTTAATTTAAATTTAATTCCACTTTCTGCCACTCTCAAACTCGAAACGAAAACTGTCAATATGGCGTCGGCAAACCACAACTTTGATGGTGTTTTCCAAAGTTTCATAAAAAAAACATCAAGTACAATGACAGTAATAATGTGAATTTGACTTAAGCTATTTAATTGTTTAAGAAATATTTTTACAATTACATAAATAGCTTAAGATCTCTGTGCCATTTTTTTTAGCCCTTTGTCAATATCATAAACTGTCAATAGATAAGTTGACCCCTTTTATAACATATTCAGGGTATTAGTGATGGAGCTGGTGCCTTGGTCTTAGCCAGTGAAGGGGCAGCTAAGAACCTCAAACCTCTCGCTAGGCTGGTTGGGTGGTCTTACGTTGGAGTAGACCCTAGTATCATGGGTTTGGGACCTGTTCCTGCTATCGAGAACTTACTTAAGGTCACCAAATTGTCTCTCAATGATGTAGACCTAATTGAGGTAAGAATTTTTAAATTTATATGTGAATCTATATTATTGTGTCAACCGTGTGTAAACAGCCATATTTAATTTCTTAGTCATTAAAATTTTTACTTAATAAAATAAGTACATTAAATCTAGATAATTTCAAATCGATATATAAAATCACACAAAAATCGCTGGTGAGATTTGAATCAAATTTTGATTGAATACTCCGGGCTGTGTATGCAGAGATATGCGCGAATTGGTCTAAGATCCCGATATACAACGACCTTCACCGAGATCTTATACTAAATGTTTTTTTAATTTTCACACAAAAAAAATATATTTATTAATCGGGAAATGGCGTTTTTATACATAACAAAAAATACATTTCATTCGACAGACGTAAATAATAAACCATATAATACTGTACAGAACAAAATTTTATTATAAACTAGCAAACTCGGCGAACTCCGTTTCGCCACCAGATGGCTTCGTTTTATGTAACATTTCGTTTGGTGATCCCGCTTTTCTGTTGAAATTTTTCCTGAATTTTCTTTGCTATAAACCTCAAGGAGCCCGAGACCTTTCCAACGAATGCAAAACCGTGGAAATCGGTTCGTGCGTTCTGGAGTTATAGCGTCAGGAAGGAAAACCCGACTTATTTTTATATAGTAGATATGTAAAAAAATCTAACAGCTCTCAAGTCTCAACACATCTGCTTATTAGTCTGGCTAACTCATTGCAAGATAAACACTTATATAAAATAAAATAAAAAAATATGTTAATATTTGCTTACTTCACTGATATTTAATTAAATATTCTTTCATTATCTAATATCATAGATAATTGCCTACTCGTGATTATCGTTAGCAATTACTTTGATAAAAACGATTACCTCCAACGAAATGGACTTTGTACTTCGTGTTTTTCAAAACGTAAATATGAAAGGCGATTATGGGTGAAGAAAATGTTTTGAGCGGGGAATAGGACAAATAAATAAACCAGTTTTACATTAAGCCATAAACTATTGAGACAATTTAAAAACAAAAAGTGCGTGTACAAAGGACACATGTCAGAAGAAATTGAATATCTATAGGGTGGGTAATTCCCCCTTCTCTTTCTCTCTCAATCGGTCTTAATCGCTCTCTCGCCTTTGTTCGACAAAAACGCTGCATTTCTTCGTGACGCTAATATTATTATTGCGTTTCATCCGTTAAAAATTTACCCTCAATGTTATTTAGTTTCCGAGACATAATATATAATAATGAGTAAAAGCAAATGGCATCCGTTTCTTTCATAATTTTTACTTCATTAACAAGTACAGGCAGCCTTGTGTCTAACATATGCAATCGATTTTTGGATTCGAGACATGCATACCTAACGTTTTCCTTAACTGTACGAGCCGGTGTAAGATGCGCACATAGACAGAAAGTCCATTGGTGTACAACAGGGGATGGAACCTACGACCCTTAGGCCGTTTCTCCACTGCTCCGGTCCGGCAATCGTTATTTACCGATCCGATTTAGAAACTCACAACAGTACTTACGTACTTCTCCACTACTCCGGCATCCGGTTTTTAACGATCCGATAACTTGCTAGATCGGTACGCGGTGTTTATCGGTCCAAGTATATCCAAGTATCCAAGAGGTTATAAATTATTATTCACAGGTTTATTTATAGTTTCTTTAATTTTAAAGAATCTGGATAACCTAAACCAAACGAAATTATGTTGCTATTTATTTATATTTTCATACCATAGTATTAGTGTACAATTTATTAAGAAGATTATATATATAATACTAGCTGATCCGGCAAACGTCGTTTCGCCATGTATATCATTTATAATAAAAAAATAGGGGTTGATCGTAGAGGGGTGAAAGCTAGGGATTGTATGTATTTTTTAATGCTGTATCATAAAAAAATAGAAATTAAAAATTTTGTCTAAAAAATAAAAAAAAAATTGAGGGGTGGACCACCCTTATTATTTAGGGGTGTGAAAAATAGATGTTAGCCGATTCTCAGACCTACCCAATATGCTTACCAAATTTCAGAGGAATCGGTCAAGCCGTTTCGGAGGAGTATGCAGACTAACATTGTGACACGAGAATTTTATATATAACAGATTTCAAGATAGACAATATAAAAAAAAGTAATAAACTTGCCAGGGCAATAAAATATTCAGAATTTAGAACGTTTTATTAATAAAATATGTATAAATATAATAACTATAACCCATATACTTTATATGGGTTTTAGTTAATATAGGTGTTGCATGATAAATATACAAGTATCGATTATTGTCGGATCGGATTTAGTGTAGAAGTGCACTCCGGCCTTCCGATATTTTTCTCATGACTCATTCCGGTATCCGACGTCGGGCCGGAGCAGTGGATAAAGGGCCTTAGGGATGAATATCGGACGCCGAAGCCACGTGGACCGCTTCCGAGACATACAAACTTACTTAATTTAGCATTAGTGCTTGGTTATACCATTTTGAATTGTACAGATCAATGAAGCTTTCGTTGCCCAAATCCTATCATGCGCCAAAGCTCTGAAGTTGGACTTTGAGAAGCTCAACGTGAATGGAGGCGCCACTGCCGTTGGACATCCTCTTGCCGCATCTGGATCGAGAATTACAGCACATTTAATTCACGAACTTAGGTAAGATTGTCTAGTGTTATAGCTTGCTAGAATCTGTGTGGGAAGGGAAACTAATATAAATCTTATTTGCTACAAAAAAAAACAGTAGCGCTGCAACTTTTTTAGGTCTGGGCTTCAGTATTTTGTGCTTGACACACGCCGTCGATTTGGGCATTTGGCATACCGGTGTCGTCACGATATTTTCCATTCTATTTCCATAGACAATAAGTCCATTGGTGTACAGCAGAGCGGTGAGAGTCGCTAACTGAAACTACTAGAACCACATTGCTATTATAGCCTACGCGTCGTTACCTTAAATTAACAAAAACATTATGCTTTTATTGTTATTATCAAGTGAAAGACTGTCGTAATATAATGACGTAAGTGTAAGTAATTTAGCACTGTACCGACCTCAATTGTTCTCGGTCTGCCAGATTCGAATGGCATGTTTTTCATAGGATTTTATTATTTTGTTTGCGTAAAGGCGTTTATTCACTCTACACATATAAATATACATTATACACTCTTGTAAGAGATACAATTATAAATACATAACAACAGATGGAGAAAATAATATAATTTGTATAAGGGGTCGCTGTAATCGATATCGAGCATATTTTTTGTTTAAGGAAAGCTAAAGTATAATTTAGGTAATTATACGTTTTATTTTAAGACTGCCAATAAATTACAAGTATTCTAATAGATTTTTATCGTATCTTTAAACGAGTTCGTTTATCGTTATTATACAGGTTTGACCGAGTCTTGATAATTAAGGTTTTATAAAGATATTATCATTAACTGACAACAACGTGATAAAACAAATATTAGTAAGTTTTATTTTTGTAATGTATGAAAACCTTGTAAGTTACAATTTGAGTCCAGCGTAAACAATATTTGTTGTTAGACTAATAAATTGATCAATTGCCTTAAAAATATCCTGTCATGTGTCCAGAATATTGGCTGTATTAATTGCAATTTCTCTTTCTCGTTTTAAAATAGTTTTTACACGCAAGCAAAATTTAGATCCAAATCATATTATCTCGTCTTATCAAACACTGTTATGTTATCATTACATTTATCAGTTTTTCTTTTAATAGGATTTAAAGGTCGAATTTTTGTTGTTATGACAGATAATGCTGAAAAGTTTTTAAAACCCATTTTTCCCATTCTCCGTCCACCTACTGGGCCCCTGGTCACCTAGTGACCAACAAAACAGATATACGCAATATCCCTGCGTCGTTACTCTGTAATCCAATAGCGACCGACAATGTTGAGTTTTGTACTACGCAATCCACATTGACGTAATCAGCGAAAAACTATCCATATATATTGGAAGTTAGTACTTACATTGATAATATTTCTATTTGTTTGTAGACGTCGCGGCCTGAAGCGTGGTATTGGATCTGCCTGCATCGGGGGAGGACAAGGAATTGCCGTCATGGTTGAAACTGTATAAATGTACTCATGGAAATCAAACTTTATATCAGATTTATAAGTAAAAATGTAATTAACGAACAAATTGTCACAAAAAAAAATGATTTGGAGTTTATTGAAACTTTAGGGTTAGCGGCCAGAACCCGTGACAATTGGACTAGCTGACACTTTAACTTGTCTCACAGCATCTGTCAAATTTAAATTTTATATTGAGAACACAAAATTGTCTCTGAATATGGTATAGAGGTGTCACTTTCTTGTCATAGATTTTTTATTTATTTTTCTAATGGTCTTTAGCGAGTAGATTTTTAAATCACAATAATTAAGGCCCACAAAAAGTTATTTATATATGTGTTGACGCACAATAAAAAAAGTGTAATATATTAGAATCAACTTTACAATTTTTTTAATTATATGACAAGTCGATATAAAAAAATATTTTTATCTATTAAATTTGTACTATTTATACATTTTATAGTGTTATCGTATAACGAACTTTAAAAAAAAATGTTATCACCTTTACTATTTTTAATAAAAAATATTTAAAAACAATTTGTTTTATTTTTACCTTTATCCAGCTTTTAAAATATACAGGGAATATTATTTATAATATCTTTCGTACCGTCTTATTTTTTTATCATCAATTGTGGAAAGTTCTTTTCTATTTCCAATGTTACCGTTTTTACGCTCGCTGACAATAATGAATTAATACATTTATCTTGTTTAAAATAAACACACCGCCGACCCTCAAATTTAGCATTTGTCACAAACTTTAAAAGACTAAATATTTTTGAAGTTATACTTTAAATATAGGCGCGTTATGAAAAATTGATGAGAGTGATATTTTACGATGCGCGCGCACTTTAACAGAATGAAGTTGTCCACGGAAGATGCTACGGCATTGGACATAATTTAAAAACAACATTCGAATAATAATAGAATTTATGTTACACTTAATGTAAGAGAATAATAATAAATATTTATTTATTTAATTTTTCAAATGTAAACTGAACTTTATTGACTATAATGACTCCTTTTCCAGTCTTTGATTATTTAATTAATTATTTGCATGCAATGAAAAACTATTTTTAATAATGCCTAAGAAGTTTTTTTTGTTATGTTCGAGAACCTAGGACGTAAAGCCTATATGCTTTAAAACCTTGAACATTCGAGCTGCGGCAATAAAGTTGCCTAATTTAAGTATTTTTGTTTGTAACCTTATCAACTCATTTCCAGTCTTACACCGGTTATCTACCGATTCACACGTATTCAAGTGTCAATATGACAGCAGTAAATAAAGGTAAGTACCTAGATTTATAAAGTTATGGTAAATATATTTTAGTAGAACTTTACTTCAAATATAAGTTCTTTGCCTTTAAAAGTAACGGACTCCATTTTGTTGTGCTAAATGTTTACGAGTTCGCTTCGGGGTCAATGTCCACTCGGGTATGATCATTGGTTTATATGCGAATGACGAATTCTGTGTATTTTGATAAACATTGAAATGTATTTATGTGTGTAACAGTTAAACTCCTAATGAACATACATGAAGTTATTGTCATTAACAATATTACATAAATACATTTAAATTTCGATCAAAATACACAATTCGTCATTACGAGTTACTATTTGAGTACTATTTGGTAGTCATGTACAAACTTGCGTACTTACCTATATGTTATAATTTTTCTATTGTCATGTTTTTTTTATAATCTAGAAAGACGACCGGCCATTTTCTAAAATTAATTAATGAAATATAGCAATGCGTTTTTATTTTAATCATAATTTTAAATTTAACCTTTTAGTCACCAGCTCAAGATTAAATTCTATCTATATGTATATTTTTGAGAGCGTGTCTAATGTATATTAGAATCATCATTTCACTCACAATACCTAATAACATAGAAATTTAAAAAAGACTACATCTTATTTTGTTACCTTCAATCGTCACTGGTGTTTAATTAAAATCTACCTCCGATTTAATAATTCATTTTTATAACTGAATGACAGGGAATTAGTTTGGGTCTTAACGAAACGAAACAACATACATTTTATCGTTGATAGGTATATTCATTGTTGCGGCAAAACGCACGCCTTTTGGTAAGTATGGTGGGGCTCTTCGGAACACACATCCGGCTGATCTTTTTGCTGTAGCCGCCAAAGAAGCCTTCAAAGCTGGCAGTGTCAACCCCACTGCTATAGACACTGTTAACGTTGGACAAGTAAACGCAGTACGTATTATTACGGTAGCAATATTGAAATATTTTTTTAACAAAAGCTTGCCAAGCGCCAACGTTCGGCACACATTGGTACTTAAGAATAATAAGATACAAGACTTTATGTGACAAACAACACGAAGAGAAATAAAAAAAATATTACAAACTGTGAGGGGAGCAATTATGGATATCCAGCTCATTTATCAGAATGCTCAATCTGGATATCGAAGCGTTTTTAGGCCAAACGCGTTCATTTGAGGAGGACAAAGACCTAGTAAGCTGGAAGTATTTCAAAGCTTTTCTATTTCTCTATCTTAGTATAGTAGGTACTATGTCTAAACAATTTGTCTTCGGAATAACGTATTGCTTTAACTCTAGTATATATAAAATAAATTATCTGTATAAAACCTTTTCAGATCAGTGGATCCGGAGATGGGGCTCTAGCTGCGAGACATGGAGCGTTGAAGGCAGGCATTCCACAGGAAAAACCAGCTTTGGGAGTCAACAGACTATGTGGATCCGGATTTCAAGCAATTATCAACAGTGCTCAGGTGAGTACATCATTTTTTTGTTATGCTGTGTATTTATCTATACGTACCTATATAAGAAGATTCCTCACGTACTGATTTTGATTTTATACTACCTAGTTGCTTTTCAAAAATTAACAATAAAACAGACGAATGTTTATTTCAACACAAACAATCATGAACTTAACTTTTTCTTTTGTGATTTGAATGATGTTATTAAAATCGTTATTCAAGCTTCTTCACATCCTGGTGGACCTTTTACCTTGTTCTGACCGTACGATTAGATACGAAGTTAAATGAAATTAAGAAAAATGAGAATGAAGAAGGTGAATTTGTTATGACATTCTGCAACCAAACTAACTTTTCTGCAGTTTCGGCTCTGTGGTTACCTAAAAAGACTTTTATATCTGCTTACAGTGATAACAAAAATTTACGTCTTCAATGTGCATTTGTGGTCCCACAAATATTCTGAACAGCTTGCTAGTTAGTGGACTGTGAAAAGTGTGTTTAAAATTTATATGTATTAAATGTCAGGAGTATCTGAATAGTATATGTAATGTATGTGTGAACAAGCTGCACTAGATGACTAAATATATGAGAGGGTGAGACGTAAGAACCTAACAACCCTACGGATCCCTAAGCCCTACAGACGTACCCCAACACATAAGTAGTGAATATATAAATATATAAATAAGTACGGGATGTCTGCACCAAGAGACCTAAGGTAACAGACGGAGCCCTACGGGTAGGATCAAAGGTTCGAGGTGGTGGGATTATCTCAAAGCTACCGGGCAGGCTCACCACGATAATTAAGGGCTTGAAGTAGTCTTCGCCACTTTGAGAGGAAGCGAGAAATGAACAAGACAGAGCAATATTCAAATCTGATTTATTGTTATAAAACAATACCTTAAATACTAATTACACCTATTCACACATACATGGTATTTTTCTAGTGAGCTGTTGGTGTATCGCGCAACCTCAGCTATTATAATTTGGAACACATATGAGCCGTGTCAACAGCTGATCAATATTTAAATAAAATATAATTAAAATTGCTATTCAGCTGCTAAAATTTAGCACACACCGGATCTATGTCAGTAGTTCGTTCATGTTCAAATGATGAAATCTGAACATATTCCTTCTTTGAGTTTGGCATCACTTAACTTTAAAAAGTACAGTCTTTAAATATAAAAAGCCATCTCCTACTTCATTAATTGCCTTGACTAAATTTTACATGAAACTAGATTTTATTTTTATTATTAATTTTATACCGTATCCTTAAACCTACTTTAAAAATACTTTGGTATGCGTTTCCAGCTCCTGACGCATAACAAAAAATATTGAGGCTCCCATTGTTTAAGTTGTAGTAAAGTATTACTTGGTATCACACAATCCATGGACACTCACATTGCCAGAAGGTTCGCAAGTGCCCGCCTTTTGAGAATTTTACGCTCTTTTTTTGAAGGACTATAAGTCGTATTCCCCTCTATAATTATCTATTCTATGTTATATAGTGGATGCCTAACCCACGTAAATTAGTTGAATATCTGTATTTTCAGGACATATTAACAGGAGCAGCAAACATATCCCTTGCTGGAGGTACCGAAAGTATGTCAACGGTCCCTTTCGTCGTACGAAATGTTCGCTTTGGGCTACCTTTGGGCGTCAACACACCGTTTGAAGATGCTCTTACCTCTTCTTCTTTGGATTCATTCTGCAAGTTCACAATGCCACAGACTGCGGAGAATCTTGCGGAGAAGTATGGTCTTCAAAGAGGAGAGGTTGATGAGTTCGCGTTGCAATCCCAGAAGAAGTGGAAGGCTGGTGAGAATTTTACGAAATTCGTATATTATGTTAAAAATAGTCATAAAATAATCTATCTAATATTGACGACACAAGTAAAGGATTATGAGTTTATTAATTGTCAAGTGAATTGACATTTAATAAACCGAATAGACGTGCCGCTCTCTCGCTAGGCTCTCTAAAAATCACTCGAAATGTGTATTGATGAGAGAAATTATAGAGAATGTTATTTATGGAAATTTACCTTGATAAGAACGAACGGTGTATTAACCACCAATTTAAGAAATATATTTAGGTACATGCTACGCGATTAAAGACCACATTTCCCTTAAAGTATGCAATACGTCGGAACTAATTATTTTAAATTGTTAATATGTAATAAATCAAAGAAAGAGCATCCAAGCATTTTCTTTTATAAATTCTTTTATTTTATTATAAAGACTTTTTCTTTAATTTAAAATCCACCACAAACTTGTGTGTACTTTCAGCATATGATAGCGGAGTTTTCAAGGCCGAAACCGCTCCTGTACCAATTAAAGTGAAAAAGCAAGAAGTATTAATAGAGAAGGATGAGCATCCGAGACCAGAAACAACCGCAGATGGTTTACATAAGTTGCCAGTGTTGTTCAGGAAAGGTGGTGTTGTTACGGCTGGAAATTCTTCGGTAAGATCATAATCACGTTTTTTTTCTCAATTCAAATCGTTCCGCGCTTTAATAACTAAAGAGAGAGTTTAGTGTAACCATGCTTTACAATTTTTATCATAGTTACAAATATTTCGATGAATCTAACATTTTTCATTTTCTTTTAATGTGGTAAGTAACAAAAAACTACACAAGAACAGAGTGTCTTCCTTTGTAGTGTTATTGGACTCTTTATTATGTTAAATTTCCTATTTAGTAAATTACGCTAGTTTTAAAAAACTTATTAGCGTTAAGTTAAGCTAGATCGTAATATGTATTTCATGATGTTTTGTGCAGAGACAATTTAAAAAAGTCTTACATTTCGAATTTTCTTTAGGGGATCAATGATGGAGCAGGTGCCCTTATTTTGTCCAACGAGGACGGTCTAAAACAAAATAACTTAAAGCCACTGGCAAGGCTTTTGGGGTGGTCATTCGTAGGAGTCGAGCCTGGAATAATGGGTATCGGCCCAGTACCCGCTATACAGAAGTTACTCGCTGCTACTCAGCTGACATTGGATGATATCGATTTAGTTGAGGTATCTTTTTTTTTCATTTATAAATTGAATATAAAATATTAATATTTAACGAATATAAATTACAAAAGACATCCTTCATAGATGTACTGAAATACAAATTTATAACATAATAAACACACAGAAATCACTCCTAGCGAATATAAAAATAGATTTTATGATTTAATGCTATTTACCAATGTTAAAATTGGATTTAATATAATCAATTACTATGAAATAAATATTAACCAACAATGTTAATAACGACAGATCAATGAAGCTTTCGCGGCACAAACTTTGGCCTGTGTGGCAGAGCTGAAGTTGGACCAAAGTAAATTGAATGTGAATGGTGGAGCCATAGCTATGGGACATCCAGTAGGTGCTTCTGGCGCCAGAATTACGGCACATCTAGTACATGAACTAAGGTAATTATACAAAAAGAAATAAATTATCAAGATCGATATCGTTAATTTGTAAGATTTCTATCCGTGTCATCACGTCAGGACTAATGTCCATATTCTAATTCGTATCTCAAGTCCCAATCTCGGCGTCAACGCTGTCAAATATGTCAGACTTATTACAGAAAGAATGGCCATTGACAGCTCTTGAAGCAGTTTTATTAGATTTAGATTTGACAAGCATTTCAAAGTCAAAGTCAAAGTCAAATCGTTTATTTCAATTAGACCATCTAAAATGGCACTTTTGAACGTCAAAAAAAAAAATATATATATAAAGATGATTCTAGTTGCCCCTTCCAAAAGGTAGTTTCGTGTGGAGAAGAATGGGCAAGAAACTCCACACTTACTCTTTTAAACTAGGTTTACAATATTTTGTTACATTTGTTAAATAATTATATGTGAAGACAATGTACTCTTAGAATAAACTACTATACTAAAAAAGTTAGTATACATGTTCCTCACATATTTACAAATATCGAAACCGTAGAATATTAACATTAAAGAGTAATAAAAATATTAAAAAAAAACACAACAAAACAGTGTGTGAGATACAAAAAAAAAATAATAATAATAATTACATTTGTAGCATTATATAGATTAAAAAATAATAATAATAATAAGCAAAAAATCAGCAACCAATTTGATTTTGTCCAGGCTATAGAGCCAATCATAGGATTGTCCTATGGAGCAGGACCAGCATGTTTCCAAGCATTCTTATCTTGAATATAATCATCTAATTTGTAATATGCTTGTTTACAAAGTGTACTTTTAATAAAACATTTAAATTTTCGTTCATTTAGTTTTAAAATGTCACAAGGTATTTTATTGTAACATTTCACACAGTACCCCATAAATGAATTTTGAACTTTGGCTAATCTGAAAGATGGTTGAGCTATTTTATCTTTATTTCTAGTACTAAAATTATGTCTTTCATTTATTTTACTAAAAAGATGTAGATTCTTTCTTACATACATAATATTTTCATAAATGAATTGGCAAGGTACTGTCATAATATTAATCTTTTTAAATATGTAGTTCCCTGAGAGATTCGCAACGACGTAGATTATAAATGGCTCTGACCGCTCTCTTTTGCAAAATAAAAATGGATTCTATGTCAGCAGCCCGACCCCACAGTAAAATGCCGTAAGACATTATGCTGTGAAAGTAGCTAAAATAGACCAAACGCGCAGTTTCTACATTGGTTAAATATCTTATCTTTCTAACCGCATAAACGGCTGAGCTCAGCCGCCCTGCTAGAGATGCGATATGAGGTCCCCATTGTAACTTCTCGTCTAGCGTGATGCCTAGGAAAACCGTTTGATTAATAAATTCCAGTTTTCCTTCATTCAACATTATGTCACATTCCTTACTTTTAACATTTGGCAACGTAAATCTAATACATTTAGTTTTTTTATTTTTGGTAAATATCGCCCCTTTTATGTATTACAAATTGAAAAACCATACCAACTATTATTATATACAAATAATTTTCAGACGCCGTGGTCTTAAACGAGGGATTGGATCAGCGTGCATCGGCGGCGGACAAGGCATTGCCTTACTAGTGGAAATTGTATAAAAATAAACTATGTCTAAACACTAAAACTGTGTATACTATGTGTACCATTCAATTGTTTTTTTACTTCGATGTACTGTAATGACGAATTTATTGTTTTTTTATTTACTCTTATACAAAAACATACATATAAAAAAGCAGGTAACATAAGTTATAAGGCAACGGGCGACCTAATCGCTAACAAGCGATTTCTTCCAGGTAACCTTCTTTTTGAGTTAATGTCTATGTTATGTTGCACAATAAGAGAATTTGTTATTTAGAGGCGCTAGTGGGTGCTAGTCATGGTAGTTATTGAGCTTATATATGTATATTAGGATTCAACACGATATTTTAACGTTAGTCACATTTGAAATATACGAAAAAATCAATTTTCACTTGCATTGTCGCTTATTGAATTACTTTTTAATAGATATTTTTATACTTTGTCAACTTCAATACAGCCTTTATAATGCAAGTGATGGTTTTAATATGTTTACAATAGTTTACTATTTATAAATTTTGAATAAAGTTGTCTATTTTTTAATTGTATTTTAATCTATAAAAACTCCACTGTATAGTCTCTACAATGTGGTGTAACAAAACTCTTTCACACACTACACTGTGTATAAAAATCACTGAGCATATTATAACTAATCGTATTTAAAAATTATTTAAGAAAATCATTATAACCTGTGTTTATAACCATATTAAAAGTATTTAATACAAATTATCAAATAATTTATGTGTTATTATAGAGAAAAATACATCATTTCCATCAGATGATTGTATTATTACATTAGAGGCAAATTACTCAAGCATACTTAAAAAAATAAAATATGTTTATTATGGAGATAGAGGTATCACTTATTCCACGTCATTAAAATTGATACGGTAGATAAATGACTTAGTAAATAAATAAAAATAATGTAAATAGCATATTTGATAATTTAGTTATCTCATTTGAAGACACAAAACAACAGTGTAATCAGTTACATTGATAAGAATATTTTTATCATATTGAAGTACAGATGATACTTAAGAGCAAAGGTACGTGTTTTAAGGTTGTTCACATTACATGCACTCTAATAATCATTCTCGTTAACGCACTGTAAGCATTAAACACCTTTAATATACAAAAAAAAAATTGTGTTCGTTTTTTATTACGCGCTTGACTTTATATATGTAATATTTATTTTGACAACTTAGATACAACAATTTATTGTTTATTTAATTTTGTTTCGGATATTTGTGGTATTAGAAAATAAAGATGCCATTTTAGGTATTTTTCTTATTGGCGCGAAAAGGACGCCATTTTGTAAATATGGTGGATCACTACGAGAGTTGCCAGCATCGCATGCATTTGCCGCCGCTGCACAAGATGCCATACAGTCATCGAGAGTCGATCCAAATTTAATTGATTGCACGATCGTTGGAAATATCAATTTTGTAAGTATGGTGGTGCACTAAGGCCTACAGCTGAATATACTGATATATTAAGATAAATTAAAGTTTTATCAGATCAGTGATAGAATAGTTGAAACCTTTGTGCCATAATGGTACAAAATCCTAAAAGAGACTTTTTAATATAGCTAATGATTATCGAAAGTAAACAAAATGATGACCTTTAGAGCAAGTAAACACTTTCTCCTAGGCGTTTGCAATTTCCTATAAAAAAAGTTTATAAGTTGTTTCCTTAATTATAGCTAAGCCAATGTGATGGAGGAAAGACTCCTAGATACTGCGGCATCTACTCTGGTGTTCCCATTGAGAAACCGGCACTTGGTGTTAACAGAACGTGCGCGACGGGCATTCAAGCTGTCATAAGTGGTGGAATGGTAAAAATCAAAACATATTAATGGCAGGCTGTGACATTCTCACTCAAGATTTAACAGTATACTTATTAACACACGCTGCTAACTAATGCGTAACTTTTTTGCCAAAACATCACCTTACAAGTGCCTATATAGAGCAACACTTAATTTATATAAAGTAAACTTTATCTAGAATGCCTTATTCTCAAGGGCCTACGACTACCTTAACTCGGTTGCGGTGGTCTTCTCAAAACCTGAATGAATGGATTATTTATTATTCCATTTCATAATTTTAGAGAAAGCGTAGAAAGCTTCCGCACGAGTTGATGACGTAAGCTTTGTTAGAGATTTTGGAATAAGTATGTGAATCTAAATTAATTAATTTATAACGGTTAAAACACAAAATTAGTAAACAGCAATTGAATTCTAGGGAACAAAATTGGATTCACCGATTAAGCGGCAGTGAACGAAATAGAAGTATTTTGATTAGTAAAACCAATATTAAATATAACCTTATCTCCTATTATTATTAATTGTTTTGTTAATAATTTATTGTGATAAGCTGTTTACAGGAAATATTAACAAATTCAGCAAATCTGTGCCTCACGGGTGGCACAGATATAATGTCATCTCTACCGATGTTAGTACGAAATGTTAGATTCGGAACCAGTCTTGGTACACCGTATCTAATGGAGGATCACATCAAAACAGCATTTCCTGATACATATACAGGCATAACACTACAAAAAACAGCGGAAAATATAGCAAAACTCTATGGTATAACTAGAAAAGATGTTGATGAGTTTACTTTAAAAAGTCTTTTAAAGTGGAAAAAAGGTAAGGCTTTATAAACTAGCGACTCTTTTATTCGTCAAATAGTCTTTATATATAAAAAAAAAGTACACATGTCAGAAGAGAAACTTCTTAGTCAAAAAATTTTTTAACTCTTGTTCGTATTTATACAAATCTAAAACTTTAGATTTAAGAGATTTAGAGGGAGGGAAAAAGGAAGATATGTTAGGAATTTAACTGTCATTAAAATATATGGTGTCGAAAATTAATACAAATAATAAATTTCTTTGATAATAAAAACACGTGGCATTTTACAATTCGTCATTTGAGGTTTCAATAAATTATTTTGCATAAAATATAAAATACTAATATTTCATAAATTCTCTTTACGAAATTTTAATTTAAAAAAAAGAATTTCTATAAGGTATTTCACCCTTCTCACTCTCTCTCAATCGGTCTCAATCGCTGTCTGCCTTTTCTTCGACGAAAACGCTGCACATCTTCGTTACGTTCCGTAAAAATTTTACCCTCACGCGCCTAAAGTAGTTTCACTTTAAAAATTCTAAATATTTTCAGTTACGTGAAAGTGTTTATGGAAGGTAACTTTATATTGTGTCTCAATCGTAGAATTTAATAGTATGGGTTAACTGAAAATCAGTGTTGCTGGCGACTGCAACTTAAAGCTGAGTTGGACCCATTTTTTATTAAAGTGAATGTGTTTGTATTTAATTTTCTTATATCCATGTATATGTGTTTTAACCACTATAATAGACCATTCCATCAATAGTTATATAAAGTATATTTTGTATAATTGTGTGCTTCATGCGCAAACTCAGTTAACGGCACATCAATTACAAAAAAAGGTTACGTTTTTAGAGAATCGCGAGAGAGAAAAGAATTGTGAGAAGGTCGATATTTACAGAATACTTATAATAAAAATCAAGCATTAATCATATAACGTACAAATTAAACATATAAAACTGTTGTGCAAATTTAAGTTTAATTTTGTTATATACTATATTGTTTAATATAAATATGATGATACAAAAAAGATAAATAATTTCGATTAAGATCAAATCCATTACTAACAATGCATAATTGAATTGTGATTATTGTGAATTGTCGATAGGCAATCTCAGTCTTATGATCTTCAAACCTTTTGAGCTTTATATAGGACATAAATGTATAATTACACCTTGCAGCTGAACAATCAAATACTTTCGAAGATGAGATAACAAAACTAAAAACTGTGATAAATAAGAAGGAACATTACGTCACTAAAGACGAATTAACAAACCCAGAAATTAAACTTGAAGACTTGACCGCATCACCCTCTGTCAGTGAAGATTCTATTGTAACTTTCAACAATTCTGCTGTAAGTTACTGTTGAATAAGGCTATTATTTAATTTCGCATCTTTGGTTACAGATCCAGAGAGTTGACTTTCGTCTCTTTCTGTCAAATTGTGTTTACGCTGATAGAGTAGAGATAGATTTTAGTAAAAAAACTTTGGTGTTAAACGTATCTTTAAAATATGTATATTGCTATATTTATTGAGTAAACACTACAGCTACAAGTTTTTACGCTTCAATAACATATAGACCACAAGCCCATGAACAAAAAATACCTGTGAAATGACCCAACGTGAATTACGCTTAGAAGGCTGTTACTATATCTGAAAATAGCTCTGAGCACTATGCCGTCATTTCTGAGCGGTACATGTGAGTACGTGAGTGAATGGACTTTCTCAGGTACAATGGGGGAATTTCGACTATTTATTAATGTACGGCTTTGTTATAAGTGTATAGATGATTAAAAATAAATGTCGAAAAACCTAGTGCCGTACAAAAGTGATGGTGCCGGAAGTCGGTGCAAATTTTTAATTCGACGACAGTTGCAGAAGCAATATAGGTCATTTATTACTGTACGGCATTTATGTGATTCCTTTTGGACACATATACAGATACTTTACCCGTAAACGCCGTACATATTCCCAGCGGAGCGGTCGAAAGCCAATGGTCGGAACCCTACCCCTACACCCATATACCCTAAGGTCATTGTAAAATGTAGGGCAACATGTTCAAAATATTATTTAACACGGACAATAATGTTTTATAATTATGCCGTCCAAATATTATAGTTAATATTTGTGTAATTAAATATTTATCGAAATTTCAGGATTTACCAAGTTCTTACTGCTGTAAGATCAGAGAATAATGTATGGCAACTTGTTTTTTTACATAATGTTACTAAATATTACCGTTGTACATTATAGCCGTTCATTATAAATGGTAACAAATAAAAATATTATGATAAAAAATATATGAATAATTAATGCTATTGTTTAATAGTTTTAGTTCCCTTCTGAAAATAATAACATTATAACTTCTATCAAATACTAGGTATCTTGCTTGTTTTTATTTATGTACGTACACGTACAATGCACATGCCTACATCGAATGTAACGTAGCGGACGCTTTTTTCCTAGTACATTCCGCAGGTACTAGGTATACGTGACAAATTACGTAGTAGGTTTATGAAATTTAACATTTTGTAATTCAATTTTGAGCTCCAAACCAAGAAAAGACCTTATTTATTTTAGGCCCCAGCAGACGGTGCAGCCGCTATGTTGCTAGCTAGTGAAGAAATTGTTAAAATGTATAATTTAAATCCTATGGCGCGGGTAACTGGCTGGTCGTGTGTTGGATGTGATCCGTACGAAGGCCTTGGAGTAGTTGCGGCAATTAAAAAGTTAACAAAAACAGTAGATTTGAGAATGCATGATATCGATTTATTTGAGGTTTGTACTGAAATCGAATAAAAATACTGCTTTGAGCAAGACTTTTTTCCATAGGTATAGCATACGCACAATGTGTTGTGAGTTCACCTCCACTGGCATCTGAGCATATTTTTAGCTTCCTTAATCCTTATTTTTTCCACTATTGTGTGTAGAGAGACGGAAGAAAATTTATCGACTTTAAAACAGCAGAATGTCTCTTCTAAGAGATGCTCTCTCTGTCTTTACGGCGGCGGATGATACGGAGACTGGCTTCTGTGTAACGTCCTTACGTGCTCAATTTTAAGAAATATTCTTTTGGCACTAAAACTTGCTAAACACTAGGCCAATGTGGCAGTTTAAATTCTGGACAATATGCGGAATCCAAGAAGAATTGTCAAACATAATCACAACATCTAATAGAATGGTTTACATAAAATCTATGTATATAATAATAAATAATAATTACTTTTTACAGATAAATGAAACATTTGCATCACAATCCCTTGCTGTCATAAAGGAACTCGATTTAGATGAGACCAAAGTAAACGTAAATGGCGGTGCGCTCGCTATGGGACATCCTGTATCAGCCACTGGAGCAAGAATGATCACTCATATTGTGCATCAATTGAGGTAGAAATAAAACCGACATATATAAAATCATTTCAAGCCGTTAATTAAAAAAAAACGCGAATTTATATAATGTACAATGTACATACGTTCAAATGCAGTCCAGCAATTATAGCTGTTAATATTAATTAAAGGCTTTTTTAAATGTGTTCTTGCATTAACCTACGTAAATTTAACGTCACTATAATAAATTACTACGCAGCTTACAGAATTTTTTCTGGTTGTTAGTAAAACTCTTAAATCAAGGGGAATCTCCTTATTGTTTTATTTTGTTTCAGATTACACAACTTAAGGACAGCTATAGCCGCTTCGTCATGTGGCGGAGGACAAGGTGTTGCAGTAATGTTAGAAACCATTTAAATGTGGACCATAACTTATCAAATAATGGCCTTCTAGCAGTCTGTGTCTATGGCCTGCGGTGGTATCACTCAACATCAGATGAGCATCCTGCCCATGCACTTAACAACATCTGTTCAATAAAAAAATGCAAATGGAAATGATACAATATACAAGACAAGAATCATCTTTATTTATAATTTAAATAAGCTAAGAGACATTTTAAATATAAATGTAAAAACTTAACATAACTAAGAATTAAATAATGTTACCATACTCAAACCCAACCTTTGAAACTTAAGTTGATACTGGTAGGTCACACTGAATCAAACACATAATCTCAACTCAGAATATTAACAACAATTAAGAAATTAAATTTGATAGTTGCACTTTTACAATTGTAATAAGAGTATACATACTAGTATGGTTATTACAGCTTGTAAAATTATACCATGGCAAGTGATAAAACAGCTCTGTCCATATTGCTGGACAAAACAAAAGCAAAAACTACTATTGATTATACAATCAGAACAAAAATTTAGTCAAATATGTATTTTACTTTATTTTTAATTGATGACATGGTGACCCTTTACACCAATCAATTATTATTATTATAAAGATTGGTAAGTAAGACTGTATCATTAGCAACAACTTGTTTAAAAGTCAGTAATAAGAACTCATAATTACAAACAACTCTCTCATATTATATCTCAGGGGGATTTCTAGAAATAAAGTCTATACAGATATATAATTTAAATTAATTGGAGAACTTAAAACTTGTAAATTGAATTAGAAATCCTTTAATTAAACTAGGTTTCAATAAAATTAAAGATTTAAATTACTTCGGTGAAATAAATTGTGTAAGCTTCAGCACTATCCATCTATTAATGCTGAATTCAGCTACTTCATGTATTTCTTCATATTTTCACTGTGGCACTTATGTCAAAGTTTCTCCTTTGGTCACCTATTATCATTAATTTGTGATTAAAATCTTTATTAATATATTTACATAATTTTAAAGACCAATGATAAATAAGAAGTAGTAGCTTGTTTATATTAATTATATTAAGTAATTATACTCTTTAGTTTACTATTTATCATATACTCACACATGCTTCTAAATAATCAATCTTCCTTTCTAATGATGTTAATTTTTCATTTAAAGTAGCAAGCCGAGACCTACATGACATATCTGCAAGAAATATAATTTAAAATGTGGAGAAAAAAAACATAAAGTAAACCCTATTAACATTTGCATTTATATTTGTTTCACAAGTGGCTTCATTGTTATGGTTATTACTCAATTATTCATGGGCGTTGTTTTGCTCCATTTCTGACAACATCTTCTAACCCAAATAGATAAGTAGGCGGTTTTTCAGCAAGTCCTTAGTCCTTACTCTTAGTCATACTATAAGACCTTTTTAAACAAGTTCCCTGTTAACGAAGCGTTGACAACAAAGCTTAATATTAAGTATTAATAAACGTCAATAATCTTACCAAACGAGTTGAGGAAATCCGTAATTTTCTTGATGCTTCCTGTAATAACTTCAATGTATTCCCTATTCGCCCAGTCCTGTTGTATTTGCTTTTGAATAGTTTCTCGAGGTGGAGTTGACATTTTAATGAGTCTTATGTTCCACAGCCAGATTTTGAAAGTTTGATAATTATTATAGTTTGATAGGTTAAAGTTGTAGTTGAAGTTTTCAATACAATCATTTAATTTATAATTATACACAATCCATATAATTACACAATACACAGATTTATAAATTATACATAGGAGGAAATAAATTAGGCATTCTACTCGCGATCTTGAGACCCATCACCCAATTAAAATTTTAGAGCTAAAGTTGATGTCACGCCCTCTTTAGGTCAGTCCCAGATTTAGAACTACAATACTATGACCTTCTTCATTGTTAAATTCATTTGTATATAATATTTTTGTTTGAATGTGTATCTTGAGAAAAAATAATGCAATTAAATTAACAAAAAGTAACCTGAATTAACATAAGAATAAACTTTAAAATAATACTTAACTACGTAATGCTAACCTTCGTAAAATAAAAGAAAATAAACATTATTTTATGAGAGATTTCCACATTAGCACGTTGTAACATGAAAATTCATCACATTTCCTCGTTTCCTATTTCAGTCATCACTCATCAGTGTATTAATCTTTACTCTTTAGTTCTTGTTCTTCGATGAGAATAAATTATATTTTTATTTGAATTTATGTTTAAAGACACATGCATACTCTGTGGAATTATATGTTTCCAATCATGTTATTTATCAAAGTCAAATATCATTATACGCACGTATTCTGATTTCTGACAGAAAATCTTCAAAATTCAAATTGATGTTTTTCAAATAAGTATCTTTAAGCATCGCTTAGGCTTACTAGTTTATTTTTTACTATTTCTCTTTAATAGATCAATAAAATGGATGAAATTGAATATAAACTAAAAACGAATACTAGTGTTCTCATAGTAAATGCTGTAGATAAGTTGATATCTACGATAAAATCCAAGTATAAGCCGGCTGAGAGACCGAAATTTGTTTTAGAGAATGAAGAATTAAAGTTTTTGAGAGAGAAATGTTCTTCTCCGGATCCTGTAGTGAGCCTAACTGCATGCCAAGGCTTACTTGCCTTGGTGGAATTGAATGTGCTGGAAATAGGGCATACAATGTCAACTGTGGTATCACTTTTGCCAACAGCACAGTAAGTAAAAAAACTGCTGCATTTCTACCACCTACCAAATTTATTAGAGTTTCTTTATCAAAGCCTTTATAAGGTAAATTTTTAATATAGTACTAAAAATTAAAAAAATAATAGGCGTTTATAATCGTTTTTTGAAAGCATATGTTTTCTTTAGAATAATAAGTACATATGTTAAAAAAGTGTCAGTATAAAATATTTTTATGTTTCACTTGATTTGTTCTTACTTCTAATTTCAGTAACTTCTCTGCAATAACTTCAACAATGGCTGGTCTTTTAGTATTAGATCTGAAGTCACGTCTCATTCCTGGGCAACCATATAAGTGCCAGTTCTCTTTACGCTCACCGCAGCATCCATTTATCACTATACTAGAGAAGAATAAGGATATAGAGGACAATGTTCTGGCCCAAATGCATGCATTATGCACAAGTCATGAATATTTGTAAGTTCTGAACATATTATTTTGTAATAATAATTTTTTATTTTCTTAGAAAGAATATGTAAATAACCAATTCAAAAATAATATATAAAATATATATAATATAATATATAAATATCAAAATGTACCAATTATAGGTTTGTAAAGAAAATAGAAGGTTTTTCTAAATGGGATGTAATTTTTTTTCATATGAATGTAATTTCAGTCAGTAACCAAGATATAGTAATATATGTGGGTATTATATATCAACAGTACCAGATGTGAGTTGACTTGATTTGTCGTACAACCCATAGACAGGGCACAGAATGCATATTACTTCACGCTCAATCTAGAGCCTCATATTTTATCTCGATAGACTTGGAGTTAGTTCCAAATGTAATGAGGCTCTATTTATGTAAAACAAACCTAACCATTCCTACGTTTGCAGGGTATCATCAAACAGCCTTGAGCTGCTAAGGCCAGTATTTCTCTGGTTGACTAGCAATCCACAAAGATCTAGAGGCAGCTCTAGAGTTTGGCAATTATTGCTAAGTCTTCCACAGTCTGATGCCCAGTCATCCTTGCTTCTTGCGTGTCTCAGTAGCCAACAGGTATTATTAAGACGAATTATAAAATAATACATTATTTTTTCATTTTCTGTAGAATGGTGTAGACGTATAATTCCTATTGAGGCTTTATATATTACTACAAAGTTTTAACGATAGCTGATAAAGAAGTCTCACTCTTATTAGAAATGGATTCAACATATTAATGTATCCTTGCCTTTATCAGAAAGCATTATATAAACATTTGTAAAAGTAATTATTGCTTAAAAGTCTATACAACTGATTCATAGTATTTGCATTACATGTTTATTATTTAGTTCTTTTCATAGTTTTTTTGTAAACAATAAAAAATAAGCATCTGTATACTAGCTAATTTTATCAATAAATTATGTTTGTTTTAGTTGTTAGATGTCAGTGGAATAAATCTTATATAGAATACTAACTAACCATTTAACTTTATTTTCAGATATGTAATCCAAAGTTACTAGAAAGTTCCGTATCAGCTTACTCGGCAGTAACTGAAGCGGCTATATATCAACAAAGAAGGGAGTATATTGTGGCGTTTGTGCCTATGCTAGCAACAATATGCAGTCAACTACTTAAACATGGGTAAGAAATACAAGCAAAAAAGTTATGGTACTTGTACAATCCTTATTACTTGATGAAACCGTTAAATAAAATTGGATTTACATGGTTTTCAAAAAAGTTCAACAAATATTAATATTTTATTGCATTATTAAGTTGACAGAAAACTATTTGATATCAGAGGCTTTTGAAATGTTGACATATTAACACCATGTATCGCCGCGAAGTTGGTTCTTGCAATATTTTTCTGGATGACAAAAATGACTGATTGTGTCCCATTGATATACAAAAATCCCAAGATGCACACTCAACGTCTAAAAAACGTCCTCAAAAAATGAGCGCAACATTCTAAATTGTGCGCTCATTTCAAATAGTCTCGCGTCTAATAAGTGGAGTCGATGTTATTTATTTGTGTTTTTTTTATAAATAAATTTATGTACTTTTGAACTTTTTGTGTGTAGTTTTTGACAAATATATTTACGCTATATAAAGTGTAGGTCAGGAGGTAGCCAATTTAACATTTTTTTTTAATTTAAAGAAAAAACTTTTTAACCGGATTAAAGTTATGTATTATTATAAATTTACAACTATTTAACATCCAACACCTTTTGTCTTCAGTCACCGTGACCACACACACTGTAAAGCACCCGAAAAGTCGGATAAATTTAAAATTATGTTAAATAGTTGTAAATAAAAAAGTCATGTTCGACTCCACTCAATACCTTGTCCTGCCGACCACGGTCGGTCGTAAAATTTTATTGCTATAAGTAAGTATACTCTGCGTTGTAATAACAACTTTAAACAATTCGCGTAAGGTTGATTCTGCAATAATATATGCTTGTAACATATACTGTTATAGAAAGGGACAGAAATAGTGTTTCGGGACACTTTCGAGCGTTACTTTTATTCGAGACTGTGCATCTTGGGTTTTTTGTATATCAATGTTGTGTCCCCTTATTTTTAGAGTATCAAGTTATTAAGATACATACATGAATTTGCGTTGATTAAAGAAATTTTATTTAAACACTTTAGATCCAGTAAAAACAATAAAATACCAGTACCTAATATTCGGATTCAGATTTCTGTATCTATTTTGAGATATTTTTTCTTAATTAGCAATTTTTTTTCTAAGATCAGCCTGTTCCTGACACATTTTTGGGCCTAATGCATGCGAGTTTTCTCACGATGTTTTCCCTCTCCATAAGAGCGAATGATAAATAAAAAAGGTCCCAAGTGGATTTGAACGCACGACCCCTGGTCGAGCGGCTCTAGCTCAAGCCACTAGGTCACTGTTCTTCGAAAGCAAAGACGATACTAAGTAATCATATTTTGACGAGTAGTGAATTTCTTGCTTCATTCAATCTCCTACATCAAAGGTATCGAATATATTTTCTTGAATGGTTATAACTCAGTATTAAACTTATAGAGTTAAATCTATTCATTCAATTTTTTTTTTAATTTTATTTGTAACCTTTACACCAGTCAACTGTTTACGCAGATGTTCCGAAAAGATAGTATTCATGTAATTGTTTGTTTTCTTTGTAACAGCCTGGATATAAATAATTTTATGTGTACCAATCCACCTAATTATTAAGTTTATATGTGAAGTTTTTTTATTGGCCTATAAAGTTGTTTATATTTAATTATTAATACATAATTTCGTTATAAGCTGTGAATCTTAAAATAATAATATTAATAATAAGCCTTTAAATGTATGTCAATAAGATGTGGATGAACATCTTATAGATAACAAAAATAGATATAAATAAAATAAAAATACTCTAAGATGTGTGTTTTATTTTGTGAAGTAAAAGAAATGAAAAAAAAAAAAAAATTTTTTCAGTCGCGATCCTCGGCCGTGCTACAGTTTAATAGATCGCTGTTTTTCCATGGACGTGCCGGAGCTCAAATGTGTGTCTGGACTCACATTGATAATACTCGCAGACAATTTGACAGAAACCGCTGCCCTGTATCTACACGAACTGTTCAACTTGTGTGAGTATTAAAATATTATAAAACCATATCGTTTTTAAATCATTTCTAAAGTTTTTACATAGACTAAGAACTTCTCAAAATAAATTGAAATGAGTAATGGTTGAACACAACTGATTAATACTTGGAGCAGTGTTAGCCTAGTGGTTTTAGCGTCCGACTCTCATCCATGAGGTCGCTGTGCACCAATGGACGTTTTTTCTATGTGCGCATTTAACATTTGCTCGAACGGTGAAGGAAAACATCGTGAAGAAACCGACATGTCTTAGACCCAAAAAATCCACGGTGTGTGTGCACAGGAGGCTGATCCCCTTCTTGCATATTAGATTGAAAAATGATCATGAAAATGATTCAGAAATCTGAGGCCCATGCCTAAAGAGGTTGTAACGCCATTGATTTATTTATTTTTTAATTAATACTTGAATTATATTTTAATGGTGCACAGGTTTTGCAATACGCTTACTTAATGTTGTCTCCGACACAATCGACATCTTTTTATGTTAGCAGAGTGAGTTAACAGGAGCGATATTGTGTATCTTATATATTTAATTTTTGACATTATCGTATTGGCCCAGAACTGTATGTATGTATTTAAACAAATAAAAATAAATATTACTACTATTTTATTTAATATCGGTCCAGGTACTATAAAAAATTCTAAATATATTTTTAATTGTTTTGTTCTATTTTTTATATCTATAAGTTATTGTATATATCTTATGTCTTTTATCTTATCTTACTATAGAAAGTACATCCCTGGTCTAAAATATTAAAACTGGACATACTGTACTGTCAAAACTCATATCTAAGTAACTCCACATACAACTGTCATACTTCATGTTACAATTATATACTTTTATTAAAATTGAGCGTGAACTACAAAGTCCGTACGTACTATAGAAGTGTTTCAAACAAACTAAATTAACAGATTTTGTTTATGTCAAAAAATTATAATTATAAGTACGTAATCTCTTTTTATTATAATTTACATGTCAAATAAATTAAAAGTATCTTTATTTTATACATGAGTATATGAATAACAACGCCATCGCCTGTTACGACTAATTATCCTGCCTTGCCGTGCCTTCGATGTCGTTATAATAGATTTTGACTATATAACGTTCTATACTAATGTATATATTTTTATTTTCCAGGTCTGAACATAATAAGCAAATACGAATACTCAACAGTATGCCTTAACTCTTTCGTTGGCCTTTCCCTACAGTGGCTCCATCTACCGTCGTATCTGACAACTAACGCGCTCAACACGGCCTCAAAAATCATAGACATACAACAACAGGAGAAAACAGACAATTTCCTTTATATGGCGAATTTAAAATCCAACAAAACATTCCAAAATTTAGTCCAAACAGAACGGCATTTACAAATATATTTCAAGTTATTGGAAACATGGGAACGTCTGGATAATCCAGACAAATTAAAATCTTGGTTTGATGTGTTGTGTAGTACTAATGATGAGTTAAAAGTGGAGCTACTTCCGTTTTTGGTTGGATTGTGTTTAAATAAAACTCTGGATGAGGATGTAGTGGTGAAAGTAATACAGTGTATAGTGCAAATAGTGAGGATTAAGAAGGAGGTGTCGGTGACAATTTTGCCGGTTTTGGTGCATAAATTGGGTGATAACCGGCCTAATGTCAAGTTGGCCTGTTTGAAAGGATTGCCAATGATGGCTTCAACGAAGGTAAAGTCTATACTCATATTGTATTGCATTATAATATATATATAATATATATATATATACTAGCTGCCCCCGCGAACTTCGTTTCTCCTTAATGCATAGCCTACCTTTTTAGTACATACCAACATGGAACATTTGGCTATGCTACCGCAGAGACTGTTCGGTTTTCCTGAATGAAAACTTTTTAGGATTTCTGTGATTGTTCTCTTTATAAACCTCAGAGTTCAAGTTATAAATTCTTAACTAACAAATAAAAAATAGGGGTTGATCGTATAGGGTAGATAAAAATTAAGGGTTGTATGTATTTTTGTAAGCTTCATAAAAAAAACCAATATTATGTCACAATTGACAAAATTCTCGTGTCACAATGTTCGTTCCCATACTCCTCCGTAACGGCTCGACCGATTCTTATGAAATTTTTTATGCATGATCAGTAAGTCTGAGAATCGGACGTCTATTTTTATCCCTCTAAATGTTAAGGGTGGGCTAAAAGGAGCCTTTTGAGTCTGTGCACTAAGGTTGAGATCAGCCAGCCAGTATAGTGAATGAAACCAATGATTTTCTTGACATTAACTTTTATTAATACTTTTTTCAGGAAAATGTTCCAACATTAGTTGCGGTATTAAATAAGTTAAAGGCCAATAAAGGCGTCCCTACATCGCTGCTTATTACGCTGTATACGAATTTAGCTGAAACGCAGGTAATTAAATACTCAAATATATTTTAGTAGCTACCCCCCGCGAACTTCGTTTCTCCTTAATGTGATTTTAATTAGCCTATTATTATTACATGGAACATTTTGCTATGCTACCCCTAAGAATGTTTTGTTTTCCGGAATTAAACTCGGGGAAAGGGATCGAAACATGAAGCATGTCTTTACAGTAAACGTTTTGTGCTTGTAATCATACTCCTAAACGGCTGGACCGATTTTGATGAAATGTTTTGTGTGTAAGTGGATTCGAGAATGGTACATTTACAATTAGATGATTTTTTAAGTTTGAAATTTTTGTATTTAAAATATGACGTCTTTCGGTTCCGCTAGTATCATATATAATACTAGCTGATCCGGCAAACGTCGTTTTGCCATGTATATTTAAAAAAAAATAAGGGTTGATCGTAGAAGGGTGAACATTGAGGATTGTATGTATTTTTTATGTTGTATCATAAAAAAAATAGAAATTAAAAATTTTGTCTAAAAAATAAAAAAATAAAAGTTAGAGGTGGACTACCCCTAACATTTAGGGGGATGAAAAATAGATGTTGCCCGATTCTCATAGATACCGGATAAGCACAAAAAATTTCATCAAAATCGGTCGAGCCGTTTCGGAGGAGTATGGCAACGAAAACTGTGACACGGGAATTTTATATATTAGATAGGTAACCTTCTATGCATTAATAATTGTTTCATAGAGAATCGAACCCAATACGGAAAGTTTCACGTGCGTTAGCAAATTTGCAATTATGTTCTTAATGAATTTTAACAATTACAGGTTAGATGTTTTCCATATCTTCAAGAGTTATTAGTTGATACCACAATGAAACCAGACGACCTCAAATGGGAAATTGACCTCGCCAAAGCACTTGCTGTTAAACGGATTTGTGAGGCGCGGTATGTATTGAATTATAGTTTAAGTCATCGTTTCTCAAGCGGGGTTCGCGACCCTTGGGGGGGGGGGGGTCGAGCTTGTTGAAAAATAATAAATAAAAACTACATATAGGTACAAAAGATTCGTTTATTAAATGAATGAATAATTATAGTGTCGTGTTATTAAACTAAATATTAAGATGTAATATATATATATTATGTATATAGTAACTTGTTTTACTTGACTTTTTGGCTTTTTCGTGGGTCGCGACACAAAAATGGTTAAGAAATCATGGAACGAAGCGCCCACGTGATTGGGCCGCCCGTTACAGCGCTATGACCCCCGAACCGAATAAGACCCCTGAAGATCCGCCATACTGGTACAAATTACTCAATATTTTGTGTCACTATCTCCCCGTGCGTTGCGAGAGCGAGAGAGTGTCAGTCTGTTTCGATAGAGCGTAGAAAATGGACGTGGAAGAAGCTATTATTTTGTGGTTATGTTACATATCTTCAGATTTACTCATTATGAACTGGATACGAAAACAAGTCACAAAAAGACGTCCAATCGCGATGGAAGCGCGCGCTCAACGAACGTTACGTATACCTAACAAAGCGCGTGTTCGCCTGCGTCTAGAGACTTTCTTTGAGCGCCGCGTCAACGCTAGCAGACGTTCGTTAACGCGCTCATTGTACCCGCGATCGGTATGTAAATACCACGATGTTAAGTCAATATTTTGCCATCTGAACATGGCCTTAGAGTAGGTATTAAATAAGATGTGGATGCTTTTAAAGGAAACACTTTTTTACCGGATTGAAGTTATGTATTATTATAAATTTACAATTATTTTGCATAATTTTAAATGCTTTACAGCGTGCGTGGTTACGGTGACTGAATACAAAAAGTGTTGAATGTCAAAAAGTATCACAGCTGTAGAAAAAGTTGTGTTATCTGTATTTATTTCCCCGGTGTTGATATCGACTAAAAGATGGAGGGTTTTGGCAGAAATGACTAACGGTGTCCTCTATTTTCGCGGATTGTTTATCTTGAGAGATCATCGATACGTCGGAAAAATTTAAAATTATGCAAAATAATTGTAAATTTATAATAATACATAACTTCAATCCGGTAAAAAAGGGTTTTCTTTAAATGTGTAAAAGTTATGTTAGTTTAGTTATTATACTACTATGAGGATGGATATGCCACCATATAACCTATTTATTCGTCGTATAGCGCCTCATCACACGGGCTTGAGCTGGTCTCAGTGATATCATCCCTTCTCAACCGCTGTACGGATAAGTCGGGCGCTGTGGCAACGTCACTCGCGTTAGCAGCACTTGCGGCGTTATGGCGAGGTGCTGCCGTGGCACCACCTGGAACTTGGCGTGCTCTGGAACCCAGACTTGGGAGGGACACGAGACCTGCTGTGCAAGTTAGGTATGGAAATAGTTGCTTGAAGTCGACTTTTTTCTGCGACTGTCTATTAATTCCTACTGCGATAAAATAGCCCGGTCATTTTAGACATAAAAATAGTGATCAAACAAAGAAAATTCCGACAAAGCGGTGAAGAATAATTTCTGTAAATACTTTTGCACAGTCAATCAAATCATTTTTTTCAAATAACTTTAATACTGAATTTTTGCCCCTTCTAAACATTGCTGACGTAGTATCGCATCCGGTCATCGCATGTAAAAATAAAATAATGTTTTGGCATTTTGGATAAGCTGATAAACTTTAAGAAGAATATATTTCTGTCCGTTGCTGCGCCTTCCAAGGTTATACTAATAATGTATACATAAAAGAGACACGAGTAGGCATTTTTGCTTGCTTGAGTACCTAAATATGTATATACGTGGCATATGTGTGCATACTATATAGAACATGATTCTTACAAGCGCAATATCTGGGAAATAGTGGGTCTTAGAGAAAAAATCATAGAGACCATTTTTATAGAGAATTTTAAGATCTACAACTTGCTTTGCTCTGAGGTACTTTTCGATAAAACTTACCGTTTTCGAGAAAAATCCAAAAAACCTAAAATTTTGACCTTGGGCCCCCAATAAGTCCCTAAGCTCACATGGGACTGATGGGGACTTTTGACACTTTTTTCCTTGTGGTTAACCTAAGGTCTCTACGCAGATTTGGCTTTGTCGGAATTTTCTTTATTTCAATTGTCTAAAATGACCGGGCTAAAAAGAATTTGTTAGTCTAGCAGGTTCACAATTTGGCTTAGTTTTTCGCCAATACGAAATAATATAAATAGGAAATTAACAACGTGCCTTCAGATATCAAGACATATTACTATATTTATAAAGTATAAACTACTGACTAGTGACTACTGAGGAACACAATAATTAATATAACTTAATATTATCTCCATTCTCCGTTGCTATTATTGAGATTTGCTGTTTTTTTTTATTTGTTTATAAGCTCTAACCGAAGCAGAGCGTCAAAAATTGAGTTAGACTCATTTGAGTGTTCCCCTCCACGGAAATCTTTAGTAAAAGGCGAAAGATTTATACGTTTTGAAGGGAAACCAGAGTAACGATTATAAATTGTACCGAGATATTATACCACTCGATCGAGCTAAACGATAGCGCGTTTTAATAAACGTTTATAGCACCATGGCGCCATCTAGCGAGCGGTACAATTAAGCATGTACTTCATGAGCACGATAACGGCAAATGTTATTTTTATATACATTTTATAATATTGAAGTGAACGTATAATTAGAATTACATTTAAAATTAAATTAAAGTGTAATTCTACTATTTCTGAACCAATAAACATAAGAATTATATTTTTACGGTTTCTCTTAATACGTCGACACTTTGTTTATATGATCTTTTATTTGCACTAAAATTGTTTGGCAACATTTCATTATTATAGCGCTCTGTCAAGTTGACAAGATAGACTTCCCCATTACTTGCCTTATTCTTAACACCGTGTTAATTGATTTTATCTGTGCAAAAAGGTTTTATTTATATTCTTCATTATTTTCAGCCTGTGCAAGCTTCTAGCCGAAATTCCCGCTTTACGTGTTTCTACGCCAGAGTACGATAAGTTAGTTAGTGATGCTGCTAAGCGATTATGGGTGTATCTTGCTGAAGGCATTTCGCCCGTATGTGAATCCGCTTGTCATGCCCTTGCTAACTATAAAATTGAAGATTTCAAATTAAAGGATATTCCTGAGGTAAGATTTTTACTTAAAGCTGTTTTCCAAATGTTATATATGTATGTTAATATAAAGTTTTTATACCTTATTGTATAAAAACTTTATATTATTTGTTTGTGGCACCTAGGGCCGTTTTTATCTATTTTTTTTAGTGGCTCTGGCACGATTTGTGCATTAGCCAGCGTCAAGTATAGGATTTTTAATAATTCGTGCTTGTCTTTAGAAATTCGACCGTGTCCTCCATGTACGGTTTAAGCACTAGCCCGGTACCGCACAACCCTCCCAAAGGCCGAGACCAAATTTAAATGAAATTAAAACTTGCCCTCGAACCGGGAATCGAACCCGGTACCCCTCACCTAGCTGCCACTTCATAAGACCGCTAGGCTATGAGGCCCCCGTTTGTATCTATTTAATTTGTATAAAAATAAGTTGCCAGATGTTTTATTTCTACGAGCAATTTCTTCTAACCCGAAAAAGTTTGAAAAGTACTAATAATAAAGTATATCTAAAATATTGTCATTAATATCAGGTGTTAATCACAGAGAGTATTTCATCTCACGCTGAAAATGACAAAGTGAAAGCCTGTTAATATGCTCGTCATGCTGGTTTTAGCTTTTCTAAGCTCTTCATTTGATTATTCGGACTGTTACTGTTAAACTCAGAGGCTTTGGGATAATTGTATGCAATAGTTGTAATGTACGAAGTTCTTATGCTATGTGTATCATGAATTGTCTAATATATACTATTTGGCAATACAATTGAATACAACAACAAAATTGTACAATTCGTTTGTATAAAAGATTTCTATTCAATGGAGTTTGCACGACTGTAAGGCTTTGATAACATTTAGTCTACTATTATGGGTTAATAAAATAAAACAAAATGAGTACAGGCTACTTATAAAAGAAACCAAAAACAAGAAATATACTACAATACAATAACTGAAATGAAATAAACTAAATCTTAATATTAACTTGCCAGGAGGATTTTTTGTTTTGTTATCCTTTTTTATTTATAGTATACGGTAATTTTTACTCCATAATTGGACTTCTTATTTGAGGGCATTTCCCAAAGCTATAGTACGGACGCGGAGCACGAAGAATTTCGTACAATGACCTTTGGGCCTACTGCCAGTGGTTAAAAACATTTTTTTTATAAGTACGAATATTAAAAACGTTAGTTTAGAATTTGAGTTAGCTTTGTAAATAAGATCATCGACTTAATATAGGTAAGTACCCAAGGATAGCTTTTTATCCGACTGCGCCAGAAGGAGGGTTATGTTTTTCGAGTGTATGTATGTATAATTCTTTGGCACGCTCTGCAGCCTGAACGGCTTGATGGATTTTCGCTTGAGAGGTGTCGTTAGATTCGTATATACTGTGATAGTGACACTGGGTATATCATAACAGCAAATAAATTGAACGTCCAAACACACAAACTTAACCTCAAAAACGAAACTACACACGAGCGTATCCCAGCACGGAATGTTGTTTTATTTCAGGGTTAAAAAAAAGAATTACTACTCATAACAAAACAAACCAAAGTACATGTGCACCACCACAAGTCTTTATGGTTATGACTACAAGGTTTACAATCTCTGAATACGGCGGTCACTGCATCTGTGTGAGCGCAACGGCAATATGTTTATGCGCGAGCGACAAAGACATAAGATAAGGGGTCTTTGTACGAAATTCTTCGTGCTCCGCGTCCGTGCTATAAAAAAGAAAAACACTTCAAATAACTTAAAAAAATACTAAAAAAATCAGTGGCGCTACAACCTCTTTTAGGTCTTTCCCTCAGATTTCTGAATCTGCTTCATGATCATTTTTTAAACATTTTACATTATCAAATTAATACTAATTATAAAATTATAATGTTTCACCCAAATATTATTTAAAACAATAATATTTTTATTCTAATAGGAAGATTGAATGTTTTTGGTAAATTATTATAAACAAATAAACAAACAAAAGCATTTATTCATGTAGGTAACACAATGTACACTTATGAACGCCAAAAAAAAAGGAGATATACATTAAATGCTTCTAATTTTCCATTTACTGCCAGTTCTCAAATCAATGGCGGAGAACGGGAGAGAAGAACTGGCAATAAACTCTCCGCGACTCTTTTTAACCGCCAAGGTTTTGTTATAAACCTTGATTACCATACAATTCTTGTCATCAATCACCCTCCGTGATTATCTTTTTCTACTACCCTAAACCTATTATAATACTTGGTCATGACTATAGTATAATAGCTGACCGGGCAAACGTCGTTTTGGCCATGTATATCATTTGTAATAAAAAATAGGGGTTGATCGTAGTGGAGTGAAAGTTAGGGGTATGTATTTTTTAATGCTGTATCATAAAAAAATAAAAAATAAAAATTAGGGGTGGACTACCCCTAACATTTAGGGGGATGAAAAATAGATGTTGGCCGATTCTCATAGATACCGGATAAGCAATATAAATAATAATTAATAATAATTTTGTTTTTAGATTTACAGACGAACAGTCAAACTGCCACCTTCGTATTGCAAGACCCCTGCTGATGCAATGCGCAGGCCCGAGGATGTTCTTGACTATATACCTTGTAAGTAATGTGTTTATAAATGATTTTCTTGAGTAATTTCTTGGTATAAAATAGGTAGAAAAACACTATGCTACTAAATATTAAATATATATTTTTTTTATATTTTAACAAATCTTCAAACAGTGTATAAGTATTACGTAACGCGCAGTAACGTTTTTATGTACCCAATATAGTAAAACGTTTCGTGACCACCCAGTGACTATTTATACCTAAAAGGTACCATTATGTGGTGTAAAGTACTGGAAAGTCGAAAGTAATATTAACAAAACGCCGTAATTCAATCCCCGCCCCGCATCGTGACGATTTACGTTTTACAAAAGGATTTAGCTCGTTCGAGTAATATAATATATCGGTTACGTCAACAGCCTTTAACTTCTAAAATGTTTACTTCAACTGCGCTTAAAGGGGTTATACATGCTCACACTTTTATTAGGTTATGTATTCTAACTCATTATTTGACGCTCTGCTATTGTAGAGCTTATAAAATTATAATAGTTATTACTAGGGAGTAGGGATGTGACAATTGGCATAAAAAATCGATTTTTTATACATCGATAATTTGTTTAGCATGAAAAATCGATTAATAAATAATCGATTTTTCTTAAAAAAATAATCGATTTTTTTTCTAATTTGTGATTTAATTTCAAAATAAACACCCTAAATATATTATTTTTCATAGTTTTTGACGTGATAACGTCGTTATTGACGTCTTTAAAATCGTTTTAGTCGGGTGACATGTTCAGAAACTTGTGTCACACCAAAACCTCACGAGCGCGATCGCAGGTATAACGAGAGAGAGACGGACCGATCTCCCGTCTCATCTCACTCTAGCGGCATACATAGTCGGGTGACATGTTCAGAAACTTGTGTCACACCAAAACCTCACGAGCGCGATCGCAGGTATAACGAGAGAGAGACGGACCGATCTCCTGTCTCATCTCACTCTAGCGGCATACAAACGAATGGAGATTTTCTCGTGCGGTTAAGTTTTGTAAGAAAAATGTATATCATAGTCGAATAAGTAAACTTGTCATTTTACACCCGAAATTTATCATCAAAAGTGTGAATAAAACGATAGATGTAATTTAAAATTTGAAAAAATTGTTATCTTCATTAATTCCTTACTTCCCAAAAACTTATATCACCAATTCGACGTTATCACGTAAACATCTCGATCGTAAACCTACTTTACAAACAACCAATATTTTTTTTAGTTAAAAATAAACAATAGAAATTATAAACACATTAACGTTTAAGAATAATCAAAATCGAAATTAACATAATCCCGTTTTGATAGATTTTAGGTGAAATTTGATAAATGCTGAGTGTTTATCTTTTCAGTAGCACATTGCAGTATTTTTGTTGTCTTTTTAATTGTATGTAGTCTTGTGCTGCTGAATAAATTTATTTTACTTTTAAATTATAGTGCTCCATTCCAACTTGAGTTTTTGTAAAACTAACTGGTTTTATCATCCTTTCGATGTTTTACAAAAAAAAACATCAATGCATCGAGTTTATTAATACATCTTCAAAGAATCGGATTCAATGTATCGCATTGTAAACATCGTTGTATATCGAATATCCCTAATAGTTCGAGGTCCGGGCTATAAAAGACCTGGCATAAAGTCGGGAGGTGGCAGATAAAAAATCGACTATGATTGATTTTCAATTATAAAAATAATCGATTATTAATCGATTATTTTAAATATAAAAATCGCGTAAAAATAATCGATTATTTTTTCACATACCTTTATTACTTAGTACTAGATATGTAATTAAAATAAATGTTGTAGGTAATATGATAATATCTATAGTTTAAAATTTAAATACTCAAAATTGAAAATATCAAACTTCAATCTTTTCATTTTTACTTTAAGTTTGTCTATTAGGTTAAAATTTAAAGCTTTAGTTAATATTATAATTTTTATAACTTTAGTAAGTATATGTACTTACATCATACATGCAATGTTTTTAATAATTTTAATTGGATCATTTATTAATTGTTTATTGCAACGTCATTCTTACGTAAAAAAAAATGCAACTTGGACATAAAGTAAATAATAATTATTATAGAACAAAAAAGTGCGTGCGTACAAAGTACACAATATGTCAGAAGTAAAACTTCTTTGGCAAACTAAGTTTTAAGTCTTGTTTATATTTATACAAATCTAAAACTATAGATTTCCGATACTTAGAGGGAGGGAAAAAGAAAGATATGTTAGGAATTTAATTGTCATTAAAATATTAAGTGTCGAAAATTAATTAAAATTATTAATTTAATTTATTTATTTCTTCGATAGTAAAAGCACATAATTTTAATTTACAATTCGTCATTTGAGATTTCAATAAATTATTTTGTATGAAATACTAATATTTCATAAATTCTCTTTACGAAATTTTAATTTTAAAAATATAATTTCTATAAGGTAACTAGCAAACCCGGCAAACTCCGTTTCGCCACCAGATGGCTTCGTTTTATGTAACATTTCGTTTTTGCTATAAACCTCACGGAGCCCGAGACCTTTCCAACGAATGCAAAACCGTGGAAATCGGTATGTGCGTTCTGGAGTTATAGCGTCAGGAAGGAAAACCCGACTTATTTTTTATAGTAGATGTGCCCTTCTCACTCTCTCTTCGTGAGGTTTCCTTAAAAATTTATCCTGGTGCGCCTAAAGAAGTTTCACTTCAAAAATTCAATTTATCTTTTGACACTGCTTTTATTAGGTGAAGTGTGGCCGGAGTTATTTAAATCAAACTCCTCTCTAACTGGAGTGGAATATTTCGTGGGAAAACTAATAGAAAGAGAAGTCAGGGGATTCAGAAGTGGAGTCTACATGATTGAAGGACGGGAACCCCTAGGTTTAAGTAACCTGCCACCGCATAGCGTGTTAAGGGGAATGACCGACTGTGTCAGGAAACAGGTAAATGTCTAAAAAATCTATATTTTATAAATATATAGCTTATTTCCTTTGTTCGACTTGGAGTATGTAAATACATATATAAATACTCCGAGAAAGTTCTGTATAGATATTATATTTTTTGCAAAAAAAAGAGTGTGTGTACTTATGTACATGCGTTAGAAGTTATACCTCTTAAAAAAAATTAATAAATTATACATATCGACAATTAACCATCAAATCTATAAATGCACTCAAAACAGTTTATTCAATTCAGTTTTATCACTAATATTCAATATATATAGATATACAAATAAATAATAAATAATATTAGTAAATACTATCACCGTCGTATATGAAATCGATTTAATTAAAACACCAAAAAATATTTATTCACACCGTTTAATTGTACTGTTACGAAACACGTGTTCTAAATATAAAAATACTAGAATATACAACTTGAACATAGTTATTATCGATTTTCATGCCACCTGGAACTAACTTTACGATGTAGAATTTAGGTGTTTAAAATTCACTCTCATCATTTTTCTCCAACGAGCCAAAAGAAGTATAACTTCAAAAAGTGCAGTAACAACAAATCAATGGCCTAGCATGATAGACTTCTATCAGGTTTCTATATCTCTTTCGCGATAATTTTTTTATTAGTCAAGTAGGTGATAACCCTTCTGTGACAAAGGCCGTCGACTTTTCGGGTCTAAAGCTTACCGCTTTTCTCACGATATTTTCTTTCTTACATGAGCGAGTGTTATATGTGCAATGTGCATATCGAACAGTCTATTTATGCACATTCGATCGAACCTACGACCTCAGGGATGAGAGTTCCTCACCAGAGCCACTAGCCCAACACTGCTCGAATAAAATAAAAACAAAAAACATAAGCTTATATAATTAGATTTAATGATTGTCTGCATTAGACATTTGGTTCACGAGGTATATTCATACTTTGCTGGTATTCAGATTATGCAAAAATTCATCAAAATCGCTTTAACGTATACTACGGTCTGTGACGGCTTCAAGTAGCTGGACACTATTTAAATTTGGAAATAAATATAGCCACTGAAATATTTCCGAACCAATTCAACCTTTTTTTTATGGCTCTGGCACGGTTTGTGCATTAGCCAGCGTCAAGTATAAGATTTTTATATTTCGTGCTTTTTTCCTTAGAAATTCGACCATGTCCTCCATGTACGGTTAAGACACTCGCCGGGTACCGCACAACCCTCCCAAAGGCCGAGAACAAATTTAAATTAAATTAAAACTTGCCCTTGAACCGGGAATCGAACCCGATACCCCTCACCTAGCTGCCACGTAAAAGATAATCTATATGAGAAATTAGACTCTTAATAGTACCACTAGATGGCGCTGTGGTGCTAAAAAGTTTATTAAAACGCGCTATCGTTTAGCTCGATCGAGTGGTATAATATCTCGGTACAATTTATCAACGTTACTCTGGTTTCCCTTCAAAACGTATAAATCTTTCGCCTTTTACTAAAGATTTCCGTGGAGGGGAACACTCAAATGAGTCTAACTCAATTTTTGACGCTCTGCTTCGGTAGAGCTTATAATACTTTATGCTTCGTTATACAAAAAGATTAAAGATCTATCATCTAAATGCACTAACACTATCTTCTTAGTTCTTATCTTTTCATCTTTACTTACGCTTAGTGCCGTGACTGCCGTCTGTTCACTGTTGTACTCGGTAAAAGACAGACCTAGTCTTAGGAGTACAAGTACTTAAAAACTAAAAAGCTAGATACAAGACTACATATAGTTCCACGAGTATTTATATGTGTGCATCTGAGTCACCAAAATATTCTTTACAGTAATTTTGTCTATTAAGTTAAATTTTAAAGCTATAGTTAATATTTTACCCTTAGTTTATATTCTTATATTCAATGTTTTTAATAATTTTATTCGTTTATTGCAACGACGGTACAAATAATTCATAAAAGGCGGGCAACACACTCGCGAGCCCGCTGGCATCACAACATCAGGTGAGCCTCCTTCCCGTTTGCACCCTGTCAAACAAAAGCCTACGTTACTCAGGGATCATGTAGAATTCTTATGGTAATACAATTTTTGAAATCGGTAAAGCAATTTATGTTTTTAATCGTTACGAACATACAGCCCAAATCTTTCCGCTATACTAAAGATGAAGCTTCAACTACAAAAGCAATTCAATATAAACAATTGCACTGAATTGTATTTATTTCAGATAACATCACCGACGTATGACATCCAAGAATCCGTCCTTCTATCAATGGTGTCGTCCCTTTCTCGCGAATACACTCGTCCGCTGCCCCCATTCGACATCTCTTTCTTGCATGACGTGTGGCATCGGGGAACGTTGTGGCGCTCCAAAAGTGTTGAGTTAGCCGCGAGACAGGCGTTAACCGTTCCGTCAGCCAAGAGGCTGTTGGACAACTGGTTAGCGGGAATACAGCCTGGAAGTAGTGAGGTGAGTTTTTATATATATCTAGATTTAACGACGCAACAGGAGATCAGCGTTGGCCTAAAGGCTTCAGCGTGCGAATTTCATCCCTGAGGTCGTAGGTTCGATCCCCGGCTGTGCACCAATTAATTTTTTTTCGTGCGCATTTGAAATTCGCTGGAACGGCGAAGGAGCAGACTGTTCCACAGCGCTGGTCATAAAGAGTCGAATCAGGCCAACACTGCTCTTTCCACTTTCAACTTCACGCGGTTTTAATATGTCCTGAAAATAAATGATTTTTTTTTAGGAAACAGATATAATGCTTATATTTGAATATCTCCCGATACTGGCTCGTACAATGCCACCGAACAACCTTCGGTATCCAGTCGAGAACTGCTTAGCTGAATCCTTTTCTCATAAGTCAGATTGCTTCCTAAATCAACTGCGACTGATCAGAGATTGTTTGGAATGTGAGAGGATACACGAAGCGAATAGGACTTGGTTGTGCCAAGCTGTCGAAGGATATTTCTCGCTGATTAATGAGGATAGCCCGGTAAGGTTTTTATAGACTTACGAAAAATTTTACAAATAATTAAATTAAAAAAAAAATTTGCAAGTGTTCTGTTTTCTTGAAAAGAAATAAAAAAAAAATTTTGCAGAAAGAATTTTATTGTTCTGTTTGATGTTGTATATTTTTTTGATTGCTTATATTTTTCCTGTTGAATTTACTATTCTAACTTAATTTTTCCACAACGGTATTAACGGTAAGCGAGATATAAAAAAGATATATAATGATTAAAATATATTTTTTTAGCTATGGCCAGAATACGTAGAATGCAGTCTTTCCTTATCCACAAAGTATTTGGAGAGAATGACATCCCCTAGTGGATGGTGGGAGGTGTCAAGTGATCTTTTACGCAAATCTATGCGCACGCGCAGCGCTTTAGCAGCTAGAACTGATACAACTGCTCCACTTGTATGGCTTAACGAATCTATTGATGCGCATGCACAGCAAATAATGTGAGTTTGACTTTTTTTTATATTTTTGCCTATACGTTATGTACACCAAATATGAAAATATTGATGCAGAGATGGCATCAAAAGCATATTTTTCAAAGTTCACCCATATACCTATGTCAAATTTGGATATAAAAAAATACTAAATAGTTTAATTAGGTGAGATGTTCCCAGATTTATAAAAATGGTTTGACCTATTTACATTTAAGTTTTTACTAAGTATATATACTTAAAATGTATTGGAGAAATCTAGAAAAAATATTTTTTATAGACGTCTTTATTTAAAACCTCATAATAAAATTCCTGCAACATGTCGGACGCAATACGTATTTTCAGTCCATTTGTTAAAAATATAAATCACACCGGTTTAGAGCTGTTTATAAAGAATTTAGTATTGTTGCCGCTACATATATGATCGCTTTGTGTATAGGACTACCAAGTTATTCCTAAAAATGTTTTTTTATTTCAGTGAACAGGATTATTCCCTCCGATGTATAATGGAAGCCCTGAAAGTGGCCAGACAAGATGACCCCTCAACAAAACACTGGTTCTTACAACTGATGGCTCGTACTCAAGTCGCTTTTAATGAGTAAGTTTCAAAGATTACACAAACACTACACACAGTTGTTAAACAACCAAAATATTTTTGCCAAAATGTACGGTTCCTCGGTCATCGAGGCTTTAAATAATAGAGGATTTTAGTTTTATTCTATATTTATCGTCGCGTACAACAATAGAATATATATATTTAGGGAAATATTGAGAAACGAGACTTAGAGCTAAGTGTGACTCCGGGTATTAAAAACGTATGGGATTTTGACATAAGGATAACGGCCCACAGAGACGAGACTAAAACAAGGATATCCCTTAATAATATTTTCATTAATAATGTAAGATGGCTGCAGGTCTTTATTGTCAATGTCTCAATGAGTCATATTATTAGAGTTGTACAAAATCACCACACCACATATAAATTTAAACCCTATTTATTGGTATAAATATTTAAAATAAACCATAAAATGTGTGTATTTAAATTTTCAGGATGGAAGACGAATCGTCAAAGCTTTATCTATGCGACGTATTCATGCTTTCGTCGATTATGCTCAGCGGCCTTTGGTCCTTCGAGCCGGACATTGAAGCTGTGGTGTCGAGCCGGACAAATAGACAAACTTTAATGCCTGCAGCTTTAGCTTCGCTGCTGAATAGAGATGCATGGAAGGATTGCACCCTACAGGTACTTAACGCAGCTGCGAAATGTTTTATTTTTCACGTATAAGTTCCATAGGTGGTCCTTTGACTAATATTGTTGGTATGAAAAAGCACCTCGTTATGCTACACTACACGTTGAACTTTTTTTTAAATTATTTGTCATTATTATAATTAATAAGATGTGGTGAGGAGCATGAGGTTTCAGCTCGTTACAAATATTTTATAAAACTCATGTATATATAGGAATACTTGGCAATTTAAGTTACTGCGCTTTTATTGCCAGTTCACGCTCAACACTCTGGATTTGAAAACTGGCAGTAAATCTAAATTTAGAATATAAATATATATATATTTAATACACCTGTGATATCTATATAATAACAATCAGTGGCTATCTAAAACCTGATTAGGTCTGCGACTCAGATTTTTTGATCTGTTTCGTGATCATTTGTTTTTTAATAGCAAGAAGGTGATTAGTCTATATTCAGGTTAGCCTTCTACCGAGTTTGAGAGTCACACGCTGAATCCACTAGGCTAACAGTTCACTTTGTTAGCTACATTTAATAATTGACATTTCAGATGTTAGAGTGGTTATGTCACACTCGCGATGCAACGCAAGATGAGGGTACTTCGCGCGCCTGTCAACGGGCCTTATTAGCGTTGAGGCATTCCGAACTATTTATCACCCATAAGATATGGACCAGACTGTAAGTGGAATTCATTTATATAAGAATAAAGAACTAAACATAATATATACTCTGATTTTTAATTCCGTAGAATTCTGACAGCTATAATTTTTTGACATGTCAGAGATGACAAACCTTTTGGCCAAGCACATTTTTCATCTGAATCTATTAATACATTTTATTTGTTAGTGAATGTATCCATTTTATTAAGTGCGGTGGTGCACAGTAAAAGTGGTTTTACGGCGAGTGATAATTACGTCCCTTTTCATCACCAACAGTAAAAACTTGTTAGTTATTTCTGTATTAGGTCACATCACTAAGTAAATATTTAGATTCACCTTTTTGTAGATAGAACATGAAAAATATACTTTTTCATTAATTATATTTAAAATCTTTATTTTTTATTGCTTAACAAGGAGAAACATGGAGGCGTTTTAACGGTGATATAATTTTTTTAATAAGCTTTTGTTTAATGGTATTAAATAAGAATTACATTATAACAAGCATGAATTCTGATAGATAAGTTGAAGCTCTTGAAGTTACTAGCTAATGTTTGAAAGTTTAACGAAAACCTAAATCAGTCTAACCGCAATGTTTTTACTAATATTTGTAAAAAAAAAACCTTTCCAAATCTTTTAAATTCTATAAATAAAAATAAATGAGGGAAACAAAATTATTGGATATTAACTTATAACTTTACCAGACCTCCAGACCAAACTTGGATTAAATTTAGCACCACATTCATAAACATGTTTACAAATAAAATCAATGGTACGATTAATGGTAACTACTAATGTTAATAAATCCACATTTAAAAGGCTGTACTAGGTTTTGTCTGTGTGATTATTACTAAATTTTATTTCTTTATTCACTTAATACTAAAATAAAACACTGATTTTGTAATTCCAAAACCTCACATGGTTTATATGAGCCACCGGATGAGATTTTTGCATTTAAATTTGTGCGTGTATCTATTGATTGTCTAGCTAAAATTAAACTTAGAGCTACTCAGTTAAGGAGCTTAAAATGATAACTTGTGCAATTTTATTACAGAGAACACCACTTTGGAAATATGATACCCAATCTCGAAGATTAAAATATTTATATCTCATTGTAATATTATATCTAGTCCTATTTGTAAGTGTAATTAAAACTAGAATGTTTAATAAAATTGTTATATGTTCTATATAGTTTTATTTATTCAGTCATCAGAACGACAGAGACGTTGAAAAAAAGGAAATTTCAGGAAGAACATTTTAAAATGGTAAAAATAATCATCTTATCAGTAAATTTTTTCTAGTTAGATTATATTTAAAGTTTAAACCTTATAAATACAATGATTCCATTAAAATTTAAGAAAATTTTGTTTTTTTTAATTTTAATACTTATTTGATATTTCCAATTTAATGTAGTTAACATTAACAAATCATTTAAATATAAATTTGACAAAAATTTTGAAATATACACTATTATGTCTTCCATATGTTCTTATAAATGGCAGATAAAAAATAAATAATAATCTTCAAACATCTTTACTCAAAAATTAATGAAGGTAGAAAACACCTACACAACTTCATACATTTTCACTTAAACTTCACTTGTTCTCTAATCACTTGACTAGCTATCTTGTCTTTTCACCACATCTGTCCCTTTTATACTTTCTGTAATACCTTGCAGCATCATTTCACTTCACTCACGCCCGCTACAGAGTCTGTACGTTGCGGGCGTTCCGCCCTCAGACAGCTGTCTCATCAGCTGGGGGCTTCACAATGGTCTCAGTGGGACTCTTAATCGGCACATGAATTATTTCCTCTTCTATCTTTGAGTCCACGGGCATATTCTATAATAAAGTTTTTAATTAATTTAGTTGCTTGTTTTAAAATTTTCATGATCTATTCAAATATTTTGTTTTGGATTTTAAAGGTTGAATTACAATCTTACTTGGATATGCCAAGTTAATTCAATAGAATAATTGGTTTTATTTTTGAAGTTATACTTCTTTAGGCGCGTTATGAAAAATTGATGAGAGTGAAATTTTACGATGCGCGCGCACCGTGACACAAAATTAACAGAATGAAGTTGCCCACGAAAGATGCTACGGCATTGGACATAATTTAAAAACAACATTCGAATAACAATAGAATTTATGTTACACTTTATGTATAATAAATATTTATTTATATAATTTTTCAAATGTAAACTGAACTTTATTGCCTATAATGACTCCTTTTCCAGTCTTTGATTATTTAACTGTAATTAATTATTTGCATGCAATCAAAAAGTATTTTTAATAATGCCAAAGAAGTATAACTTCTTACGCGCGTACGTACAAGTACACGCACCCTTTTTTGTTTAACTTCCTATAACGCAAGTGAAAGTCAAATTAAAAGTGTAAAATATGGCCTACCTCTAGAGCTGTGTACTGATTGTTATGTGCAAGTGGAGGGCGAAGTCGTGTGGGGTCAAGCAGCCTCGCAGGTCGTCTTTGAGGACTTCCCCTAGACCCTCCACTCACACAACCCACACTTTTTAGTAATCGAGCACTGTAATTTTTTTTAAGCAGATGAATATACAGTCAAAACCGGTTATTGAAGGGACCGTATAGTTGCCGACGTTATATCCGATAGTCGTTATAAGCAATGTCATATACACAAGTACAGTACATATGTATGTACATAGTTATCGATCTAGAATAGGTAGGTATGGGTTATAATATGGTATGTTAATATTATAATATGTAAACGAGTCAAAAAAGAAACAAAAATATTTATTACGAAATAATTCGGTACAAAAGTAATCAGTCAGTCTGATTTTTTTAGCCCAGTCTCAAATATTTTTTGCATTTTACGTTTCATACTCCTCAAGGTATGAGTATCACCAGTATCAAACTGTTGGTTAAAGACAACAAATTTTTGCAAAATCGTTACAGCGTTAAGAGCCTCGGAAATCGTTGTTGACTGAAACTGTTCGTTGGGAGAAAGTGCGTAGGTAAATATTCATTCAATGCTTATAAATGAGATTTAAAATCGTTTGTATTGTTTTGTTTTGCTGAGACAAGAAGCGGTTGGTCGTTATAGCTGATGAATATCGATAAACTTTCGCCGTTGTAAGCGATATGTCGCTGTATCCGATGTTGTTATAAGCGGTTTGTTTACTGAATAGTTTACTAGGGATTCGGATGGGACCATACAATCTGGTTGTAATAACCAATAGGTTGTTGTAAACAATGTCGTTATAAACGGTTTTGACTGTATATGTATATAAAAATGTACATTTAAAATAATAAATATTGTATTTTTATTCTGATTCTTCAGAGTCGAGATTAAATATTATTAACTAGCATACATCATCACTTTAACATGTATTATTAAATAGACAAACTTACGCATCTAATAACTTCAGCAGTAATCTATTATAAGACCTATACTCTTCCTCTCCAAACTCAGCTGGATGATGTCTCGCAGACTCATAGGCATCACAGAACTGGTGGATCAGCTTTTGTCCTCTGCCATCAAGTGGGGCGGCCAGACATGAGAGTAAAAAAGCACGAAGTGATTCACGAGGGTGTCGTCGCAGATTAGGATCTTGACAAAAAATTTCTTCTTCTGGAAAATAATACACATTCAATTTATTGAAATGGTGTTAAAAAAAATTTAATTATCACAACACATATTCATTCATATTTATAATGAATGTGAATGGTGAATTGAATTTTATAATATTACATGGTATGGTTGTCCATACAATAATATAAAATTAAACACATGTATTCATAACATTTGTATTATGGCAGAAGTCTTTACCATATAGATCTTCAGTGGTATATATTATTTAAAACAGAGATGTTATCTAATGGTAGACGGATACATATTTTATGTACACAGACATGTTTACATGTTTATTATATTATGTTATGTTTTACCAAATATGCCATGACTTGTTTAATTAAAATTATTAAGTACCTAGATTTTTTACATCATCTACAGCCCTAAATCGGTAGTGATACGGTTGCTGGGGCTCCAGAATATAATGGGAAAGATCTCCACACAGTAGTCGAGGCTCAAGCAAAATCCTGGGCACAGCTTCTATCCTTCGCTCTATTTCTTTCTTCAGGTACTAGAAGAATACTTTATAAATTAATAAAAATCTATAAATGGTTGTGAATAAATGTTATAGATAACTAAGCACATATTAAGAGAGTACTTACTTTCTTGGCATCAGTCCCAATAGGAACATGAGGGCCTCGTCTTGAACGAAGAGCAAATCTGGTAATCTGTCTTTTGGCAAAAATAAATAGAATAACAAAGGTTAAAACACCACCACTTATAATAAATATTATATTTAATATGCTAGTGAAGTCTTGCATGATTGATCTATCGTTCTCACTTCTAAATAACGATATTTTTTTTGCTTTAAATCATATTGATGATGATAATATAACTAATGAAATTATCAATTAAAGCAAGTTAAATAAAAACAACATAATTTTGTTGGAATTTGGTTTGAGGTTTTACATTAACAGGTCTGACATCCATGATCCATCATCTGACACTGACAATAGAGCTAATTATGTCAGCAGTCATTAGTATACAGATGACAGCGAAAAACACATAGACGTATTACGTACGAATCCATTTAATTTTTCCCGGGTTCAAGTTCAGGTTAAACTTGTCAAATCTCATAATTTGATCTAGATAAAATCTAGATCAAATTATGAAAGACCTTATCTACAAAAAATATATCAGTTTTGATAAATTGCACTTAGGTTTATTTAAAGTAATCTATTTTTCTTTCTATCAAATTGACGAAGACCCTGTAGTTAAAACGATGTATTTACTGATGAAATTTTTATGAATAACGAGAAAAGTGTGCCAGATGGACAGAAAATTGTCGAATACCTTGAAGGAGGCTTTAACCCGTCCATAAAAATATAAATACCTTATTTTACTTTACTGTGAATTTCTTGTGTCGTGTATGTATTTATATTTAAATAGCATTAATTAAAGCTATATTATTATTATTATCTATAAAAAGATTGACATGCAAATGTATAATAAAAGCAGCTTATTTTCTGACACTGTAAACGTATGATAACAATGAAATGATTCTACAATAAATCATGATCATTTTCTTGGCATCTCAAGTTAAATTGAGTTGTAAACTACAGAAATATTATAGAAAACGCTCTGATTAGGATGTGTAAGTAGCCAGTTAATAATCCAAGATTTATATCATGGTTAAAGCTTCTAAAAGTTCTAGAACCGCGAAAGAGCTGCCCTTTGCATATAAAATTGTTGTCAGTAAATAAAATATTCATCGTATATCATACGTTGAACATAAATTCCATCATCATGATTCTTTCTATTCATTCGAGGCGTCGCTCTTTGGCGGAAGACGTGATCTGAATGTATACTCTCCAATATGGTGGCGACGGTGACCAATGTCTATCAATAAGGATTCCGATGGTTGATTGTTTGTTGAACAAATGGTTTCGTGGACAAATCGGGACCGTAATATTCATATAGTAGCTCAATACAAATATTATATAGTTTTTGCTTACCGCATAATAAATTGCGTTTTAATATTAGAAACGGTTGTTTCGTACTTCGTTAATACAATTGAAAGAGACTAGAGAGTAATTACTTACACAATACTCACTTCTTAAAGGCTGGGTGTAATCAATAACAGATATCTAAACTAATTGGTTTGTAGACATTTACAGACAAAGCAATTAAAAGAGGCTTATGGTAGATGGAAAACTTAATTTATTGTAGTTTAGTCATAATTAAGTAACGTAGATTAGATCCTAGGACATGATAGCTGGTAGTATCCGTAGGATGTAAACAATCCGACAATATATTTTCCTAGGTATAAAATAGATAAAAAACAAATGGCTACATAGGATAAAAAAAATAACAACATCTAAAAATATTTCTTTTTCCATCCGTAGTTTAATGACATTGTTGCTAGTGTGAAGGGAAGGTATTAAAAATGTTTAAATGCCCAATTGTTACATACTCAGTACCAGACATAGGCCAACCTAATTCTGTAAAACTTGTATTTTTCAATTTCATATAAAAATAGAATTCATAATTTTAACTAAGAATATCTAGGAAATTTTGTACACCAAAAGGTTGACCCCGGTTTTGACTTATTTATCGTATCTGTATGATGCGACCACCCACAGCACAACAATTTCAGCATTCACTAAGCTCCCACAGCCTACAGACGTGTGGAAAGTAGGAATATGCCGTAGATTGGCAAAACATCTAGGGGTAATGGTCCATTGTTTTGACATAGTAGTTATTGGTGGAATCTCCAGTTTTACTATACCTACCATGATTAGGGCGAAATTCGAATCGCTAGATGTTACGCTAAGTGTGACGGACTTAGATTAGATTTTTTTTATTTTAATGGTCAAAAACTACCAAGTCTTGTTGTACCAAGAACCAGTGAAAAGCAGACCAACATGATGATCTGACGCAATGACATAACGACCACAACCTTGATCTGAGCGTCTCCTATATGTATAGAAATAGTCGCAGAATATGATATCTTGTAACCAGAGACAACTAAACCGGCGAGACGATGGTCAATTAGATTTCACGTCAAAAAACGACAATAATTTCTACATGGTTGTCCATCCCAATTTCGATCTATGTTATAACAAGTAGTAATAACATTTTCAAGGCCAGTAATTTTAGCGGAAACACGAAAAATTTACGTCACAGCAACAAGTCACGAGATTAAAGTAATGGTCACTTAACTTAAAATTAACTTCATACATGTTGTATAACGTAGCCGTATATACCTTATTTGTAGCGCCTGACGTAAAACTTACTAATTAAGCATATAATTAGGAAATACGCGAATCGAATGGATTATGAAGATCACATAAATACGCACACACACACTTACACATTGCGCATTCCCACCTCATCAAACAAATTATTAGTACATTGTCTTAGTATATATTGTTCGTCGTATATATTATGGTGTAATACGCTTTGGTTATATTATTAATCAATACCTATAACTGAATTTGGTGTTATGTCCCTTGATTTTACTTTCTTTATTGAGATACATTTGCTTGTGGCAAAAACTAACAACGTAAGGAAACCAGCATGTCATAGACTCGCATATCGACATCTGAGGCTGACCACCTTGCTGGCTGGAAGTCTTTCACAGTCTTCACTAGACATTTTCTTTTGCGAACTAGCGAACTGTCGAGAATGTACGTGCGTGCTCCTATTTCATGCCTCCTGCTGATAGAGACAAATCTTTGTTTAAATTTTTTTTATTATGATTAATTAACTATTACTTAAGATGTCATGTGGAGCATGGTGTAATGGTGATGGTGAAAAAAATAACTGTCACTTCTTTTCCGTTCTACGCCCTTGATTTGAGAACTGGCAGTAAATGTAAAATTAGAAGCATTCAATATATATTTCTTTTTTGACGTTTATAAAATTGTGTTACATATATATGAATAAATAATTTTGACTTTTGTGGAGTCGACACCCGGTAGGGGTCTTTCTTGGGAGATACGACCTCCAATTGTTTAAAAAAACAGAATACTCTTCCCTCAAACAGAAACGCACCTACTAACGTGTCCATGGGCTGCGATGACTGCGCTTTATAGAGTTCTCGTAGGCTCCTATAAAAAAATTACTAAAGAAACATCTGAGACCAAGATACGTTGGTGTATTGGTGATTAGATTATTATTATATTATAATGTTATCGCTTCTTGATTTATTTTTTATAGTAAGAAAATATATTTAAAATTTATCACGGTTTAAAATAATCTATTTAGGTATTTAAAGCGTATCACTGGTGTTGGTAACAAGTTATGTTTAGTCCCCCCTCATTTTCCTCAATATGTAAAAAAATTCAAATCGCGTATAGTTCACTACAATGGCGGCACGCGGAGATATGCGCACGCGACGGTTGGATGTTACTTTAGATGATTTTTTACAATTCGTGTAGTTAGGTAACCGTTTCTATGACTCAGTGGACAATCAATTGTTTTTTTTTCAGTGAGATAAAAGCCTGTCTTCCTGGCTTTTACTTTCAGCAAAACCGAAACACAAATGTGGCACCATTCACTTGCCAGTTAAACAGTTGTCTATGCCTCATTGAAGATTACAGGAACTGTTTCACACACATTCACACGTAGTTTATGTTAAAAGATGTATTTTAATGTTTTGAGACGTAAAAAAATCAACATTTAATTAATTTACTGTGATAGCGTTACAAGTATATATGTACTAGTTTAGTTATTTTTTGCTTAAGATGTTACTTGTAATTTTATTTTAATTTAGTTATGGACATTTTACTCTACCATTAGTAATTCGTTTTTATTTTTTCTTACAAGGGTTGTCTAGAAGAGATCGATTGTTAGAGTTAAATCAGCCCATTGTCTCCTAAATAATGTATGTTACCTGATTGTATATGTACCTACTAATAATGCAACCACGTATTAATAATTAATATGTTTCGAAATAATCGACTCATAACCATTCATCCTGTAAAGTTTGCTAGATGTCAGGATTAAATATTTTTAATCTAATTTAAATAATTGTATAACAACAATAATGATAAGCGTTTTAATTCCAACAGTGTTTAAATTGTATAATTTATAAAACGTTTTTATTATATGTATGTAAAACTAAAAGATTCAATTTGAAATATGATATACATCTATACATCGCATCATGATGGCAAACCGCTGCTACTTTGTCCTTCGCAGATATTTCCAATCGTGACTTCTCAGGAAGAATACCAAGCTTCTTCTGGACAAAACTCTGCTGCGACCAGTGCTCACTTATGGTTCTGAAACCTGGCCCCTTAGCAAGAAAGACGAGATCTCTGTCCTTATTTTCGAGCGAAGGATTCTTCGAAGAATCTTTGGTCCTGTTTGCAACGACAGTGTTTGGCGTACCGCTGCAATGAAGAACTTTATAACATCCTAGACGACGCCAACATGTCCAATTCATAAAGTGCAACCGGCTCAAGTGGCTGGGACATGTGCACCGAATGGCGAACGACAGAACCCCAAGGTCCTTATTAAACTCACAACCCGGTGGCAAAAGAAAACCCGGTAGACCGAGGCTGCGTTGGTGGGACGGAGTTGTCAACCTCGAAACAATAGGGGTTCGCAATTGGACGCGGGAAGCACTAGATAGATTTATATGACGAAGTGTAATTGAGCATCAACCATTGATGATGATGATACATCTATACAAATAACATTATTATAAAACTTCACAGCTTATTACTAAATATCGCATACAAAATTATCCCCTAAATAAATTTAAGTTTATTTAAGTTTGATAAGCTTATCTAAATTAGCCATTGACTACAGATGGCTGGCGGGCGTGGAATTAAATGTGTGAATCAGCTCTTACATAACTCATTCGTCTAATAAACTTGATAGTTACACCCACGTGTTACTACCGCCCCTTCATCTTAAGACCTCCACATGGTGTCTCATCTAGCCTCGAAGAGAAACACTAGAATTTTAATAAATTCTATATCTTAAGTAAGATATTATTATATGATACTAGCTGACCCGGCAAACATCGTTTTGCCTTGTATATTATTTCTAGGAAACATTTTTTGAGTTCAATAAAAATATAGACAATCAATAATAATAACAATTAGTTGATCGTAGAGGGGTGAAAATTAAGGGTTGTATGTATTTTTGTTTGATGTGTCATAAAAAAAATAAAGTCTCGTCCAAAAAATAAAAGTAAAATGTTAGGAGTTGATAGCCCTTATCATTTAGAGGTATGAAACAGATAGTAGCCGATTCTCAGACCTACTGAATATGCATATAAAATTTGATAAAAATCGGTCAAGCCGTTTCGGAGGAGTATGATAACTAACATTGTGACACGAGAATTTTATATATAAAATAACTCATTGGAGACTGGGGGAGGCCTCTGCCAAAAGGCACACTGGATTGCTAAACGCATTCAAAACTTCAACCATCACGACATTAAACTTAGAATAAGGACATTTTTATTATTATTGTTGTAAGGTTACATTAGTCATTACCATGTGACGCGCACTCTTTTTAGTGAACTTTATTGTAAGAAAAAAAAATTGTAAGGTATTTGTAATCTCAAATTACCCAGAGTTCAAAATAACAAGCATTTAAATAATCACGAGGGGCAGGGGGAATTCAAGTAAATAAAAGTATAATCAAAATTCGTGATTTAATATTTATATATTATTATTAAGTATTAACAATTAAATACAATTATTCACACATTTTTATTTCGAAAAGAAGTCCCTAATCTGTTTTTGAGTGAGCGACTTCAGCATATCACTGTCTGAAGTAATTTAAAACACAATTAACAGATCTGTGCATGATAAACACATCAAATAATAGAGAGTAGGGAAGCTTGGACTTCAAATTATCCCATGTTTGTGATTACCGAGAGGACCATTGATTTTATTCAATTTATCGAGAATTTTTCAAGGGACCGAAAAAAAAATCAAATTACCGAGAGTCCACTGTAATAGTATTTGTATAGTATTTTCATACATACAACGAATGGGATACGGTTTATACAACACATGCATTATACTACTGATTAGCGCAAACTGTTAAAATGACTAAAGCAAAGCTCAATACGTTTTTGAAATACAGGGTCATATCTGCGCAGTTATTGCCAGCAGATACTTACTCAGTACTCAGTTCATGATATTTCGGCTCATGTAATTCCTGGATGCGATTAACAGAGTTTGTGGACAATTTACTTAGGGCATGCTATATTCTCAGCAGCTCATGCGTATTTTTAAGTTTCTTTACATACCTGACGATGAATTTAGAGTGACATAAGTGTTCTGTATTCTGACGGCTCAGGGGACTTTGAATAAAGTAATAAACAGTCCACGAACACCTGCAACTTCGAGAGGCTTATAGATGCGTTAAAGGTTTCTTTTCAATATAATCTTCGTTGCATAGTAACCGTTAGTTGAAAAATTATTTTGAGTTAATTTTTTTCTTAAAAGCAAACTTTATAGATACCAGATGATAGCTTGCTTTAACAGCCAATGTATGTGCGTGGCGAGTCGTCTCGAATATAATCCTTATTTGCACGTTTCATCTCAGTTATTAACAACAATTATATACTTTTAATTTTTTCCATGTTAAGTATCAAGATAATTTAACTATAACTATAAGAACGTAACTGTATTTTTTTATATTTTTATTTAAAGAACAGGGGGGCAAACGGGCAGGAGGCTCACCCGATGTTAATGTTAGTGATACCGCTGCCCATAGACACTCACATTGCACGAGGGCTTGTAGGTGCGTTGACGGCCTCTTAAGAATTGGTACGCTCTTTTCTTGAAAGTCCCTAAGTCGAATTGGTTCGGAAATACTTAAACATAGCAAACAAGGTAATTTAGAAGTGCTGAGACTTCAAATCCCAAGATTAATTTCTGCATAAATAAGACGAACATTTTTGAAGAACTGTTAAAAAGGCTTGAATACATGTTTTAAAAATAGAATACGGAAATGTTGCAACTTAAATTTGAATCACGCATTTCCGTGAACCAAAACTTCACCGGAAACTAACCAGGATGTCCCGTGTTTATTGTCGCTGTCTCTTGCATCCAGGTAGACATATTTATATATGGCAACCCTCTTCGTAGTACATACGCGTCCGACATTTCCTGCGTGGAAAGGAGCGCTACCAACCCATTGTTCAAGGGATGTGTGCGCTTTGCATACAAAGCGATCCATCGAATTATATTGGGTGCTTACTGCTTATGCTGTGTCAAACAGGTTGCCACATACTGATACTTGTAACTTCATAGTTCATATTCATATAGTGAACTGAAGAATATAGGGGAAAATTTTAATATTGTATAAAATTGTATCCGTTTCTTTTGAAATCCTTGTGTAAGTGGTTCCTTCGAATCACGAAATTTCCTTTCTATGTGCGCAAAAGTTAGTACATAAATGAAATCAGTTTCTCTTAGAAATTAGATCCTAAAAACACCGAAGATTTACGACACGGAGGGCTGATTGACAACTGGCCTATAATAAAAAGTTAAAGGAATGAACATGCGCTGAAATATACCCCTTACTGGACTTCATAATATATAGAAAATGTTGCCTTGGTCAACAATTTCTTCACGATAGACAGCATAATACATAAAGATAGATTCATAAATAAACTTGTTATTAGAAAATATACCTATCCTTTCGAAAATTAAAAATAATAAAATCAAGGCTGAGATATTGTTTATTTTCAACAGCATTTTAGGAAGTTTGCTTATGTTAAGGTAGGCTTATCTCTAGGAAATTTAAAACAAGGCGTTCTTGTAATGTGATATTTTAGAGTAAAGTTGCATCGAAATCAGAGTCAGCAAACGACATATACTTAGCGATGTTATCTTTCATACAAGATAGTAGGTACTTACTACGCATTAAATTAAAAGTTCCTTAACGGACATTACTGCGAATTAAATAGATCATATACATAGCTAACATTTCAAGTGTTTCGATAATTTGAGTTTAATTATTTTCAGGACCTGTTAACTTTAGGTAGCCCACATACAATATTGTTTACTTATCTATAGTTTTTAAACGTACTTAGGTATGAATTTAGATTTTAGAGAAAAAATTAAATGAATGAATAAAATTATCTGTTTTGTATTTATATTTACGCCGATAGCGGTAAGGCGATTTAGTCTCAGTATAGCTCGTAGGTACGTTATAACAATTAATATTTAAATGGATTGAACGTACACGGAAGCACACTACCGTGTATGTTCGTCATGTTTCATCAGTTATGAGGTTACACTCATGGGTGTGACAGTAACATTCCATATCAATACAATTTTACAGCTCACGTGGAGCTTTGTGGAAAAGTACATCAAAGTTAGATGTACGGGTACCCGACCATAAGCTACCATCTAATAACAAATGCCTACAAGCGGCTAATTGGTATTCATCTTGCGCGCGTAGACCATACCGCGGTGGGGAAGGGTTATTAGCCAGCGCCGCCTCCGCGCCCAGGCATATTGTACCGAGGCTCCAGAGCGCCGCACGCTCGCTTCTACTTGATAATTATTAAGTCAATATTTGAAACTTATTTAGTGACTATAGATATCACACTAAAAGCCGGTGGCTGGGAAGGCAAGATGTCGGCATAGCTGATTGACTATGATATACGGCTGTGTCACATCGAGCCAGCTCAATCCATCGGCGGTCATCACTAGAAGATTCAAGAAGAAAAGAAGATAAACGCACCGTTGATTGTACGACTTTCCGATCGCTCCCGTAACGCGGGGTGGAGGCTGAAGGGTTGCCAACTGACAGCTGTGAGCTGTCATTCTAGAGACTGCTTTCTCGTCGCGCAATAAAATTGAGGAAAACTTTATTTATATCACACACGAATATGTTCCCGTAGAGTGCAACCGGCTGTGCGTGAATTATCGATAACGATACGAAAAACACGACGAAACAATGGCCATCGACGAGGTGTTAGGTCCGCGAAAAACGATGTTGGTTTTAGTGATTGTTGTGGGATGTTTCGCAGTGTTGTGGCCCAGGATTCTGTCTCCTTTGATCGTGGGTCACACACAGGAGCAACTAAAACCGAACAAATTCGACCGGGAGGCAGGTAAATAAGTATTTTTAACTCTTAGCTCAATGTCAATAGTGCGACCTAGAAGCGCGTTAGCAGCGCTAATTATACGTTTTTTGTCCTATAAATTGGTTTTGAAGGCATTATTAAACAATTTAAATGCTGTTTTTAAGCTATTACATAGGTTACTGAGATTATCTAAGTAAAGTTTTCTTAAGGATAGATATTCTAATGCAAATATTTCTCAGTCCAGTAACTTGTTGACTTTTAGCAAATGTTTAATTGTTTACATTCAGTCTGATAGGAATGTGCTAGATAATTGTATAACAATAAAATTATATTAAGCTTCAATACTAAAGAAGAGCAGAAGTACTTGAAAGGATATTATCATAAGATTATATAAAACCATATTATTTCTATTATTGAGAAGATTTGGGACCAGAGATCAATACTGGACCAGAAGAATACTTCTATACATATTTAACAATAAACATACTTTATTAAGGTCAAGCAATACATTCAGCATAAATATTAAACCATAAAAGGTATTGAAGTATTTTTTTGTTATAAATTTCTTTCCAATGGAAAATCCATTAGTCCTTGTAAAAGTTTTAATTTTTATTTATTTTGTATTTATGTTTCATGATTCATATTCCAAGATGAATATAAGTGAAATAAGATAGGTCATTAAACAATTACCAAGCTCATTAGCTTGTAGTATAGACATAAATATATTTCTAAAATGTTTTTTTCAAAACTAGGCTGCTGTGAAGTAATTTTTCAAACTGATGTTGCTGTACTAGAACTAGTAAATGAAGTATGTAATTCAGCTCTTGGAGTTGAAAAAATGTCACCACAATCCGCAATTGAATGTAGAAAAGCGGTCAATGAAAGTTGCGGTGTAGATATTGCCACATTTCTCAAAAAGGGTGAAAATGTTGGAAAATCTACAAAAATGCTGGTTCAAGCTATGAAGAATACAAACAGCTCATGTTTGAGAGAGCATTTTGGTGTGCCTATCTACAGCTTATCTCCACATTCACCAGCCAACTCATGGACTCTGCAAGATTGTTAGTGTTTTTTAATTTAAAGTAACAGGCATGAAGATTTGACATTTTTTAACTAATCTATAACATAAAAGATTTTTAATATATATATGTGGATTTGTTGTTTACTAACCAAAGCTTTATATATTTAATTTATCTAACCTAATCTTTATAGACCAAATCTTATATAAAAATAATTTTTATAACAAAAACATATTTTTAGCTAACAATTCCTAATTTTAGAATTACTTCTACGACAATTTATTAACAGGATGAGTATTAGATATAAATGGACATGTTTTAATTTTATAATATTTTGAGGGCCTTCCTATTGCTCTAAAATCATACGTTAGCACTAATAAATCAATACTGAGGATGAAAAAAAATTAAAAAAAATAGTATATTGCACAGCATTTAAAATTTTCATATTTTTATTTACAACCAATATGGCACCTAGTTCGGTCATGTGTTAAGAATGTTTAGACAAGTACAACAGATGTCCATATTACACAAGGCTTGTTTATACATGTGGAATAGTCGAGAAATATGATTGTACAAAATTTCGATATTGGTCTTATTTCTGATATTTCAGGAATAAGATTTCAATTACCCCTCGTAATCAAGAGACTGTATGTACAACTTACACATAATAATAATAATTTATTGCCAGAATATGGCATAAAAATGTAATGTAAAACGCATATTCTGCCACTGCCAATTTGCGCGCCATTGTGTAATGGCGCGCAAATTTGTCTTGAAAGGAATTTAACATTTTACATTATTAGTCATATGAATTGGTCAATTCTTATATTATAGACCAGTGCCGATAATTTTTGAAACCAAAAAAAATTACAGTAGGATGAAACTCATTAGAAAAGCAGGGGAATATGATCAAAATGAAAGGAAAAATAAATTACGGTCGATCTGAGGTCGGGAAGGGGCAGGGGGGGGAGTTTTAAGGGTAAAAAACGGTTTACCTCGATTTCCGGCAAAACTAAAAGTCCTATCGAAGAAAGTTAAATGGCAAAGTTGTAGGTAATAAAAAGATCTAAAACTTTTGTATTGACACATTTTTCACATAACCTCAAAATTTATGTGAAAAATTCAAAAAACCAAGTTTTTGGTTTTTAATTTTATCTTTAACAAAAATATTTTTGTTTTAACGAAATTTGGTGAAAACTTACCTTTCTATGTCCCAAATATGCTGTAATTTATTTGATTAAAAATATTTATTTTTTCACCTTATTTTGAATGAATATCGAAAAAACACCCTAATTTTCAATCGAAAATTCTGACGTCAAAATTTCAGCTTTTTTCAAAAAGTTGGTGTGCTTTCAGTTCGTTGAAATCTCTACTTTCCTATGGTAAAAACTATATATATATAACCATAGTAAATCTTCTCAGAAAATGCAAAACATCGTATGCAGTAACGCCCAGACCCGTCATACCCTTCCCTACTTCTCTATGAAATACGAAAATTTTAGCCCATCTAAAGGCTAAAATTTTTTTTTAAGGTCACTCAGGTAATAAGTTATCTTAAAATAGTAATAAATAGGCATCTAATTATAATTTAAAGAAGATTCATAGAGAAGTAGGGAAGGGGATGACGGGTCTGGGCGTTACTGCATACGATTTTTTGCATTTTCTGAGAAGATTTACTATGGTAATATATATATATATTTTTTTACCATAGGAAAGTAGAGATTTCAACGAACTGAAAGCACACCAACTTTTTGAAAAAAGCTGAAATTTTGACGTCAGAATTTTCGATTGAAAATTAGGGTGTTTTTTCGATATTAATTCAAAATAAGGTGAAAAAATAAATATTTTTAATCAAAAAAATTTCAGTATATTTGGGACATAATAAGGTAAGTTTTCACCAAATTTCGTTTAAAAAAATAAATTTTTGTAAAAGATAAAAATAAAAAACCAAAAACTTGGTTTTTTGAATTTTTCCCACCAATTTTGAGGTTATGTGAAAAATGTGTGAATACAAAAGTTTTAGATCTTTTTATTACCTACAACTTTGCCATTTAACTTTCTTCGATAGGGCTTTTAGTTTTGTCGGAAATCGAGATAAACCGTTTTTTACCCTTAAAACTAACCCCCCCCTTCCCGACCTCAGATCGACCGTAATTTATTTTTCCTTTCATTTTGATCATATTCCCCTGCTTTTCTAATGGGTTTCATCCTACTGTAATTTTTTTCACTTTTTATTTATTTTGAAGGCTATCTGCACTGGTCTATTATTTGTATCGTACATATCATATCATACGTTATTAAATTTATATCAACAGTGTCTCACGCTAATAATCACTTATTGAATAATACATTTTTTCCAAAAGTAATACACCAAGTCGCTTTTTAAAGACAGTCGAAAGATGTTTTAATTCTTTTGGTAAATTATAGTAAACCTTAATTGCCATACAAAATTACGTAGTTCCACCACACACCAACCATTTTAAATGTTTCATAAAAGATTGAGCTAGTGAGTGATTATTTAAGATTTTATCATAATTATAATTGTGTAGGTACTTACTTATTAAATTATTAGCCAATACAATAAACATGGCATTTGTTCGATAATTTTATTCGTCATTGACGATCGTCTAATGTGTTGAAATACAAATAACTTTTACGTGTCGTTTGTTGATATAAAAACCTGTTTTAATGCAGTATGTGCTAAGTGGTAAGGCACGCGTGGCCCACATGATTCTATTATCTGATTTACATCAAATCGAAAACAATATCTTTATATTGATTTTTGATTCAATGGTGTACAATTTTATGAGATTATTAGATGAAATAGAAATTAAATTAGGATAGTAGTTTTATTTAATATACCAAATCTTATATAATTTGATTCATATTTTTTTTATCTCAGACTTTTTCTTCAGAGCGTTTAATTTGCGGGAAGATATATCATTTTTAAAATTTTGTTCTCTATATTTACCTGACTTTTTTGCGGTTCATGATTGATTGATCCAATTCGGGCGTATCATGTTTCTTTATTTGTATTCATGTTTTTATTGCAGCAGTTTTGTCACTCAAGTTTTGATTGTGGGTTTTGTAGTTGAGCTTAAACGGTCGAACAAGAACAAAGTGGTATTGTCCTATTGTCACAAAGGTCAGCTAACGGTGAAGATTAAGTCATAAGATTTAGCGAGTTTTACTACTTTTAAAACATCCAAACTTAGCACACAGTGATGTATTTGAAAGATTGGCAATTATTTTACTTCCAGGTTTAGGTGTTCTTATTTCCCGGCCGTCGGTTTCGGTAGAGACCTTCCTAAGAGCGCGGTCACAAGATACGGCCGCGGCGCCGCACCGCACCGTTAACGCGTCGTGTGGCCGCGCTCTAGTGCGTCTAAAGGGCCTGATCGACGGACGAGTAAGACCGCGGTTTTATGGCTCGTCGGTAAAGCTCGCCGGTGTATCATTGCAAAACCACGGTTTTAAATACCGCCGAGCCTGGCTCGCGGCTCGTCGTCCTGCTATATTTTTTACTCGGCTCGCCATGCAAAACCGCGTGTCGGAAAGAGAACAAGACATGTTTGCGACTGTTTTGCTTGCTAATCGATCAGCACCAACGAGCCGCGAGCCAGGTTCGTCGGTATTTAAAATCACGGTCTTACTTGCCCGTCGATCATAGGCTTAATTGTGTTAAATTAAACTCATCTATCTGTCTCTATTCATCACGCGTAAACACAATTGGACAGAAAGAGACACAACACTACCATAGTTATTAGATTGATTTTTATTATTTTTATATGAGGGTATATATAGTTAATTAACGTAATTAACTAAGATTTTACGCACAACGGTCCAAATGGGCGTCTTAGTGCGGAAATTAAGACCACACTACATACATGAAGGATGTCTATAAAAAAGTTTACGTAAATACCAAGCGTTTGTATTTTATAACATGGACGGTTTCAAACATCGAACATTCTTGTTCGTGCCCAGTGACCACGTAAGGCAACATTGCAAGAGTAGTTAGTTTTAATTCACGTTGAGCGCGATGTGCTAACGAGTAGGTACTAAATATTCTAAGTGAGGTGACACTGTTCACTGTGACGAAAGCACCCGGTTAGGTCAGCTATTTCAAGTACATGTACTTTCTACTTCCATATGCATTGTTTTAAAGCAAATTGTTTGATATATATTTTTAATTATTAATGTTCAGCTATAACTTCATACATTAACAGCAAATTATCAAACACGACTTAACGTTTTATAAGTACAGTGTAAACTATTTATAACGTCATTCGTTATAACGAATATCTCTCTATAACGTTGAAAGTATTAAAATTTATTGGGCTCAACCCAATACCCATACATTTATTCTGCTCTCCCTATAACGATACCTCTGTATAACGAATAAAAAAGGTCGGTACCTTGAAATTCGTTATAAAGAGTTTATACACTGTATCATGGAAATAAATAGCCTATGTTACTCAGGGATAATGTAGGATTTTAATAGTGAAGGAATTTTTCAAAGCTGACCTGTATTTTTGAAAATTCATTGCTAATAAACAAGTAATCAAAGCTCTCCTCTTTAATATAGTGTACACTTTAATATAGTGTACATGAAATATTTGATAAGCAACAGTTTACTTTACGTAAACATGCATAATTTTATTAAATACTAATAACTGACCCGGCAACCGTTGATTTCTAAGAAACATTTTTTTAGCTCATTAAAAATAACTATCTACAATAATAAAAATAGGGGTTGATCGTAGAGGGATGAAAATTACTGGTTGTATGTATTTTTAAATAATAACTTTTTTTTTATCCCCTTATCACTTAGGGGTTTGAAATATAGAGAGTAGCCGATTCTCAGACTTACTGAATATGCATAAAAATTTCATAAGAATTGGTCGAGCCGTTTCATAGTAGTCTGGGAACGAACATTGTGACACGAGAATATTATATATTAGATATATCATTGATTAAATTCAAAGCTGTAGGAACAATAATGATTATAGCTACTTATTTATATTTGAAATCTACGACTATATTGTTGTCAAATTGAACCTATCGTCAAATTAAATAGGTTAATAACTAAATAATTTCTAAATGAAATAAACTGTGGTCGTGTTGTATTATCCGTCTCTTTCGGCATTCCAATTATGAAAGTGTCACGGATGTGTTTAGTGTTTGCGATGCGGTACATGAATGGCGAAAGTAAATGAAGTTGACAAACGTTAAACCTTTCGTAACGATATGGATATTCAAATAGAATTTGATGGACTTTCATTACCGAGATGTTTTAGGCGTTTTCAGAACAGAACGCTTTCTAGAAGTCGTAAACGCTATTCAAGTATCAACAGTTATTTGAGAACGATATTTATTTATTAAAGTACACATCATATATTATGCGTTTTCTACAGTATATGTTCTTCTTCTTGAAGTGCCTCTCCACTACTGGAGGTTGGCGGTCAACTCGTCAAACTCCTTATTTATCGCCAAGCGCATCAGCTGTTCTACGCTGGCCACTCCCGTCCATTCTCTAATATTGCGGAGCCACGACTTCCTCCTTCTGCCAGCGCGTCTTTTCAGTATATGTTACATTCTATATATTCTATAATACATGACAATTATGGTGAACATAAATTTTACAAAAAAATAATACAAATATTACACTTCCAATTTTAGTTTTTACAAGTAATTTTTTGCTTAACTATGCGGATTAGGAGCCAGACAATCTTAGCAATGAAATATAATTAACGATATTGATTTATATACTGTGATATAAATAAGTATAACTTTCATCAAATGCTGCACAGCTTACATTGAGTAATGGGCGACTGACAGGATTAGTTTTTATTATTAAACACAATACTACTTTTATTAAATGTAATACCTTATGTTGCTAGAATTGGTCAGGTTATGGACTAATTGTGGATTTTTTAAAACTTCTCATTAAATCTTTACCTACTTTTTTCTTCTGTTAATTTTTCGATTAGAAAACCTCCCACAGCGTACATACTGAGAGTATGTCATAAATGAATCATAAGTGTATCATAAATGGCATTTAAATTAAATATTGCCGTAGTAGATCTAAGCGTACAAAAGGCGGGAGCGACTTTTCGTTAGTTACTAAGTTTAACATACTGATGTTAAAAAAGCAAATAAAAGTTTTAAGTGAATAAATTTCATTTAAACATATTTTTCAGTCAAACATGCAAAATAAGGAGTGTACAGACTAGAGTAGCTACGAGGTTGGATTTGTCCTCGAATCTAGAACGACGTCCGTATGACAACACTTTCATGAAACAATACAACAGTTTTTAAACCTAACATTGTTTCCTATTTTTTGTAGTTTTTTATTTCTGTATAACTTTTTCTAGTGCTTGTGTATCTCAATTTAGATGGCTTTTGGTTTTATTACGCAACCAAAGTTACATTAAATAATATTAATATTAAAAAATTAATATTAATATTAATATTAAAAAGATAAAAAAATTTTAGGTAGTTTAAGAAAACTTAGTTGTTTACATGTACCAAAAGACGCTGAATAAACTTGTCATATTATAACGAAAGCTAAAAAAATCTCTATGCCTTGGCCTCAGATTACACAAGTAGTTAATTAAACCTTCCGCTGAAGTAGACTGTTGGTTCAAAAATATATAACTCTGCCTTCATCGTACTTTAATTACGCACATGGAGAGAAAAATACACTACCGGGATTTAAATGGAAGACGTTAGGCTTAACGCTGCTTTTAAAGTGTAATATATAAATATTTCGACTATGTGTTTGCGTGTTGTTCCCACGAGAATGTAAGTCTGTGCTCCTATTTCACCATGCCTCCTGCTGATAGAGGACAAGTCTTTGTTTTTAATTTATATTATTAATTACTTCATATGTCATGTGGAACATGGTGTAATGGTAGCAGCTCCTTACAAAGTTGTGTAAAAAAAAATTGCGATTAATAAGGGTGGCGGAGAGTTTATTCCCAGTTCTTCTCTTCCGTTCTACGCCCTTGATTTGAGAACTGGCAGTAAATGTAAAATTAGAAGCTTTAATATGTATTTCTTTACTGACTAGTCATAAGTGTACATTATGTTACCTATATGATTAAATGATTTTTTTACTTTTTTTTTACAATTTACAAATATTCTATAGAACGTAAACAGTCGTGAAATCTACAGAGACCTTGTAATCCCATATGGTCTATATGCTTAAAAATCGATACTGCAAATGGTTCGTATATTACATGACTAGCAGTTGCGGGTTGATCTTGAAAATATTAAGTATGTGCAGCGAAATTAAATACTAGATAATATTCACGAAATGGACAAAATATTATAGAAAATCTTATTTATTTTACACTTCATTGGAACACATATTAAAATATTTAAATAATGAGGAGGGCAATGGGCGGCCTTACCGTTTACGAGCGTTTTCTTCCAGGGATACTCTTTGGAACACAAAACTTGGACAAACGAATTTAAGAAAACAATATGTCATAATATATGGAAGATAAAAGAGAATTTTAGTTAGTACGATAGTTAAGGTACCGATGTGGATAGGCAATGCTTGTACATTAAAGATTTAACAGAAGAAGAGAGAAGCTAAGCGGAGAGGGACGGGAATGCATAGCCTCACGGTGGAGGCCCTAAAGAATTCGGTTTCAAATTAAAATTAAATATTAATTCATGAAGGTTATTATGAACTTCAAAAAACCAAATGTCTTCACACATTTACTGCCAGAGCGTAGAACGGTCGAGACGAACTGGCAAGAAACACTACTTTTTTTAATTTCAATAAACCAATTTTTTAATAATTAAAGCGATTTTTTTTGTGTTTTGTATTGTATATACACAATGTATGCCATTAATTAATCAAATATGGCGATAGAACATTTCCTGATGTTGCTTTCTTTGGAAAACTTAAATTACATATCAAGAGAAAATATATTTTAAGGTTGATAGGGGTTCTTGCATAATAAAGATCCTTGAAATAGTTTGTCTCTTTCATCTTAGCGTAATCATAGTTTGTTAAAAAGAGACGAAAGAGTACTACTAACAGTGCAATTAGACTGTTTTTTTGTAATAATAAGGGTATAAAGATTTTTATGAAATTTTCTTACAAAAGGTATTCTTGTTGTTACTATGATATAAGCATGTGATTGTATTATATAATAAAAACATATTGAAACTGAATGTTTTTTTACGTAATTTAACCCAAAAGTTCAAAATTAACATATCGTTTGTACCTACTGTAAAAAATCTTTGATCTTGTTCATAAACATATCAATCTCTTAGTTGTTTATGAAATATCTTTTATCACTTTTATTTCTTTGGTTTTTAGTAAGGTGTGATAAGGAGAAAACATTGAATACATTTTTAAAGTTAGTACCTACGTTTATGACTAATTCTGATTTTCTACAAAAATATTAACTACAACTAACGTAGATATAGCTAGTTGGTTTTTCTGTTGAACTAAAACCTAACACTATCATCCTTCTTCTCCTAAAGATTCTTCTTTCAACAGCAGTAAAACAAGAGCGGCCTGTACGCAGTGTGGGACCCCACCCAGCACTCCGAGAGCGAGGACGTGCCATACCGCCGGGTGTACCTCCACCCAGTCGACAGCAGATGCCCCCACACGTCAGGGTACGGTCTCCTCTATCTGTGTACTTCGAACTGGAGGTCAGTAGTGATTGGTGCGTAATCGCTTGGTGAAGCAGATAATATCGGAAATCCATTATACTGGGTTAGACAGTGACGTTCTACATTTATGTCAATTGTCACTTGACAATTATGTTGGAGATAAATTATTTGTATATGTATTGCATAACGGTTTACATGAGTCCTAAGCAAATGAATTAAAAGAAATTACCGACTAAGACGAGTATAAAGGCATAGTTGATTCTATTCTTATTTGAACTACGTTTCACCTTACAAATCACTTTCCTAGTAAAGCGATTTCACACTTAAATGGTCTTGTCTAAGGTCTATTCAAGTCTAATTAAACGAGAACAAAAACAAATTCATTATTAACTATTTGACGGTATAAAAATAAAGTGTTTATTTATTGACGCAGAGAATCATAAGTCATATATATGGTTATTGTGTTAGTTATAATATTTTTTTTATGTAATAGGAACCAATTGGGCAGGAGGCTCACCTGATGTTAAGTTATATCGCCGCCCATGGACACTCACATTGCCAGAAGGCTCGCAAGAGCGTTGAGGTCCTTTTAAGACTTGGTACTCTCTTTTCTTGAAGGGCCCTATGTCGAATTGGTTCGGAAATAGGGGGTAGCTGGTTGGAACGACATAAGTCGAGGTGACACGGATGGTATTTTGTATTCTGCCTTGACGTCCGGTGATGAATCCTCCTCCGCCCGAAGAGACCAGAAATACAGCTCGCTTGGGGATCAAGCGTAAAAACAGTCCACACCGGCACAAATTACTATTGGGAATATCTATGTAAAACACAGCTTTAAAATGCGTTTCAGCGGTAAAACTTCATAAATCTGTCAAATTTGGCGGCTTATTTTAATTATGAATGTTCAATTTGATATTAAAGCAGAAATTTACAGAATTAAAAATTATTATTTGTATAGGCTATAGTCGCTAGTTAGCATTTGTAATTGGGTTTCTTTATTAATTGATTTATAAAATGAATAGATTAAGGGTCTGTTTCACAATGTACGGATAAGTTCCGAATTAGCTATTTATTACTTATTGGTAGGATAAACACTATCGTTGCGTTTCACGACTGTCAGATAGCGCTATTCGTCACATAAAGTCCATCTAAAGTTATGAGTCCGATGAAGTGTCACATAGCACAATTTATCCTCCAATTAATGTATGTGTTGCATAGCTATTTGGTACTTTATACATAAATAGGATGACATATCAAAATGGTAATAAAAAGTAAACGCTTATAATTTGCTTTCACTAGTAAGATGAAGATTAGGCACAGTTTGCACTGCCAAAGCTGGTGTGTACTTGACCGAATTGCCCAATTCGGATTGTATGCATTAAACCTACATGAATATTACAAACCAAAACTTGTTTTATAAGCGGAGCGGAAAGGCTTGTTTACAGAAAATTTTGTACACACATATACTTTTACAAAGGTATTTAAATTTTAATACGGTTCTATATAGTAGGCAACGAATTAAAGTTTTTAACGCCATTTTTAAATGCTGACTATAGCTAGGTACCTATAATCAAAACAAATATGTTTTCATTTATTAACAGAATTATAAACGTTGTAGTAAACGCCCTCGCTTCTGAAATGCGCATGCGCAGTTAAAATCTAGTGGGATGAACTCCTACTTTTATCAAAGCTTTGTGTTTACTCAATGATTGTATCCAATATATAATTTATTAAGTCATTAAAATATTGCATTGAAAAAGCCTATTCAATATTGTTATAATAGTGCGGCTATGAGCCTTCTGGCAGTGCGAGTGTCCATAAGCAGTATCAGATGAGCTTCCTGCCCTTTTGCCCGGTTTTATTTAAAAAAATAGTTTTATAGTTTAGAAATAGTCAGCTAGAGACTATATTTCCTAGAGAAATTTTCTATAACTATAGAGAAATTACTCTTAATACCATTCCGTGTTACTTGTTATACTTATATTCAGAGGAATTGTTCGGACTAACCTGCAGCTGAGTTTCATCATCGGACGTCAAGGCAGAATACAAAATATCATCCGGATCACCTCGACGTCCGTCGTTCCACAACTGAGCGTTTATTTAGGTATTTTTTGCCGCGCACCATCATTATGTGGAAGCAGCTGCCCACTGAAGTACTTCCGAACCAATTTGACTTATGGGCCTTCAAAAGAGCGTACTGATTGTACATATAAAGACGCGGCGGCGCGCTTGCGAACCTTCTGACAGTGAGTGCTATGTGTTAGCTTTTAATATTTATTTCATTTAATTCTAAATATTTTTTATGAAACATATTCTTAAGAATCTTGCCACAAGTGCGCATGTGCAATGGTTACTCATTTGACCCGTTTAGTTGTTTACGAATTGACACGAACTTAAATAGGGAATAGATGATAAAAGAGGTTGTAACACATGCGCACGGGCAATTCCTTTGTTCAAGTTTGAATTTATACAGTTTACGTAATATCAGTGAAGTGAATTATAGTGAATCAAGTCATCATTGGAGTGTTTAATTTCCTACCCTAAGAACTAGATCAACTAGCCCTTACACATGGGTGGCGGTATCACTTAACATCAGGTGAGCCTTTTGCCCGTTTGCCTCCTGTAAAATTAAAAAAAAAACTTGTCTTTAGTAATTATTCATCATTTATTTGCTTAAAAACGTGTAGGCTTACAAATGTTAATTAGAAAATTATGCATTTGCGAGTTGTGTTTCGTTTATTTCGTAATATATTTATAAGCTTCAAATTTTTATAAATGTTTATCTATAAATAATGACTAATATTTGAATATTAGCGTCACCCGTGACATAGATCGCGATACAAAATAAACAAGTAATAACTCATACCTATACAATGTAGTTTTTTAATATTTTTATCAATTGCCCAGTAAAATGGAGTTCCAATGTTTTAACAATGAGAGCTTCGCGTATACTAATGGTGAGTATAGAATAGTATTGTATTAATAATGCAAATAATGCTTTATCTAAATGAATACATTTGCACCAAAGCTTTTAAATGTTATATTGAGTAAGTATTATATTGATGCGTTTAATTAAGCACTACGGATAATAATTCTTATATTATATTCGTTATTTAACGGCGAAGAACAATTGAATCAAAAAATGGGGAATGAATATTTTTGTCCCACAAATGTTTGTTAACAGAAACGTAGATACCTGCAGCGGAGTTTCATCATCGGACGTCGAGCAGAATACGAAATTCCACCCGTATCACCTCGACGTTCGTCGTTCCACAACTTAGCGTTTTTAAAAGACAGTTTTTGCCGCGCACCACCTATATGTGGTACCTGCTGCCCACTGAAGTATTTCCGAACCAATTCGACTTAGGATCCTTCAATGAAAGAGCGTACTAATATTAAAAAGGCCGAGAACGCACTCGCGAGCCGAGTGCCTCATTGAGTGTGCATGGGCGGCTTTATCACTTAACATTAGGTGAGCCTCCTGCCCGTTTGCCCCCCGTTCTATTAATAAACAAATAATTTGATATAAAGCGTTTGCTCTATAATCACAGGAATTGAAGACTTAACTTTTCGTTGATATTATGAAAAATCGGTTTAGTGATCATTTATATTCGTCGACTTTTTGGGTCTGTGGCATGCCGGTCTTCTTACGATGTTATCCTTCACCGTACGGGCCAGTTCGCACATCGGCGGAAAGACCATTCAGCACAGCCTACGACCTCAGGGATGAGGGTAGCTTGGCACCACTAGGGCAAAGCTTGTAAGATTAAGGGAAGTTTTATGAAATGAGCGAATTACCGTCGGTGGTACTGCAGGTTCTTAAATAGAAGTATTATGTTAGTGTTAAAAAAAAACGTGTGTGTACTTATGTACATGCGTTAGAAAGTAATAACTTCTTTGACGTAACAAGATAAAAATCTTTTCAAAAACGAAAATGTTGACTATAGCTAACTTCAGGGTGTCGGTTTTTTGTGACGGTGTGCGCTTGCATCGTAAAAATTATTATCATAATTTTCTCCTAACGCGCCAAAAGAAGTATATAACTTCAAAAGTGAATCAGTATGAGTATGACACGCTTGAGTTACCCCGTGAAGTGATTTTAAAATAAAGCGACTAAAGATGTTTGACGGCTTGCATCGCCGTTTAGCGTTGGCGTGGTGAGAATGGTTCAAGTTCTGAGCTTTTCCGGTTCATTAATTGTTAGAGGAAGCTTAAACATCCTGATAGGCCTATGTTAGGTGTATAGTATAAAAATAATAATCAGTGGTTCCTACAACCTTTTTAAGGTCTGAGCCTCAGATTTCTGTATCTGTTTCATGATCATGTGTCAATCTAATAAGCAAGTAGGTGATCAGGCAAGCCGGTTTTCTCACGATGTTTTCCTTCACCGTACGAATGTTAAATGCGCACATAGAAAGAAAGTCCTTTGGTGCACAGCCGGGGATCGAACCTACATCCTCAGGGATGAGACTCGCACGCTGAAGCCACTACTGCTCTATAAATAAATATAAACCAATTTTAATACATTGGAAAATTCTTTAGATTTAAAACCACTATGATTTCAATGTCTATTTTTGATTAGCTATTCCAAAACCATGAACTATGTAATATGTCTCAGAATTTGGCAAGATTTTGCGGGGTGAAGGATATCTTATGCCAGAATGTACTTCGGTCCATCTAAGCATCTTAAGTAATATTTTGAACTAGTCTAATGTTAATAGTTAGATATTCTATGCTAGTTATATTTTCAGCTGTGCAATGGCGCTTGAACGCCGTTTCTTGCGTCTTGTGCGGAGTTTGGTACAAAGAATTGGTCATAATATGATGTCATAGTCATTATATTTGGAGCGTTGTATTGTTCAATTCAATGTTACTTCGTGTGTCACTCGGTTCCATACGTCTAATTTACTCACTAAAATATTTTTCTAGTTTAGCATCGCCGTGTTTACGCATTAAACTGTACAATAAACATTTTGGCTTGGACTTTGGAACCATTATTTAAGTAGCATATAAGCAATGATTGAAATAATTTATTAAAATCTGGGAAACAAGATATAGAAATATTTCGACTTTAAGATTGTCGTTGTTCAACTATGAGTTAGCGTATTAAATGTGATTTTTAACGTTGTATAAATTAACTGTGTACAAAGAAAAACACGCCGGGGAACCAACGCGTTCTAAGGATTAAGGTCCTCAGTCATACATTAACACTGCTATTATACCTACTCCTGAGTTTAAGTAATCTATATATATATAAAAATGAAACCCGTTTTCCGTTGTCACGACATAACATGAAAACGGCTTGACCGATTTGTCTGATTCTTTTTTTATAATATTCCTTGAAGTACGAGGATGGTTCTTACGAAGAAATTTAAAAAATGAGTGAAAAAGTCTAAAAACAACTTTTCTATATTCCCATACAAAGTATTCGTAATAATACTTAAAAGTCAATTTGAACTTTAATACCATAACATAGAGTTCAAGTGTTAGTGGAGCGGTTCCGGGAAGGTAAATTTTTATTTTTGACATAATGTATTTGTTGTCTTATCAACTTTCTTTTTTTATCTTATTACCGGTGTCCCGAATAGCAGAATAAGTATTTTGAAAAAAATAAAGAATAGACTGTTAGGCGGTACGATGTTCGCCAGGCCAGCTAGTAAATAATAAAAATATAAGTTAAATTTACGAAAATACAATAAAGTCTATGTAGGATTACGCCATATAGTGTCAAATTCCTTAAAACTTCGTAGAATTTACTTTTTTGTATAAGGAGAGTATAATGTGTCCCTTCGCTTTCGCTATTTATTTATTTCATAATCCTACAGCTAACATAAATTATATATACATAATAACAAACAGTTGCACTGAAAATATAACTAGAGATGGAATAGATAATACATTTAACTACAAAAAGGTTCAAAAATTTACAAAAGGAAACAAACAATAAAAATTATTCAATTTAACTTATACCTAATTTGGTTGTGTTGTATGATGGTGTAAAAGTGAGGGGTAACTACGTAAAGGTGTGTATTTGGGGTATGCTCATGATGGAGGTGATTTTGCGCTATGGATATTCTTAATACTTTAAACCATATTCCGCGATAGCTTAAAAAATAGAAAACTGAGTTTTTTGCATAGTTAGTGTTGGTGGGAGGAACATGAAACAAAGCACGATTACGAGTCTGGTAGGCAGGAACAAGGAAGGGCAATTTTTCTAGAAGGGAGCTACAATTAATTTTATTTGAGATGATGTCATGTAGTAGCAATAAATCATATTGTTTTCGTCGAGAGTCTAAAGTATTAATTTTAAAATGTTCACATGCGTCTTTATATGTATTAAACTTATTATAGGTCTTATAGGCAATACCGTATTCACCCTAAGCCCCCACTCTCAGGGGGCCCCTAAGGACCGACAATTTCGACATAATATATCATACTGTATTTTTTTACTTTCCAAAAGGGCCCCAAATTCTTGTGTGCCCAATGGCCCCATCCTAGTTTAAGACGGCCCAGATTATCTTTAATATAAAAATGAATTGCAAAATGTGTTGGTAAGCGCATAACTCAACAACGCCTGGACTAATTTGGCCAATTCTTTTTTTATAATATTCCTTGAAGTACGAGGATGGTTCTTACGGAGAGAAAAATTTATAAAAATTGCGTGAAATAGTCTAAAAACAACACTTTTCTATATTTCCATACAAAATATTCGTTATAATACTTAAAAGTCAATTTGAACATTAATACCATATTATAAAGTTCAAGTGTTAGTGGAGGGGTTCCGGGAAGGTAAATTTTTATTTTTTGACATAATGTATCACAAATACATCTTAATACGTCTTATCAACTTTCTTTTTTTTTAACTTACTAGCTAGACCGGTGTCCCGAATAGCAGAATAAGTATTTTAAAAAAATAAAGAATCGACTGTTAAGCGGTACGATGTTCGCCAGGCCAGCAAGTAGGAGATAAATTTCGCTATATATGTCGCCGTGTATACACGGAATATCAAATAGTGTATTACTGAGCGACAAAGTAAGGAATGTTAAGTGTACTTCAACCTAACGTCGACTGGAATTACAGTGGAGTTTAATTATAATTACCACATCGATCGCATGCCAAAGCGATGAATATTACTCGACGAATAATTTCCATCACTTAGTTTATGTACGGTACAGATTCTCTTTGGTATTTGTAATTCGGAGCTTTCGTAATAGTAATGTACCAATTGTTAAGGTATACCACTGGTTACTCTTTCTATACAAATTTTATGATAGAAAGATATTTACATATCTACTATATAAAAATAAGTCGGGTTTTCCTTCCTGACGCTATAACTCCAGAACGCACGAACCGATTTCCACGGTTTTGCATACGTTGGAAAGGTCGGGCGGGCTCCGTGAGGTTTATACTTTATAGCAAAGAAAATTCAGGAAAAATTTCAACGGAAAAGCAGGATCACCAAACGAAATGTTACATAAAACAAAGCCATCTGGTGGCGAAACGGAGTTCGCCGAGTTTGCTAGTAACTATATATAAACCTATATATGTGCGGTGTCGCACTCCATTCACAAAGGTTATTCTTTTTGTGCCTTTAAATTAAATCCTAAATTAATAAATTTGAGGAAAAACTTTCTAAGAACTTGGAGTCTCTACTCATTAACAATCCTTTTAAAACTTTGTAAAACAACATGAATAAGCAAGAAGTCCGTGTCGGAAGCACCGTTAGCAACAGTTCCCACACAATTCTCATGTTAATACGACATGTCCACCGAATGACTATATTGTGTTACACATGCTTCCCTAATGAGTGGTCTGTTGTTATGGAAAGCTTAGATAATAGATAACGTTTTGAATAATATACAAAGAGTACGACTGCGATGTTTTTGAAGTGAAACTTCTTTAGGGTCAAATTTGTAAAAAACGTCACGAAGATGTGCAGCGTTTTTGTCGATGAAAAGGGAGAGAGCGATTGAGACCGATTGAGAGAGAGTGAGAAGGGTGATTTACCTTAAAGAAATTCTATTTTTAAAATTAACATTTCGTAAAGAGAATAATTATTCGTATTTTATATTTTATGCAAAATGAGTTATTGAAATCTCAAATGACGAATTGTAAATTAAAATGCCACGTGTTTTTATTATCGAAGTAATTTAATTTATTATTTGTATTAATTTTCGACACTTAATATTTTAATGACAATTAAATTCATTAAATTCCTAACATATCTTCCTTTTTCCCTTCCTCTAAGTTTCGGAAATCTAAAGTTTTAGATTTGTATAAGTATGAACAAGACTTAAAAATTAGTAAAAGAAGTTTCTTAGTTTGCCAAAGAAGTTTCACTTCTGACATGTGTACTTTGTACGCACGTACTTTGTTTTAAGTTCCGTGAGTCACCCGCTGGAATATTTTTCGATCCCTTGGAGTATAAATAATTCTGAATCTGGGGGTACGTTAATGCCAAATGCCAAGTGAATTGTAACCTAACTGTTCCAAAGAGCTTTAGTTTTTTTTAATCCTCATAACTTGTGTTTTGACTAAGGTATAGAGTTTTTGAAGAGTGCTTGAAGAATAGGAAGTTTGGTTCAACTTGAGATCTGATAATTTCATTACTCGTATGCGGTCACGCAAAAAGAAATAACCAATTTTAGTTTCATCATCGGACGTCAAGGCAGAATACGAAATTCCACCCGTATCACTGAGCTGAGCGTTTTTTTTAGGGAGTTTCGTGCTAGTGGAACTAGCTGCCCTCTAAAGGTCCTTTACGAAAAGAGCGTACCACGCACTCGCGAGTCCTCTGGCATTTAGAGTGTCCATTGGCTTATCACTTAACATCAGGTGAGCCCCCTCTTCTACAAAAAAGACAATTGAACAGGTTTAATAAGATATCAGTGATAGTGACACTTTGTTATGAAAAAAAGTCACAAATTCCTTTCGTTGTATGGTTAAATATCTTGCTTAACAAGTTCTATGCCAGCTATTAAGTAATATCTCGTTCCAAATTCAAATGTGATCCAAAAGCTAGTAAACGACCTCGTTAAGTCAGTCAGTATCAAGTTAACAATGCAGGGCAGTGCCACTTGCATCAGCGGTCAGCTAATCGATTTATTATCGCCCTTTGAATACCTGCCAACTGCTTGTTTGAGTCATCTGGACATTTGGGTAGAGATTAGAATAATAAAGGCTATGGTGCTTCGGTAGTGCCAATATTGAGATACAAGATTAAATATTTTTTTTTGTTAAAGTAAAAATAGGTGGTAATCTCTTTCGTATATTATATCGAAAACTCTCTGAGAAACCTCATGTACGAAATATTGTTTGCATTGTTATAATATATTGCTTATCTTATTTTTCCTTCATAATTCCTCCAATCTACTATTCTAGTACTGTTCAATACATGTAGAGTTAATGAATCCAGTAGATTCTTTAAATGATATAATACTGAAAATAAATACGTAAAAGATACTGTTAAAATCCTGATAAGAGTAACGTGAAATGCTAATAAGACTGGCTTTAACTCTTTTTCTCTGATGGTAGCAGGCGCTGCAGATTAAGAAAAGCCTGCGTAAACAGAAATGAGAGATAAACCCATTATAGATCTATGTCTATTAGAAGATGTTCTTTGAGTTGAGAATCATGTAAATTATGTTGACCAATGTAATGCTGAATAAATTCTGTTGATAGAGGCATTTATGTGTATAAAAATCTAGGGTAGTAGTGTTTCACTACTGTTGAAAAGTATACAAATCGGGTATATAAAACAACGTGTCTTGAAGATAGTTTATAATGTTGATGTGGTCTCTAGAGTACAAAAGATAAAAGCGAAAACAGGAATAAATAGATACGTACTTGTGTGAACGTTACGTTAAACGTGTACTAGTCTATGAATAGAGGTCAACAATGGCAATAAAAGCCTAAAGCTAACTCTATGGTTTAAAAGCCCGTTTGAGATAAGACGTTAAGGAAACTAGCACGTTGTATTGACGCTGACATTGGTAACGACCCACATTGCCGGCCTAGACACACATGACAATATAAATAGACGCAACTCCCGCGCATCGCCCAATATATAACGTTACATAATTTTTGGATACTTGTTAAAAGGAGCTGGTTGAAAAGATATCATTAACTTCTCACTCATATTTTTCTGCTATGGGGTCGTTCAAGTGTTACGTAAGCAGGATTAACTGCCATTTATTCCCCCCCCCCTCTTGTCAGCAAAAGCAAGTAAAAATAATAGTACAGTATACACAATGTATTAATTTTTTGTAGGAATCCTCGAAAATGCATTTCGTTTTCCAGCATTGACAATGTGTGGGTAATATGTGTAAAAAAGTAAATAATTACTGTTGACGTAATTAACAAATAAAAAATCTAAGACCCTATAGTGCTTACGTGGTACTTGAAATATACGTTTTTCTCGTAACGTGATTATGAAGCAAATATGTATAGCAGTGCTACAGTGTCTCAGAGTGCCTGGTTACTGTTCGAACCTTCAGCGAAAACTAACCTCTCGAAAAGGGCATATACAATGTATGAAAATATTTTTTTTTCTAAATGTATGTATTTATGTGATGTTAGTGTCAATGCATTGGTGTAATGTGAAATGGTTATTTTGTTAAATAAATAAATCTTACCTTTATACAAAGAAGTTGAAAACACAATTTTTAATATATGAAGAGTTTATATCACTCACATACCACAAAATATGACATTATGGTTTTTATCTCTTTTTCTCTGGTGGTAACTTCAACGGGCCTGCGTAAACATGAGAGATATACCTATTATAGATCTATGTCTATTAGAAGACGTTCTTTGAGTTTGCAGATATTGATTTTCTTGGGGCATTCATTAAAAGTACGATCCGAGTCAGACACTTCAAAGCTTAAACAGAATTTGAATGAGTGTCATTGCGTCTGTGTGCAAAATGATTTCGCCGAAACGTACTGTTTAAACAGGCAGATAAAACCTTTTAGCCTATATTCGCGACTAGTTTTATAATTTTAATGAGTTTTAAAAAATGCAGTTCTATCTTTTTGACTGTCTGCTTTAAAAGTTTAGTGCAAACATTAGTGGTCCTTGATTCGATTATAAGGAACAACTAATGTGCATGTTTATAATAACATAAGCCTTAATTAGTTAAATAATAAAGCGTGAAGCTTATTGATAAAGCCTTCATAAGGACAAAATATTACATTAATTGATGCATCGTTTGTGTTTAAGATATTTAAGAATCAGATTGATTGCCCCTTTTAGCTAAATTTAAATTTCGTGTATCCTCTAGACACCCCATCATCCAATAAGTCCCTCCTTCCTTAAAAAAAAGGAAAACTTGTTTTGGCCAAAATTCACCGATATCTAGATTGAGCATTCTGATAAATGAGCTAGGTTTGGATATCCACAGTTGCTCCCCTCACACTATGAAATCAATTCTCTCTTAGATTTATGAATCGGTTTTTTTTCTCTTCGTGTTTGTTCGTAACAATGTATCAGTATGCCGAGCGTTGTATAAATAAATAAATAGTAGTTGCTTAAAGCCTTTTCATCTAGTAAAAAAAAAAAAAACGCTGCAATAAGGCTAAAGGATTTCAGGGCCTTTGATAATATAATGCCTTGTTAACGGTGCGACTAGTCGCAAGCTTACCCAGTTCTATAGAAAACAGGAAAGCATCAAACCACGACGTCGTAAACAGCTACCGGTGTTTATGAATTAAATTCAGTTCGATGTTCGTCATATCGACTAACGCGCGTTAATCATAATTTATTGGTTGCTTTTCTTGTTAGAACATGGATAAACCTAATGTGTACAAGGTAAGTGAAGAATCAGTCGGGACAGCGCTAAGCGTATCATATTCAATACCTTTTGACAAACGAGAGAACGTAGCGTTAAGACTCGATTATGAATCTCTGAAACTCATAAGTACGGCAATTTCTTCTCATTTTTGAAAATGCTGCAAAAACATAACGCTTCAGGAAAGTGTTATTTAAGGTAAAAAAAGTTAGTGTAGTGTAAAGTAAGAGTTGATAATGTGCCACTAATGCCTCACTGGTCTCACAGTCCCGGGTGGGGACCCGGGAGTGAGGCAAAATAAAAACAGTTTTTTTTGTATAGACCATAGTAACTCAAGCGTATTGTTTTAAAAGGGGGTCACAGTCTGTTTTAATAAATACAAACTACATATAGGTACAAAAGATTCGTCAAATTCGCGCGCTATGTACATATTATTATAATGTTACAGTGACGGGGTCGCAAGAATGTTTTACTAAATTTTTGGCTTTTTCGTGTTACGCGATATAAAAATGGTTTAGACTATTTGTCCTTCCAACATCGATTAAAGTAAAAAAATAAAATAAAATATTTTTATTGTGGAACATAAGATACAGGTATCACTTATTCCACGTCATTGAATTTGAATTTGTAGGCATCCCTACTCATCGGCAAAGAAGACAGAGGGTGTAGGCCGAGAAAAAAAAGCCGGCGTAAAAAACTCTCGGTACTCTTTTAAAATAGCAAATCGTCAAACAACACTTATTTTAAAACAAATATCACAAATTAATTAGAAGTAGCCTGTCTAGCACTAGTCCCAGACCGTTTTATCAAACGTTTCCTCTATTACGTGGCTATATGCTTATAGTTTTACTTGAAATCCACAGCCTCCACCAATTCCTGGTATGCGGCCACCGCTTGGTTCTCCAGGCGGACCAGTGACTGCTCCCAAGTCATCCATGGGCTTCGTCATGCCCATCTACACCATCTGCATCATTGTCTTCTTCGTGTATACGCTCAGTAAGGTTAGAATAAACATGTGGCGACCACATATTTGTATTTAACCAGACCTTGACACGATTAGGCCGGGAATTGAAACTTCCGGTACATATATTCGGCGCATGAATATTGTTAAAGCGTTATATATGAGGTTTTAAAAACGAATACAGAAGCGCTTAACAATCCTCAACCACACCCACAAATGAGTTACGCACACACACCCATTTATATACTCATACATTCACACACAATTAAGATCTAACACGACTTGTTTGATTAGATGTAACACTAATACTACTTTTCAGTTTTCTTTAAAAAATGTTTTAAATATACCCCAAGTATCACGGAATAATTGTAGTTACACACAACACAGGGGGTCCCTGTGGGGACTAGTGTTGGGTCACTTTTGTCACAACCATACATCTGCCATGAATAAAGTATTATTATTATTTTTATATGTCTATAACTGTCACTTGCTTATGTCCTAAGTTTTTGTGAGAAATAAATAAAGATTATTTATTATATACGTGCATGGAGAATTTACAAAATGAAACGATATTCTTTCTAGTCGAATCTTAAGACTTATTCGTAAAAGGCCGGCAACGCACTTGCGAGCCTTCTGGCAACATGAGTGTCCACCGGCGGCGGTACCACTTAACATCAAGTTAGCCTCCTGCCCGATTGCCTTCTATTACAAAAAAAATCTACATATAAATACTTTAGTAAGATTTTTTTTATTATATTGTTTGGCTTTTTTTTAATTTCCCTCTGCTAGGTGACCATGGGCGGTGGTATCAATTAACATCAGGTGAGCCTCCTGCCTTTTTGCCCCCATATGAAAGCACGGTGGTCTTTGATCTAGAACTATGCTTTATCGGTTCTAAAACATAATAATTCGTTTAATTCTTCAGATTATATTCAAACGCACAGCGATTCCATACGAACCAGTCACACCGGACCCTCAGTTCAGAAGACGAGTGTTCCGCGATGATTCTAGAACTTCGCCTGATAAATTAGGTAAGCCACGATGTTTATCTTCCAAATTCACAGTTGTATGCTCATAATTTTTGAACCTAAAAGTCTTGACTTCTAATATTTCATTACATTATGTAAGGGAGCGTTCAAGTATTACGCAACGCAATTTTTAAAAATTTTAGAAGCTCCCTCCCCCCCCATGTAACGCACCATAACGTTTTTCTGTTCCCCGAAACATAAACTTAGGAAAGCAAAAATAAAATTAACGTACGACACAATAAAGGGATTCCCCGTATAACATAAACGAAAAGGGTTGCCTATTAATCCCCCAGTTTTTTAATTAAAATAAAAAATGTTACGTAACGCGTTGTTTAAATAACCCCCCTCCCGCCCATGTAACGCACTGTACCGTTTCAAGAGACTCACTAACCCTCCCCCCAAATTGCGTTACGTAATACTTGAACGCTCCCTAATTAGAACCATAAAATACGCTACGTGATATGACATATCAGAAATAATTATGGTTTGTATTTACACAATTTTAATTAACACGCTCGCAGGACACAAGGAAACTGATACGAGTGAGTATTTCATTATTTTATTTAGGTCATTTGCAAGGGCTCTATATGCGGATAAATATTTAATTAGTACCTTTTTTTCCTCGGCGCAGATTAAAGCGATTTTCGAAACAGGCAAATAAACTACAAGCAGGAATGTTACACGCATTGATTAAAAATATAGTGCGTGGAGGGACCGCGCGGAAGAAGTGAAACTTCGTAATGAAAATATAGAATGGGGTAGAAATTGATTTTTAGTGAAATCATATTGTTTCTTTAAGACAAACTTTATTAACATTGCTCAATTCACAATTGATCGCATCTTTTAATTATCATTTAAAAGAAAAATCATGAATATTATAAATTAAAATAGAACAACAAGTACGTATTTCAGCTAATCTCACGACGCTCATACTGTTTACTTCGCTGCATAGCAACAATACCATGCACATGTGCTTGGGATCCACCGACTCACTCTCTTTCTCTCTCCTACTTTCTACCTTTGTGTATCTTTCTTTCTCTCTCCCTCTTGCGTTGGAATATTTGACGCTACTCATTGCAGGTGGTAAACTACGCGCATGCGTTCGAGTACCACGCATTTACTCTCGCTCTGTCTCTTTCTATTTCCCCTCCATGGTAGCGTTTAACGTTTAACGCAACCTTGTTAGAAGTGGCATTAGAAGTTTCACTTCAAAAATATACAGACTTTTTCAAATATTGTGACATACACTTGAAAATGTTGAACTTTAGCGTCTATAGATACCGGATACCTAACACATCCCAATGGCACTACATTGACCTTACAGAAGTTACTTTAAACTTAGCACCTAGAGTGTTAGTTGTAGATAGAAATCCCTGCTTTCCCCATACAAGGTTATTGAAAGGAGTTTGGCATTCAGGAGATATCGAGATAGCGGCCCTGCGCGCGCGTTTAGAGGAGACAGAACGCGCAATGCAACGCATCATGGGTCAGCTTGCACAGCGCGATGCGGTACTAAACCTGCCTTAGGTGGAAAGCGATGCGCTTTTCTCGTGTGTACGCCCTTAGCATGTTTATATTGGAGTCGATGATTTCGAGCATGTTGCAATTAAGAAATTGTTATTGAGTATTTTACCGCAGATTTAGAAGTTCATTCAAATATCAATTCCCATCAGTTCATTCAGTTTGTGATGTAAATATTTAGGCGATTTCTATATTTAACGCATACGAAAGTAGCTCGTTTGGTGTTACGAAATATAAACGATTTCGTATATGAATGAGATTTGAATAATGCGTGGTTATTCAGCTTTTGATTCTATACGTCTTTTGCTACACTACTATACTGTCTAAAGTAATCATTGACGCCAAAACTCCGTGAAACCTTTCATTTCAGGAAAGTAATCCACAATACAAATTTATTATTTTTGTAATTAGCATTTGTTTACACAGAGAAGTCTTTGAATTTTAAATATAATCTGTATTTTATCTTTGAAAATTATCTAGGCTTTTAATACTGTTGAAATGTCATCAACGTAATCAAAAATTCATTGATTCCAATATTTTGCGTGCTACGGGCTAAGGCTTGGATCCTCTGTTAATTCTATTTTGTTAACCTATATTTTGTCTATATTTAACACTTGAAATTGTAGTTATTGCCAATGTATGAATGATTGATCCAAGTCCAATATTAGAAATGAGTTGCGTGATTTTTCGTTGGTTAAGCGTTTAGATGCTTGAGGCATGGTGACGGTTCTGAATGCTTGTTGAAAGGGGTGAGGAGGGAAATAATAAACATATACCGTCAAAACCGTTTACGACGACATCGTTTAGACTTTAGAACATACCGGTTATATTGACCAAAATCAAAGGTCCCGGCTGAATTCTATTGTATGTATTAGGTCACGACTATCGGTTTTTACGACCAAATATGAGTAGACCTTTCGATGTTGTTATAACAGATTTTGACTGTGAATGTGAATTAAAAATTAGTCAATACATATTGAATTTAAGAGTGTATGTCTCTGATATAGAATTAATAAGTGTTATTTTCTTTGGTAGAAGCCTAAAGATTTGCGATACACAAAACATGAGTCAGGATTTAATAGAAACTTATTATAATGTTCGCCAATACAGTATTCATTTAATTATTTCCCTTCTACCTCCTATCTAAAATAGTCAACGATGTGTTATGGCGGTTTTTAGGCACATGGTCGGAATGCATATGTACCCCGAAAACGAATAACGTTTCGTAACTCCCACAATTAACAGTAACCGTTATTTTAAGACGTAATATTAATAATAGTTTTTTTACAGAATTTACTTTCTAATTGAAACTATGATTTATGATGCGCAAATAATGGTAATATTATATCGTAAAGCGAGTTTTGGCCGCATTCCAGGATGCAAGCGTGCTAAATCAACGAAACAATTTTAGACATGTCCTTCATAATATAAATTACGTTTTTGCCTTTATTATTGAAAACATAAATAAATAAATAATTGATTACCAAGATAAAGACTAACTTTATAAATTAAGTAGTAATGTACTTAAATCATTCTTTAGATTCATTAACTACTTTTATACAAGATTTTTATGAATTTAATTCATTGCTTATTTATTAAATCTTTTTGATATATAAATCTGTATGCATATAAACTAGACGTAACGTGCGGTAGAAGTTTTATTTTTGAATGCTCATGTCCGAATTATTGGTACACAGTTGTCACGGCCATATCTGGCCTGGTAGCGGAGGTGCAACAGCAGATGGAAGCGAGCCAGCAAAGACAGGTCTTGCATGACGTGGATATGTGTTGACGCATCTCCTTTTTTATGTTTATCCCTTTCATCAGCCATTTTATGCTTTTTGCAGTCATTTATGTTTTTATTCTTAACAAATATATGAATCAGTTAATGTTTGTGTCCGAGACAGTTATCCTGAGGTATACCTAATTTCTTCATCTTGCGTCGAAATATTTTTTTTATCACTCCATTTTTTTTTAATTCTTTTCTGTGGTCTTAATCGTCTACCATCTGTCTGTTTACGATGCTACCTCGCCCGATTTAACCTTAACTCTTTCAAATAAAAAAAACAATAAAAAAGATTTGTCAAAATGTTCGCTACTTAGTAATCAGTACTTGCTTGTTCTGCCTTGTCGTAGAGTTAAGTAGTTAAGATTTAGTTAGCGTGATGTGTGTCCAAGACACTTATGTTTTTGATTTCTTTATCTAGCTTTAGACTTTGTTTGAATACTTGTAGCTGTTGAAACTAAGTAGATGCTCAATTGTGTTCAATATCTGAATTTTATATTCTTTACTAATAAAAATAAACTCTCTTCAAAAACTTTACACAAGATTAATAATGTATTGTGGAAATTCCAGGAATCCCAGGATAGCCAAACACGCTCATACACAAATGGAACAATTCTATTAAATACAGGTCCAGTTCAAATTGTGACCAGCGAATATCAAGAGCCAAAGAAACAAACAGATTCGGCGCAGTGCAAGCAAAATTTATCAGAATGTAAGGAATCATCCCCTGAGTCGCACCCCGTTCATAATACACAAGAACATACATCCAATAAAAACCTTACAACCATACCAGAAGAAACTGTTAAAATAAAAGAAAATGTTAATCAGAAAGAACAGTCCGAAACAGACACAGAACATAATCCTACCGTAACTCAACCCCCAGAGGAAATCATTAATGAATTCGAAACTTCTACAGAACAAAAAGAATTATCGCATGAATCTAATGAATCTGCAATTGAAAAAGAAAATGAATATTCAAAAGAAAATAATAATAACTCATTGGAACTAAAAGAAACAATCCCTATCCAACAAGACCTATCCTTATATCAAACAGAAACTCACCCTGAACCTGAGACGTCCGTCGACCAATCTTCAGAGCTTAAGAATACTTTCGAAGATCTTAAAGAGTTGTCCCCAGAACATAACGATATTTCAACTAAATTAGAGGAATCTCCTAAAGAACAAAAAGATTCATCTGTAGAATCTGAACAAAGTCCCCCAGAAACACTGGATGGTATCGATGAGTCATTGAAGTTGGAGGACTCAACTATAAAGTCTTTAGACACCCATCTTGACCAAACAGAACCATATCCCAAATCTTCCAACATAGTCGAAAGCGAATCATTACCAAAACAATTATCGTTTGAAGATAAAGAGTCTTCCAATGCAAAACCGCTCTATCCAAAGCAGCCAAACGAGTTAATAGATGAAAAAGAACAGACGGAAGAAAATGAATTCTTTATAAAAGATTCATCCTTAGAAAAAGAATTAAAAGAACTCTACGAATCTTCCTCAGAGGAAGATGCCATTCCTGAACTTCTAAACCAGGAAGAAAGGGAGGTCTCTATATCACCAGAACCCGAAGCATGTATCACACCTGATCATGAATCCCTGACCAAAATCGACTCCATTGATCCTAAATTTACACAATCATCCAAAGAGTCATCTGACGAAGAGTTAATCATCTTAGATACTAAAGAACTCACCCCAGAGCCAATTAAATCTCTTTCAGATGCCATTCCGATAGCTATTGAAGAAAAACTGTCTAAAGAAAATGACATGGTGGTTAACGAAAGTGGTAAAAATGATTTAGTTCTAGAGAATTTAAAGGAGTCCAATACAGTACAATCAACGGAAGATTTTCTCAAAGAGGAAAGGGAGGTTGCTACTAAAGATGGACCGTCTACGCCAGAACTTTTAGCTGAAGCGCTAAAGGAAGATTCACCTAAGAATGAAGATAACGAGGGATCGGCTGTCAAAGTAAGTACCTAAAAGATAAATAAATAGTATGAAACCCAGTATCAAAATGCTTTTTGTTTGCTCAGATCCATCCAATGACAAAGGTTAGATTTACTATATAATGTTATAGGTGTTAGGTATGGAGGTAACAGCTCATGCGGTAGATGGCAGCACATGGGCGGGGGAAAGACCCATCGCACCACCGAAACCTCCGGTGAGACCTCAATATACTGTCCATATCGTACAAATATTATACGATTAATTTGATAAAATCACATTTTGTACTCTATTAAGAAGCCTTACGATTGGACTTAATTGTTACAGTTAATCAAATTGGTATACAAAAAATTTAACCGACATGTATTAGAAAATACATGTCAATATTATTTAGCTAGGTCACTATATAATCACACATCTAGAAAAATACTAAACCAATTTTAATGAAACATGAACTGTTAACTAAGTTAAAGATACTTGATTCAAAACATCATCTTGATATTACGTTTAGCTTTTGATTGATTTTTTAAATACACTTACGAATTTTAGGAATAGGTAAAGCATAAATACTCAAATACAATACAAATCCAAAAATAATATCTTTTTTACAGTCGGTTTTAAACCTCCAATTGTACTAGTACTGATTCAAAGATTTTTAAATACCCAATGTCTCTTCTTTTTCACCATTAAATTTTCTTTAGTACTCAGTAGTATCATTTAGTATTAACATGTTTTTCCTACTAATTTTCCACATTATGTATTGTAATCACTAGAAGTGTTTGTTTGCTAGTTGAGTGTTAATTAAATTCCCCTACTCATTAATACATGACTACAAAAGTAACAAAGGTAAGTTCGATATTTACTGATTTTAAAATAAATGATTGTTATGGCAGATAAAATTAAAGATCCGCTAAGAAAAACACTATAACATAGCAGTATCAATTAGAATTTTCTTATGCTAATGAGACGTATATGAATAGGAGTTTTCGTTTCAACCCTTGTTTCAATTTATTTTCGATTAAACTCGAAACTTTATATGATATAAACGCAACTTAATTACATTAAACTTGAGATTTCGGCTCTTCACCAATCATGGTTATTGAGAGAATTCGACATTTAGACAGAAAACTATTTAACAAAAAAAATTGTATTAACTTTTTTCATCCCCACTTTGATGGCTGGAGTTCGCTTTAACACATTTCCCGTTGCGCGGAGAACGCTGGAAACTGTGGAGGTATATCCATTAAGATACGACCTTCAGGTATTTTAAAAAATAGCGTACTACCTTACATACCGTGATGGATGCTTTACTAATAAATTTGGTGTCTCTAGACTGCCTTAGTAGCCTTTTTATGGCCGACCCGCAGGCATGTTCGCCCCCTATTTAATAAAAAAAATTACAGCAAGAACACCAGGCTGAGGAAGTGAAATCTATATTCTTGGAGACGGAGATCCCGCAGCAGTCCCGAGTGCTCATAACTGACTTTGAGGATCGTGCGCACACACAGAAACCCACGAAGAACGCACCGGTACGTGCAGGCTTATTCATCTATAAATATATTATATGCCGAATATTTTTATATTAGAATGGGCAATTTATCGTAAAATCACGCTTCTACTCATTCTTGCGGAGTTTAAATGAAAACTTTATTCCTTTAAAATGTTGAAAACATATAAACACCCACACATTGTCACATGTCACATTGTCTATCTTTGATAGTTGACCTATTATTATATTGTAAATATTTTTTTATTAAATCACTTATTATTATTAGTGCTATACAAAGCTGAGACACAAATTAGAAAATGGACCTTAATTTTGTACGAAATTGCCCTTGATATCATTTTAATGTTTCTGGAAAATCTGTAAATAAAGATGGTGGAATAGTGTTAAAGGTGGTTTTTTCTAAATGTAATTATTGCCATTAGATATTTAGGTAAATAGTTGTTTTTACAGTTGGTGGTAAGTGGTAAGATGACTTTATCACTGATACAAGACGCACCGCGGGACACACCTGAAAGAGATCCCGGTAAGTGTTGTTTTCTAATATCTGCGCAGTATTTGACTTTCGGTTCCATCTGTTTTAAAATTTGTCAACTCCGATTATATAAGAAATAATAGTTATAATCTTGAATGTAATTGTTAAATTGGATCAAACAATTAAATTTTTATCGATGTTACCCTCATAACTGTACCTGTTTTACACATTTTTCTTTAGATCCAGTCTTCTATGCTTGTCTCACATAGTCTTTCAAATTCGTCACAATATTAACGGATTAAGGAGGCGTTATATACGTGTTGGAACGATCGTTTAATCATTAGCACTTATGTCGTTTTTCGTCTCTTAAATTTTCAGAATCGACATTGGATGAATTCACAACAGCAAGCGCCATGACACAACCCCTGGCAGAGGTCTGTATAATTAAGAGACTGCTTGAGTCCAAAACTGACTGTTGTTGACTATACCAATCATGATCAATGCGATAATTAATATAATTATTAGGTCATTATAATATTTATTTAACTAAGACAAAAGACTTCCTTCATGAAAAGAGTGTACCAATTCTAAAAAAGCTGGCAACATCCTTGTGAGCTGTCTGGCAATGTGAAACATGGGCTAACTTGAAAAAAATTAAACATGAATAAATTTATGATTTTTGTGAATATCTCATCTCCAAAAACTTGTTTAATAATGTCACTATGAAGTCTCAATTTAAGTGATTTGTGAAATACAATAAATGTTTGAAATTTCAGAAAGAAGAACTTTCAGATGAGGAGCTGGAAGAAGAGTTAGAGGTAGAAGAGATTGAAGAGGAATTGAGTGATGAAGAAGTGAATGAAAAGACAAAGGAAAAGTGAGAAGATATTAGCCGTGCTGAGGACTCAGTGACTGAAATAGTGTACTTTGAGAGCGTCATGTTTTTTTACTTAAAATATTACTAAAGTAATTAATTTGTTTCTAATAATACGGAAAATTTTACTTTCCTTAAAAGTTTCAGTTTGCAAAGCACTCAAGCGACTAACGCCCGAACCCAATAATCAATCCACAATCTCAGATTGTAAACAATCTGAAATCAGACCGTGGCAGTCGATCAACCAGCATCGCATCTGCATCTCGAATAACCAAACCCTATGAAGACAATCCATTTTAGGCAACGGATAAAATGCTCTTTGTCATTCCATTTTACCGAGTTTTACTCATATTTGATAATCAATCTAAACCAAATAAAGTAAATAAAACCGTACATATAACATTAAAATATACATGTGTATGTTTAAACATAACAAACAGTTTTTATTATTAAAAAAACTGGTGTAAGTTAAAATCTGTTAAAATAATTAACTGTTGAAATTGAGCTTTCGTGAATTCAATTTTCATACAAAGGTCTATCCACAGACACCGATAGGACCTTCCATGGATAGCTTGTATCAACAGATGGCTATTACAATCCGTCGATTGGTTATTGGCACACTTGTTACAACATTTGGATTAAGATGACTATCTCATATGGTGGATTATGGATTGAGATAGGTTATTGGGTTGGGGCGTAACTTGCCTCTGAAATGAAATGAGATTTAAAAATGGTTTGCATATTATTAGCTGTGACTTAACTGTACTTTGTGACCTTGTTACTTTTTTATTATTTCGAAATAGATACTTTTTGGAGTCCTTAGCACATTATTTAGCAATAATAGTGTGTTTTAATTAGCTAAAGACATTTATCCTGAACTTTTGAACAATTGGTATTTCATTATGTGCCAAATTTTTCATAGCTTAAAATTTTACATGTTATATTGATGCTTGTTAAACTTAAATTAATATGATAATTTAATTACAGTGACATATTGTGTCTGTTTGCCAAATTTTTTAATGTATATAAAGAACTAAGAGTATTGAATGTCATTTTCTATAAATTTTGTCTTTGCTTCACATACTGAATTATAAACCCATCCGTCCCCAAGATTTGTTTTTAAATTTGATGTTCTTAATGATGGTATTCAAATATAGTTGTAGTGATAATTACGTTGTTGAGGTTTCAAAATATCCAACATTGTCATGTTAAAATAATTGCATTTAAGCTGTTTTCATTGTCTATGCTCATTGCTTTTTATATAGTTTATGCTTTTCAGAATTTATATTTGTTTCCAGAGAAAAATATTAAGCTTGCCATCTGTTGAATGAAAAGGGAGGACTTTTATACACTCTAACATTCCTTTTCAAATATTTTATTGTAAGAATTTTTATTATTTGCACAGTTTTTGACTAATATTAAGTTAATTTTACTAGGTTTTATGTTGTAGTTTGCTTATGGAGTTATATTGTTTTTACTAGATGTAATAATAAATTGAAAACAAAAAAATTCTTTTATTTTGCAACAACTGAAGTAATCATACAATAAAGAAGAGCTAAATATGATCATTTATTATAACTTAAATAATATTTTACTGTACACTACTTCCTGCATAACATTGTGGTATTTAATTGGAGCCTGAAAAAGAAAGTTAGTTAGTTTCTCTTTTGCAAGAAAAAACTAGCACCTAAGAAAATTTATGTTCTAAGCTCTATTTCAGTTAATTAACCTAAGTAGTCTGTATACTTGAAATTGTGTGAAGTGACTTTCTGGAAATTGTTTATTAGATTTTAAATAAAAGCAAAATTGTTAATTGCACAAAACAATTACCAACCCTGTAATCTATTGTGTGTGAATTACCAACTGGAATCATTTTTTTATTAACCTAGGTAAGAAACCAATTCCAAACTTATATATATATATATATCTGGCTAACTGAAATAGAAGTCAATACCAACTACTTCTAATTATAATAATACTCTATAACAATACATAAGATTAATTACCTTTTTCCCAATTCTTTAATTCATCTATATCTTTAACAAAGGTCCAATCTCTCCTTACTGAGTTTATAGATTCTTTCCCTGAATGCAGCTTAGGGAAGAAGGTGAAGTTATTGTCTATACCAATTTTCTTCACTATACCGCAGGCTCCTAGAACAATAGCTGCAGGTACAGCAATAACTGGCTGTCTACGCACAGAAGCATATACTGCTCCAGCAGCTGCTCCACCCAAGAAGTAGTTGAACTCATCATTTTTACCTGAAGAGTTAATTCAGTCCTTAATAAACAATACCTTTGATAGCATTCAGTATTAAACAGTATCAAGGCTTTGAATCTTCTAGATTATAAAATGGTTTCAGATTAAACAAGAAGTAATAACTGAACAAGTGTAGGAATTAATAGAATATTATGATACCCACCTCTTACATTCTGAGCAATATTGGTTGTTAAAGTAAAAGCTGTTGCCATGCTAATCGCTGGTCCAAGATAAAATCCATACCGCATGACAGTCTGGAAGATTCCCTTGGGGTGGGAATAGAGGAGCACATCAAAAGTAGCTACAGGTAAACTGGCTAGGATTGCATATTTTGTCGTCACTAAGGTTTTTTTGAATATATCCTGGCCTTCCGGCGTATCGTAATATTTATAAGTTAGCAAAGACATATCAAAATTAAGGTGTTAACAATTAAAAAGTACAATGATTTTATTTCGAGTTACACAACTTCTTCATCAATGGCTACATAGGAAATTATATTAAGAATTTACGTTTGTAGTTTGACATTTGACATTTGACAACTGACACCCTGAAAAAGTGGCCATCGTAAAATTAAAGTATCTTTTCCTCTTTTGGCCCCAGAAGTTTTTCTTCACTCTTTTTACTTTAATAGTAATGAAAAGCAAGAGCTTAAACTAAGTTTCAATTATTGACGTCGGTGCTGTGGTGTGTGAAGACGTTGGCAACCCTGTATTATGTACTGGTATTTGGTAATAATTTATATTCCATGAAAACATGTTGGTTTTGACAAATTCATTAATTTAAAGTTAGTTTATTGAAATCTATTTTTCGAATACATGTTTTTTTCTCACAATTTTCTCACATAATTTGTTTAAGTAAAGGTTTTTTCAGATTTGAATCACTAGGTTTTGTATTATGTATTTTCAAATTTCTTAGTTGTTTTTATCTGTTATAAGATGTTGCAGTCTCTAAGCGACATGCTTGTTGTCAATTGTCGTGATGTCCATGTCCCATGAATGTCGCAATTTGTCGAAGTTAAATTGAAGTGTCAAAAACTTAAAAGTACCAAAATCAAAAATGGCGGCGGAGGGTGACGAAGTGATATCGGATCAGGAAAAAGTTAGAATTGTGTCGGATTTTATTTTACATTCTCCTCCGGGTGAATTCAATGAAGTGTTCAACGATGTGAGAGTATTATTGAATAACGACACATTGCTCAAGGAGGGTGCGAGTGGTGCTTTTTCGCAATACAACAAGGATCAACTCACACCCGTGCGTCTTGAAGGCTCCGAACTTCATACGCTTATTACAGACCATAATGAGCTTGGTGGTGGTCGATTCTTTGACCCTCGTTCAAAGCGGTCCTTTAAATACGATCACCTACGAAAGGATGCGTCAGAATACGAGCCATATGAACCTGACAAGGTGGCGGAGCCCTGGCGGGCCGCTCTAGATGTAGAGTTGACCAATTACGTCGCTGAGCACTACAAACACGGCGCTAGTTTAGTCGTGGGACGAGCATTAGAGTCTGGATCGGTTTCGCTTGTTGCTTGTATCGAAGACCACCAGTTCCAGCCTAAAAACTATTGGAACGGGCGGTGGAGATCTGTCTGGTCGCTAACGGTGGGCAGTGGTGCAGCCGAACTGCGTGGTATGCTACGAGTGCAAGTACATTACTATGAGGATGGTAATGTACAGTTGGTTAGTTCAAAAGAGGTCCGTGCACCTCTCGTTGCGACAGGTGAAGTAGCCACTGCGAAAGAGTTCGTAAGACTTGTCTGTGATGCTGAAAATGCCTACCAGACAGCAATTTCGGATAATTACAAGACTATGAGCGACACAACATTTAAGGCATTGCGACGACAGCTTCCAGTAACACGCAGTAAGATTGATTGGGCGCGCTTGGTGTCATACACGATTGGTAAGGAGCTGAAGAGCCAATGATGTCTCGCCGCTGCGCTCTGAGTTGCAGCGTGGTCCATGCCTCTGTACATATTCATATAAGAGAAAATCTTGTTCAAATGTTTACTGGCTCCGAGGGGCGCATCCCCGGTGCATATTTATCTATGATATAGAGAATCGCTATTGTAAACTGTTAAATTTTATTGCATTTTGTTACTCTCAGTATGGAAGAATAATGAGTATTTAATTATTGCCAGCTTCATGTGCTGTTCCCAATAGAGTCCATCACAGTTTTGAGTTTTCAATAGCAGAGATTATAGAAAGATTGTACATTGTAATTAGTAACCTCCTAGAGTTTATGCAGTACCATAGCACAGCCTTCATTCAGTTGTTTTTGTCTACAAATGGTTTGTGTAAGCAATGTCTGAAATTTCTTTGGTAAATGAATGTCAATTAAAAATTATAAGTTTTTTCTTCAGTACATCAGTTTCAAAATCCATCCATCAGAGGAGAGTATTATTTGATATTGCTTGCATATGATATGTGCGCTGTCAGCCAAACATGAAAAGGTTTCTAATGGTGCATTTAATTATAGTTAATTTTAATTGTCCATGTAGCTTTAATGCAAGATTATGGGCAGAGAGCACAATATATTGTCTTTGAAAATTATGCCTACAATGGTTGCTCAAATACACTGGGTAAAATTATGTCCATAAATTATGTCATTGAGAGTGAATGAAAGCATTTTTTATAAGTAACAATATAACTCCCAATTAATAATTATTTTTATTTAAAAAAAAACATTAAAATTCAAGTATTCTGTATTGTATGATTTAATTAATTTGAATAAAAGTATATATAAAATGTTGCTAAGACGTTGTTTTCTTTACTAGCAAAGTTAGATCAATTCAAAAAGATATTACTTCTATTAAACCATCTCATATTGGCAGGAAGGAAAACCTAAAATAAATTTTAAGTTTCTTACTAACTTTAGTAATAATGTATTATTTCCTAAATGCAATTAACATGAATATGATGACAATAGTTGACAATCAATGTTCTATTTATATGTATGTATGTATATATGTTTCAAAATGCAAATTTGACTTAAATTATTTTTTAACAATCTATTAAATATTTTACTGCTGGTTCATGTAATGTCCGATGCATGTTGCGTGATTCAAGGCAATGCGGATGAGTCACAGTCGCCCTTCGAATGTTGCACGCTTTACCGGACGTCAACCTTTATCAATTTGTTCTTGTCGTTAATAATAATTGATGGCAGTTAGGTATTCCGCTTTTTAAGGATTCGATCAGATGGACCTGTCCAATATTTTAAATAAGATGAAAACAACTCTATGTTTAAGACAATTATTCAGAGTCAAAATAAAATAAGAAAAATGTTATTTCTCTCATGTCTCCAGCTTAGATTGCGTAAACCATGAAAATCATTTTGTTAATTAGACAAAACAAAAATGTCGACTTACATTCAGCAACATGTCTCTAAAGAATTTTCTTTTGTGGTTTAGTTTAAAATGACACCCAACTTATTTAATTAATGTTTAATTGACTTAGTTGATAAATATTTAATAAACAAAGCATAATCAATAATTTGTCCATATTTATATTAGTCACATTTTTAAATATCGATTACTAAGAGATTAAGATAATAAAAATTCAGAAACCTTATCTTTTTGAAGTACTCAAATCATAAATAAGAAAGTGTAGGGATATCAAAAATAATAACATTATTAAAAATATTTTTTATTCACAGCCAACCCTTGCTGTCTTGTGCCTACATACAATAAATAGTTTTAATTTATAATTAGTTTACCTTAATTATGTTACAAAATAAGGAAATCAGTCTTCGTTAACTTAAATTATATCGTCCTTATATTTCTATAATATTGATGATTATAATACGGGTGAATAAAATACGTTGGCGTTGAGTATAGCTTACGTCTTTGTTCAACCTGCGGATATGGGCCTGAAAAAAAAGTCTTAGTGAACCGAGTGTTTCTAATTTATTGGTCGGCAGCCAGTTCCTTTAAAGTATTATAATATGTTATAGTTCGCGTAATATAAGCTTAAATACTGTACTGATAAAATATCAAAACCGTATACCTGCCCATATAATAGAGTTCATAATATTTATTTGGAATAACTATGGATATATTTCAATTGTAAAGGTTACGTCGGAGGAGAACGGCATATTAAGGAGTTTGAATTTCCTGTCATACGGACACTTGTTAGCTTTCTTCTCCGGCCATAGGTATTCCACTAGCTATTTATAGTAATCCGATATTACTACGACTCAAGAATATTGTCTCTTAGAGATTTAATTTAAATACGTTAACATAAATATCATTTGCGGCAATTATATTTATATATACAAACGAGTAGGTACTTACCAGAATTTGCAAAAAAGTTATCCGGCGGTAGTACTATTGAGGGCACTGGTCCTTCAATTCCAGTAGGAACATCCAAATCTTTCTCTGAATCGATTACGTGGAAATTTGAAAACGGATCAGTTTCTTTGTTGCTGTCTTCATTGAATTCAGAACCTGAAGTTGTTTCTTGTTCTGATTTTATCGCTTCAAAATGCGCATTTTGTTTTATATTTGAATTGTCTTGTTTTATTTCTGAATCTTGTATATTGTGTTTGTCAGATTCATTTGAAGCAATACCATCGTTATACATAACACTAATTTCATCTGCTATGCCTTTATTTTCATTATTATCAGTTTGGTTATCAATATTAAATCGCTCGATGTTGTGCGGTTCCGTTTCGGGAGTATTATAGTCGAATAAGTCCCGTTTGCTTTCAATATTTCTTCCCTTATTTGTATCTATTTTCATATTAGTTGGAACATTAATGCTATCATTGTTCGTTATCGTTTCTTCATTGATCTTATCATATGTTTCTTCCGTGTACTTTTTCTGGTATTTTAAATCATGAGCTCCCAATATCTCATTTTCACTGTCGATTGTTATGTTACTGTTTTCGTCTTTGTTTCTTTGTGTTAAATTGTCGTAAAGGGGATCTTCTAATGGGAAGAATTCTGGAATATCTTCGAAGGAAAAGTCGTAGTTTATTAAGATTTCTCCATTTATAGATCGTGCTTTGTTAAATATATTCTCCGATAATAACATATCTTTGGTATCGTCACTAATCCTGGACTGGCATTCTTCAGGGATTGTGTACATCTATAATAAGTAATAAATGTGGATTTTAATTAGATACGAAATTTAAAGTATTATTAAAGTATAGCCAGTATTTTGTTAATAACGATTATTAAATTTGCGAATTAATGTCACTGCTTTGCGAGGACCAATCGCAGCATGAAGACTTCACTTTTTTATCAATAGATTTTGCTTTTTTTTCTTGTACTTTGCAAATTGAACGGTAAATATTCGTAGTGTCTGTGAATGTTAGTAAGTAAACTAGGACTAGCACTTCACAGAAATATTTTTTTAAGTAAGCGCCTCATGATTTATAAAAATTATGCTACCTACAGCTGATGTTAGGAAATTATATAAATGTTTTATTAGGTTCATAGCCATTGCGTCAACCAAATACTTGCAATTTCGGATTATTTAGACTTACTTGAATATCATTGTTTTCGGGGCGATAATAATCAAGTATCTTGGCGTAGGCAGATTTGGTCTTTGCTTTGGGCCCCACTGCGTGTATCTTGTAGCACTGGTGCCCACCTCTTGAGGTATCTTCATTTCGTGAGCCCAGGTATAAAGTTACACGTCCATTGTTCGCCGATACTTCTATACGCCGGAGTACTATAACAAAAGATAAATAGTAGGAGGTACTAGCGGACCCGACAAAAGTTCTTTAAAATCTAAAATAAAAACCATCTAAATGGAACACATAAATACAATTCATTAAAATCGGTTTAGGTCTTTAATAACGAATTAATGATATACCTATAGAGTAACAGTCAATAAAAACCTGTTTTTGTTTTTATTATATATTATACCGCTACGCTGAATTTCCAGAGATATTTTTAAATTAGCCAAATCGGTCCAGCCATTCTCGAGTTTTAGCGAGACATACGACCAGCAATTAATTTATATATAGATGTTAGAAGTCGATATATTTTCAATATGGCCATTTGTGTAAAATACAGCCAATCTTCGTCGCTGCAATATAACTTCGTTATTGATCGCGTATAAAGATATTGTCAACGAAATCAATCAAAACAAAAAATGATCACGTGTCATAACTTAATTATATTCTTTTTTCTTAGGTCTAGATCTCGTACCATCTTATAATATTAGCTGCACCGCCCTTGTCTGATGTATCAATAAATAACTTTGAATTGGTTCCAGCAAAATTAAACTAGCGTTAAATTAAATAGAAAGCTTAAAAATTTATGAATGCGTTACTTCTTGTCAAGGGCTTTAATAATCTCACTACACAAGTCGTGGATTGTGGGAAACCTGCAATGAAACCGGTCTGCCACCCTCCATTAGCTCACAAAGGTAACAAACGTAAATCCTATATCGAAGACAAGTATTTGATGGTTCGGATCATCGGTGATTTGCCCATTATTTAGACATAAAGCTTAGATATAAATACAGTTACTCCTATCTGATAAGGTGTATTTCAATCCACTTTAAAATGCATTTTAAAAATTTGGTTATGAAATCAATTAGATAATAAATAGTTCATACGCAAATTATTAAATATATCATAGTTGAAATTTTTCTGACTTTTTTTAAAACATGTCCACAGAATACCGTTGGATGTTATAAAATTAAATTAAAATAATCAAATGGGAAGAAAAAAATGAACGTAGCAAGAAAATGCGCTCATCTCATGTGAGCTTAAAGATATAATGCATTTAACATTAATGCTATCTTTACTCAAGGATCTAGTCTCTAGAGTTTAATGATAATAATTATGTGCAAAGCTAAAGCTGAAATAGAAACCGCGAAGCTCAGCTATTCAGGTTAATGTGACATCAAATGTGGATTACGTCATGTCGGTCTGTGCATCATCCTGCACTCGAAATAGATATGTTGCTTTTGCAAAATTACGTTAAGTTGTCAGTAGTTATACTTCTTTGGTATTATTAAAAATAGTTTTTGATTGCATGCATATAATTAATTACAATTAAATAATCAAAGATTAGTCATTATAGTCAATAAAGTTCAGTTTACATTTGAAAAATTAAATAAATATTTATTTATTATTATTCTCTTACATTGAGAACATAAATTCTATTATTATCCGAATGTTGTTTTTAAATTATGCCCAATGCCGTAGCATCTTCCGTGGGCAACTTCATTCTGTTAATTTTGTGTCACGGTGCGCGCGCATCGTAAAATTTCACTCTCATTAATTTTTCATAACGCGCCTAAAGAAGTTTAACTTAAAAAAATTAAATTTAAATTAACAATAAAATATATGTGTATGCTGAAAGAGAAATTATGTGTGGACACATCGAATTACAAACTCAATTTTATAGAACATTTTTTGATGTAATAAATACAATTTCTAATTACGCTTTTATGGCTATGACTATGGCAAACCTTAGCTTAATAATAATTATTTGATATGGCAAAAAAATACTTAAGCCAAAATTGGAAACATTAAAATAATTTTGGTTGAAGTATGTATAGAATTTCGAATTGGTTATTATATCATTATCGGATGAGGATGGCATTCTATATACAATATTAAGTCTGGACAATCGTTCTGGACAGAATGCAGAAGAATAAAGAAGTTATGATGGTTAAGAAAAGGAAACTTGAGTATTTCGGACACGTTTTACGTAACATCAAAAAACACAAGCTCCTAATCAAGGCAATGTGGCAGGTAAAAAGAGACCTACCCGCAGACACAAGTCTTGGTTGTAGAATCTTAGACATTGGTTTTGTCAAAGCACCAGATGTTGTCCATTGTTTCTTCAGAAGCGTGGTATCCAAAATTAAAGTAGCCATGATGATCGCCAACCTTCGAGAGGAGATGGCACGAGTAGAAGAACATACAATGTTACAAGCTAAATTTCTGAATATGTACTGGTGTATTAGTGTTTCATTCAGTATATACTCGTATGTGCTATATTTCTTATCAAGATTTATAAGGGCCGTTTCCGATGACACTCCACTCGAACTAAAGCTATCAATTAACCTAATTTGTTATCAAGAGAGGTAACAATAAAAACGTTGTAAAAATTGTAACAAAAAGTTAGCTTTTGGTTAAATGTTACAAAGATAGGTTGAATAATAATATATTGGGCTTACATACTCGTAATCTGTGGGACCCGGGTGCCCATTTTAAGGGAGGGCTGAGATGTTTTTAGTGGGTAGGGTCTCACAACCCCTCTAAATAGCAAAGGGCTTTGAGAGACGCAGCCCCATAGTCCCCGCATCAAGTTCGACATCCCTGGCGCCGCGTAAGCACATTTTCTCCTCAATAAAAAAAAGTCGTAATCTGTGGGTGAGATTGACTTAGCGCGATGTTTGACTCCCGAATGTCAATATACATTTTTGACGTTCGTAGTGACTTAGCATTAAGTTTTGTTTCTGAATATAATAAGCCGACTTTGATTATTCACTAACTTGAAAAAAAACTATAATTTAAAAAAAAAAGAGATTTACCATTGTTGATGTCAGTTAATGTTTTTAATGTCAATCGTAATACTTCTATCAAACTAGCTTTCTTTCAACGCGGCTTCAGTCCTTTCTCTAAACTCAAAAAACTACAGAAAACCCCGAAATCCTAAAAATACAAACAAAGACTTGCAGAAGCAATCTCGTCCACTCGACGCAAGTCTAGTTGTGACGTATATAAAACCCAACCGGGTCACTCGGTCACGGCTGCGAACACAACGCAGAGTAAAACGCTAATTAAAAATATTTCATATTATATAAAATTGTGAATGATAAAAGAGACGTTTTCACTTTAAGTTTTTGAGTTAGAAAAAATATTTATATTTATATATAATTTAATTATTTATATATTATACTGCTGATGCTTAGTTATGTTCATTGACTGATCACATAAGCCTCAGTATGACAATGTAACTATTTCGTTCTTATGTTTTGTTAATGAGTAATGCGGTATCCTAAACTCCAAACCGGCAATTGCCATTTAGATTGGTCGCGTTAAAAGTGCAGAGCGAGCAGTGTTGGCCTAGTGGCTTCAGCTCTCATCCCTAAGGTCGTAGGTTGATCCCCATGCACCATTCGCTCGAACGGTGAAGGAAAACATCGTGATGAAACCGGCTTGCCTTAGATCCAAAAAATTGACGGTAAGTGTCAGGCGCAGGAGGCTGATAATTTGCCAAATACATTGACAAATTATCATAAAACAGATACAGCTATATTGTAGCGCCACTTATTTATTTTATTAAACAAATATTAATACAATTTAAGATAATATCCAGCGCTAAATAACCTGCATCATTAAAACACACTCACATACATGCCATCACACAACACAGCTGAATTAGGTTTTACTTAGTTAAATGTATTTAATAAGTATTATACATTTTTTCCTTTCAAAGTTACGTACATGTTCGAACCTTTTTGTACATAAGTATTATGTATTCCATCTTTGGCTCAAGCTTTAGTATAATTGCTTTTGTTATATATAATTTTAATTAGCTGTAGAAGTACGAAATAAATAAGAAACGCAAGTTGCGGTTATGCACTGGTCTAATTAATTCTTATAACTGAAAATTCCTATGCCCTTGTTTAGAAGGTAAATTGGTTTTTAGTACAGTTTATGACTAACGAAACTCTACGCTTATTGGACTTTAATGTTTTATTAAAAGACGTTTAATATATTTAAGCAGATTTTATATAAATAATTTCACCAACTATAAAAACCTTTGTAAACAAAAATATTACAGATGTAGCCGGGGCGTCTTTCGCGAGACGTGTGATGTGAAAAAGTCCCTGGACATAATGGCAGGGGAGTAGAAAAGTGATATATTAAAAAAAAAAAAAAAAAAACTATAAAAACCCAATAACACATAAGTAGCTGACCTGGCAAACGTTTTTTTTGCCATGTTTATTATTTCTAGGAAATATTTTTTTAGTTCAACAAAAATAACTATCTACAATAATAAAAATTAGGGGTTGTATATATTTTTGTATGATGATGATGTGGACACCCCTTATCACTTAGGAGTTCAGTCAGATAGTAGCCGATTCTCAGACTTACTGAATATGCATAAAAAAATTCATAAGAATCGGTCGAGCTGTTTCGGAGGAACGAACATGACACGAGAATTTTATTTATTACATATAATATCGCTACTGTAAACGCACTGCATGCTCTGTTTTTATATTATATTAGAGAACAATTTGCATAGTTAATCTACGTAGAAATCGTAGGTAGGTCATACTACATAGTATGGTTTTAAAAAATAAATTTTAGTTTACCAAAAGATAATGCCACCATTTAGTATTTACGGAACACGGTCCAAAAAGCTTTGCGACAATGCTTCATATTGAGGATGTTGTGAATTGTTCCTTTGTGTTCGTTACAATGGTGCATCCTGTCACGCGGTATCAATGTTTTTGAATATTCATGTACAAATAAATGCGGATTTTAAAATTATTATATATATTTTATAGTTTTCATACAGTTTTATATGGGGCAAATGGGGCAAGGGGTTGACGCAATTTGTCTGTTTTCCAGGACAAGTGATGCATAACACACATAAATTTTTGGGTCTTAACTTGCTGATTTCCTTATTTTGTTTTTCGTCACTGTGAGTAAGTGAACACAACAAATATTTTTGGTGTACAACCGGAGCTCAACCGGTCTTCAGTTGAGAATCGCTCGTTTTACCACCAACTTAGTAAATCGAGCGATTCTGAGCTGAGAGCTTTGAGATAAATAATAAAGAAAAATCGTGAATACAATAATATAAAGTGCTTGCTTGCTGTTTTACTTGGAATGGCCCAGTGGGAAGAAAAAAAGAGATAGCCCTCTCTTTTTTCTGTATTGTAGTGTATAGTGTATTAATTAAAATAGAAAATCTCGTGCATGTACATATATTGATAATACAAATATTGAATACCAGAAACCTGGTAAGATGGAATGAAAGGGAAAGCGGGGCGGAATTGGAAATTGTGGTTGAGAAGAGAGACAAGTGGATGAATTTGGAGAAGGCCTTTACTTCGTCGGAGGTCGAGTACTAGTGTAAAACATAATGACAGGGACTTAATTTAGCCTAATAAAGTAGCAGTAGCTGTTTTTATTTTTATTTTACTTAAAATTATCCGACTTACATAAGTGTTTGAATTATTATGAGCAGTGGCTTCAGCGTGCGACTCTCATACCTGAGGTCGTAGGTTCGATCTCCGGCTGTGCACCAATGGACTTTCTTTCTATGTGCGCATTTAACATTTGTTCGAACGGTGAAGGAAACCGACATGTCTTAGACCCAAAATAAGTCGACGGCGTATGTCGGGCACTGGAATCTGATCGCCTACTTGCCTATTAGATTTAAAAAATGATCATGAAACAGATTCAGATATCTGAGGCCAAGACCTAAAGAGGTTGTAGCGCCACTGATTTATTAGGTGTTTGAATAACAGCTTACCTAAGGTTTAAAAAGTGTCTTAATAGTTCACGTGATTTACACTAAACTTGTTAATACAGTAAAATATTCTTTTTTAAATATTTGATATTCGCGTAAATATTGTGTGTGTATTTGCACAATACAAAGACGATTTACAGAATATAAAACGAAAAAAACGTTCGTGCGGTCCTATCGCTATATAGCGATCTCTTTCAAGCAACCCTGTATTATGCCGTAAATGAAAATTTAAGGTAATACTAATTACTTACGTGTATTGGTACGAAGTTGTTGTTGATAAAGAAGTTTGGTCTCGGCGCCAAAGCCACCTGGGAGTGAGACTTCTATCAGCGCCATCTCTGGGAATACCCCGCTCCATTCTGCACACACCTGCATTTATATTTTTAAAAAAATATTGGCTAGTGTTTTAAAATTTCACACAAGTGTACACTTCACCTAATAAAAGATCATAAAAATTTAATAAACGAATGGCGCCATTTAAAAATACCACAGAGTATTGAAATTGCGCGCCAAAAACAATAATAAAATTACTCGGTGGAATTGACCTTTGACGTCGTTCTTTTAGTTATGGTTTGACTGTGAACTTCTGTAATACAATCAATCCATAAGATAACCACGGGAATATGCATATTATTTTAATATCTTCAATTATTTACATTTTTTCAACTTAAAAAAGTATGGTATTTGACATTTTGCGCAGATTTTTGCTAATGTTATCTGTCCCGCGTTTACTTTACTTTTGTTTCACTTAATATGGCATTAACATAGGTGTAATAGATATTTTCAATTATAATTACTACGCTGATCATGGAAGACATGGAAACCTTTCCGATATTTTGATGATTGCTTTCATCCATCGTCCTAGATTTACTACAAAAATATTATAATGTGACGATATAAAAAATTTGAGTAAAAATACATTTGAGATGAACTCAAATTTGATACATAAATTATGTGCGTAAGAATTTTTTATTGAATTTTTCAAAAATCATTAATTCGTTACAAAGAAAATAATGTATTAAAATATCGCAAACCTCCACAACGGCAGCACAGAAGCAGGTATTATTTCCATCACAGTTAAACGTTCCGTCGGTCTGTACATCCACTTGTACTTTGAGCAATTTGTTTTGTTTCTCTTCTGGCTTTAGAGTGTTATATTGACGAGTTGCTTGGATTAATGCACATCCAGTACCTAAGCGGAACAGGTTAAAAATCTATATAAAAATCATTCTCACATAAATTTTTTTAAAGATATATTATGAAGATATGCGATGATTTAATTGCTTCAAAACTTTGCAGTATTAAGTTTAGGAGGGCATTAAAGATATAGATTTGAGCTTAGAAGGCTGACGATAGACGAAACTGTCCGATGGTTACGCGATTCGTGTTGATGAGAATAAAGTTCTTAAGCATAATCTGACTAAAGACCTAGTGGCTTAACGTGCGACTGTCGTCCCTGTGGAGCGTGGGTCAGGCACAAAAGGCTGATTAGGAAAAACAAACAGATACACGAAATAGGCATCAGGTGATCAGTCTCGTGTGCCCGACACACGCCGTCGACTTTTTGGGTCTAAGGCAAGCCGGTTTCCTCATGATGTTTTCCTTCGCCGTTCGAGCCAATGTTAACTGCGCACATAGAAAGAAAGTCAAATGGTGCACAGCCGGGGATCGAACCTACAACTTCAGGGATGAGTGTCGCACGCTGAAGCCACTAGGCCAACACTCCTCACATCGAAACATACCACTTATAATATTTTAATAGAAGATGACTTACCATCAACAGTTACACTGACATCTCCAACTGGTAGCTTGATGATCTCTGGTAGTTTGTTGGATGACGTGATGGCAACGGTTTTGCTGACCACCCCACTTGCCACCCTCACTGATAGACTGCTGTTTGCGGGTATGATTGATGACCATGCCGTGAGACCTTCTAACGCGACTAGTGTGTCCTAGAAATATTGTATGGTAAGTTTTTAAAGCAAAACTTTCGAATGCATTTATTTAAAAAAAAACGTGGTATTTAAAGACAGTAAAATAAAAATAATCATAAAGTTTTTATGTGGCACTGGCTGTACCCCGCCACGCTTCGCAGTGGCGCGAGTGTTTTCCTCACTTCCGGCAGATGGCGCGGTCACTGGTACACAGCTGATCGTTAAAAAACTTGTTATCGCGGTCGTGGATGTGTGACTGATGCTAAATTAGATTTAAAAAATCCTTGATGCGGATTATATAACAGGCTTAAATTTTTATATATATAGATGCGGCATGAGAAAAAGAAACAGACGTACATCTGTTTCTTTTTCTTAGGAAATTATTACTCCGCAAAACGAACTTAATACCACCGGGCTAATCCCATGTTCGTGGTGTATCATGAGATTTTATGTTATTTAGTATCGTTTGTATAAATTGAAATCTAGTTAAAACCTGTTATATGCTATACATAGTTTACAAAACAAACATTTTCTCTCTTCAAACTTGACATTCATTGGATTCCTGTAAACTCGTTATTTTGTCTCCAATAAAGCGAAGAATCCGTAAAAGAAGTTGAGCAGTGAAACATGGAGTAGTTTTAAGTATTCTACAGAAAAACCTGCAAAAAATCTGGTGACACTAAAGAAATTAAAAAATACTATTTATACTAAAATACCTGTGTAGAGATGAATCCGCCGGCAGCGTTAGTGTGTGTAGCGAGCCACAAGGTGGCGCGAGTTGCGTCGCTTGCGCATGTATTGCGCAAGTCTGCGACACAATCTGACAGCGCAAGCAGCGCATAGCCAGTCGCTTCAATAGATGTCGCTAGGCTGCCTTTATTAACATTAGATGTTAATAACAAAATGTTATTTTACAGTTACTAAATATACAATTACAAATTTCCTCAACCTACATAGTAATAATAATAATACAAAATTAAAACAAATTTTAAAAGTTTGGTTTGCCTGCTGCAGCTGAAGGCTAGTTTGAAAGACAGTCTACTTTTTGCGTTTAAGGCATGTCGGTTTTCTCACGATGCTTTACTTCACCAAACCCCACACAAACAAAGAGCCCATAAACGGTTAAAAAGGTCATTGGTGCCAGGGTTCGAACTTACGACCTCAGGGATGAGAGTCTGAAGGAGTGTCTCACTCTCACACACTGTGAATTTTCGGTCTAAGGCATGCCGGTTCCCTCATGGTGACTTCTTTCACCTTTATTAAGGAGCGTTCAAGTATTACGTCACGCAATTTTTGGAGATTATTGACCCCCCCCCCATGTAACGCGCCCAAACGTTTTTCTGTATAGGAAAACGTTTCGTGACTACCTAGTGACTCTTTATACCTAAAAGATTACCATTGTGTGGTGTAAAGTACTGCAAAGTCGAAAATAATGTCAACAATAACGCATAACGCTTTTACCGGATTAAAGTTATGTATTATTATAAATTTACAATTATTTGACAAAAGGACCCCCCCAAAATTACACCTTTTTATTACAATTAAACTTACACTTTAATAAACCTTCTGAATCAAAACTTACCACTCTCCCACCACACGTAGTTGCCACTCCTTTTCGCCATCTTCAATAGTCCCACCAGCTCCCTCATCTCCTCATCAATCCCCAATCCTAATCCCCAACTCGTCGCCTCATTACTCTGCTTCAACTCTCTCTCATACCGCCTTAACCTCATAAAGGCATAGGTTATTATGCTGTACGCATATGCTCTAGAGGGATTCTTCTTAGGAGGCATTGCTCTGAGGCAAGAGAGGGAGTTCTGTATGACTTTATGGGGGATTGGGATTGTACTCTCTATTAGAGACGTTATGACGTAAGCGGTAAGGGTGACACTTGCTATTTCTCCGTCTTCGTTGAGGCCACCCTGTTATGGAAATAAACTATTTAGATTCGGCACAGACACTTCTGTTACGTATCCATTGCACTCCCTTTGCCCCGCATAACCAATACCTGTACCCCTCTGACGCAACACCGTTATAAAAGGAAATGGGCAACAGATACCAATAGCTCTGATTAGATACCTCACACCGGACCGGCCAAATTCTCAATTAGTATTCTCTAATTAGTTTCTCAGTAAGTCCATTGTCGCGCACATCATATCGGACCGATTAAATAGTCATATTTAGTTAAGTCTCAATTATTGTACTAGTAATGAATCAAAGTAATTTAAACACATTTAGTTTTTTTTTTGGCATTCACCGCTGGCCCGCACTTAATTCGCCATATATCAGATCAAATCAAAATATTTCGTGTAGATAAATATATCTAATAATAATTAAATTTTGTTTGACATCTCACAATATTGCATTTAGCTAGTTTAGATGCTGCAGATTTTGACCATCTTCGTGAGAAGCTGGTGCCTATAATAGAACTATAGAAGTGCTGTGGTAACAGGTCCAGCCTTCCATCGCGGACACAAAATATATAAAAACGTACTACATACTATGGTCTATGACTCAACTAAAGTAAGAGACAAAATAAAATAATGAAAATATAACAATGAGTGGTGTGGGTGTGTGAATATGTGTAAAGGTGTGTGAAATAATTGAATTTAAAGTAAATATTCCTCAATCGGTATCACTAAACATCAGATGAGCCTACTGTCCGTTTGCCCCTGTTCTATATAAACTAATAATAGTGATTTAACAAAATCATTTAAAAATTTGCGACCTGTGTTTGTGTGACCCTGACTAGCTAGGGCAGGTCAGGTCTATGTACCTACTCCTTGACCCTTGATAAATTGGTGAACTTATAGCAGGAGAAATAAAAGATCAATGTTTAATAATATATGAACCTGTTTTTCTCTCTCCTATTAAATGTTACCTTGAGTTCTCTGTGGAAGACTTGGCCCTCATTCCGGAAGCAGCCATTCTCCATTTGCTGAGATAACAACCACTTTTCTGCGGTTTCCACTGCTCGGGGTATGGGCTGTCCTGGAGATATTACCTAAGATAGATAAAAATATATATAGGTCTAGATAAAAAATTTATAAAAAAGTATTTACATTTGTATAAGAATTATATTTGTTTGTATAGTTATACAGGAAATGAAAATCTATCTATTTTTGGAAGTAGTTCTTTTAGTAGGTACATTAGTTGAACTACTAGTCACAGACTAGCCCCAAGGCCCAGCTTAATTTCTTAAGTGTATGTATGTCCACAAATTTCTCATAAACTAAAAAGTATATCAAAGTAATTAAAATCAGTATATTAGAGAACGGAGCAGTTTTGGCATAGTGGCTTCAACGTGCAACTCTCATCCCTGAGGTTGTAGGTTCGATCCTCGGCTGTTCACCAATGGACTGTCTATGTGCGCAGTTTACTGATAAGGACACGGCAAAAATTGTTTATCATAGCTACTTTCACAGCGTAATGTCGTACGGTATTCTACTGTGGGGTGCTGCTGCAGAGGTTCAATCCATATTTGTGCTGCAGAAGCGGGCTGTTCGGGGTATTTGTTGTGTTTCTCCGAGGGAGTCGGTACGGAATAAGTTTAAGGAATTAAATATTATGACACTATCTGGTCAATATATATTTTTGAAGCCTTGTTGTATGTCCAAAAAAATATAAACGACTTTAAAACAAATGGTGACTTTCACCAGTATAATACGCGAAATAGAACTAATTTGAGTGTACGACCAACCAGGCTCCAAAAGATAAACCACTCCTTATATGGAAATTGTATTCGTTTTTACAACAAACTCCCAAGCGAAATTAGAGTATTATCACTAAATAAATTCAAAGCCGTCGTTAAACGGAAACTAATCAACAAAGCTTTTTATAAATTTCAGGACTACTTAAATGATCCTAATCCTTGGGATTGATTTGCTCCAGTTCAAACAATTTGTATACTTGGCGATTAAAAAGAGTGGCGGAAAGTTTCTTGCCAGTTCTTCTTACCCGCTCTACGCCCTTGACTTGCGAACTGGTAGGAAATGTAAATTTACGATTAATTTAACTTGACGATTCAAAAGTGTACTTGGTTACCCACTTGAATAAAGATATTTTGAGTTTGAGTTTGAGTTTAACATTCGCTCGAACGGTGAAGGAAAACATCGTGAGGAAACCGGCTTGCCTAAGACACAAAAAGTCGACGGCGTGTGTCAGTCACAAGAGGCTGATCAACTATTTGCCTATTAGATTGACAAAGATACAGAAATCTGAAGCCCAGACCTAAAAAAAAAAAGTTTGTAGCGCCACTGATTTATTTATTTTATATTAGAGAACAGTCCGAGTTTCATCAAATTCGTTAAGGAGTTTTTTCTATACGCGGTTTTTTCAGTGTAATTTCTTTTTTATTAGTTACAAATGAAACATACTTGATGTGCTCTTCTAAGATATCGCACAGAGAAAGCTGTAAGCCAGGTGGAAGATAGAAGGTCGGAAGACCCGAAGGCACTGAAGCCTCCAGACGTATGCACATATTGGAGTTGACGAGCGAAACCTGGAAATAACTTTATTTAAGTAATTCCTATAATATAAAAAATATTTTATTTTTATTTTTATCAGAATTTCATTTTTATTTTAATTTTTAATAAATACATTATTTTTTGAAATATTACGCGTAGTACATAAATTCAAAAATAACGAAGATTCTTCTCTTCTGTTCAAAAAAAGGTGATATATAATTATAATATAATATACTGACCTCTTGCGACATGATCTTTTGCGGTGTACGCAGCAGGTGAATTGATATGGAGTTGCGCAAGCGCAAGCAAGTTGGTCGCGAGACGAGCCATGTTCTGCTCTCCACAGCCACGAGGCAAGAGTACTAATGCGTCAGCGTCCTATGTAACGAAGAATATAATTTACGATGGCTATATCGCTATATCTATTGGTTTTCTAAGGTTGATACGAATGCAATTTACGTAAACAGTAGTGTATGTAGAAAGTTGAAAACTAAATTCGAATGAAAACTTTTCGACACCAACTCATTTTCATACAAATATAGTTTTCGACTTTCTACATACACTACTGTTAAGGCATCTTGACTAAGGCCCCTGGCCTGTATAAAAGCCAAAGGTGGCCTTTTCGAATAGAATATGTTTTTTTTTTCTGAGACTTTAATAAATATGTAGGTTAAAGTTTTAATTATATTGAATTACTTCATTGAAAATATGAATTTTCATTTGTAACAGAATTAATGGCTGGACTATATATAAAAAAAAGTTTTGGAGCCAACTAACAAACAATAAAATCGTACCTATATCTAATAATAGTTTTAAAAAAAAAATCTTACAGCCATAAGAGGTCCAGTAATATCACTCGCAGCCCATACAGTCACCGATTCAGTTCCCGGTACAACATCCACTCTTGACCAATTCCAATGGACTTTGGACTCTACCGACCCAGGTACGTCTGAAAATTTTGATCGTAATACTTCGTACTAAAGTACTCCGTCTCTTTCTATCATGGCGTAAATAGAATTTGACAGAAAGAGACGGAGAATTACTTTAGTTAATAGCAATAATTAGACTAATTAAATTTATATGCGTTAGTAATTTTAATTATTCAAAAAAAATATTAATGAATGTGATTAATGATTCTTCAAAAACATTGAACAGATTTTTAATAGATGGGCAACGTTAGTAGTGTATGTCCATGGGCGGAAGTGTCTAATACCCATTTGCGCATTATTATACATGACAAATATTGATGTATTGAAGTCTATGTGTTATATAACAGTTATATCAAATACAACTCAAATTATTAATATACAAAGTATTAATATCATATACATAATTTATTAATTTGATCTGGATTCATTGATTATTTCAAAAAATCTACGACAATAACAAAACTTGTATCAAATCAAATTACTTGAAACATAAGGTTTACCTTAATTACTTTTTTTAATTAAAAAAATAAAATAAATAATAAAATAATTTCACCTCTATCACAGAGCATGATAGACTTATGTTCTTGTGTAGGTACTCCTTCTGGGTCCACTTGAATCTGTACCACGACTTCGTCGCTGAAAGTATATTAATAAAATATTTAACACATACATATTGCTGTCCTTCATTATTTATCTAAGAGACCAAAACCGTTTCCAAGTATTAGTTATTCTTCTCTCTATTTCTTTGTTCATGCAATCATCTGCAGATATAAGTTGGCCCATATAATCAGTGGACTTGGACTTTCTTTCTATGTGCGCATTAAACATTCGCTCAAATGGTGAAGGAAAACAGCGTATGGAAACCGGATTGCCTTAGGCTATGTTCAGATGGCAAAAACTTGACGCGCGTTTTCAAATCGCGCGACTAGAGATTATAGTATTTTCATACAACTGTTCACATGTACGCGCGTTAACGCGCGTCAACGCGGCGCTCAGAGAAAAAGTCTAGACGCAGGTGATCGCGCGTTGACGCGCGCTTTGATATTAATGTAATCTCCGTTTGCTGTTCAGATGAGCGCGCGCTTTCATCGCGATCGCATATAATTTTGTTAATTTTCGTAATTATATTTTGTTCTCGCTTTTAAAATGAGTGTTATTGAAGATATTGACATCGACTTACTAATCGATGAAGTAGAAAAAAGGTCAGCAAGTTGGAATATAGCAAATTTGTATAAAAAATATAATATAATTTGTATTTTTTTTCAAAATTGGATGAACCCAATGTGTACGTTTTCTTTTTCTATATTTTTCTTTATAATATAACCACAAAATAATAGCCTCTTCCACGTCCATTTTCTACGTTCTACCGAACTAGACTGACGAGTACTCTCGCAACGCGCGTTAGCGCTCATCATCTGAACGCTCTTCAAATTTGATCGCGCGTTACATGTGAACATAGCCTTAGACCCAAAAAGTCAACGGCGTGGGTCAGGCACAGAAGGCTGATCCCCTACTTGCTATTAGATTACCAAATGATCATGAAACAGATAAAGAAATTTGAGGCCCAGACCTAAAAAGGTTGTAGCGCCACTGATTTATTAATTTTATTTTATATAGGTTATGAATATGCCCTATGCCCCACAAACATACCTAATTTGTTTATAGGTGAACCTCGTCTCATTACAGGATTGGGCGGTAGACGCGCGTATACTGAGGAAGGCTGCGCCAGGACTCTTGGCGATGACTTTGACCCTCCGCCCAATGGAACTACGACCTTGGATGCAAGTGGGTTTAGGGTCCTCGTTGATTGCTTCTAAGTGAGGGTCTGTTATGATCTCCACTTGGACCTGAACACGGGTCAACACAAAATTTTACTTTTCACTTTAGGTCGAAAAAAGTCATGAAAAAGTTTGCTTTTGTATTTAGGAGATATTATATTATTTTTAAAAATCTCAAAAAGTGGTTATAGTTAAAATTGAAGATGAAATTATTCAAATTAATATGTTTATTAAGTTATATTATTAAAATAACTTACAAAAAAGCGGTAAATAATTTAGAAGTGCTTTTACTTTATTTTTTTATGTTCATACATTTTCTTAATAACCCACATATATAGTCAAACAGTAATATTACTATAACTATCACAAAGCAAACATACGAAAAAACTATTCTCTTTTCGTTTTTTGTGCGTAATTATTGGTTAATGAATTTAAATATAAAATAAACTTTAGAACACAACGAAATTTTTGTAGAGATTATTCGATATAAAAATTAAAATATTAATTTATTATGGGTACTGAGTTAGTGTAATAAAAATCTGTACTTACACTAAGGGGCTGGTAGAGGTAATTAAAGAGTCGGTATCGTAGAACAGTCTCGTCTCCGCTACGCAGTTTGCGAGATGCGTCCGCATGAATGAAGAACTCGCGAAATACCTAAAAATATATTATTTAAATTGCTAAATTTCATTATAATTAAGTTCAATAAAACTACTATCAATAATAAAAAATAGGGGTTGATTTTTGTATGATGTATCAACAAAAACAAAATTTTTTGTCGAAAAAATGAAAAGATTTTTTTGGGGACAACGCCCTTTATTACGAAAGACTTTGAAAGACTTACTGAATATGCATAAAAATTTCATAAGAATCGGTCAAGCCGTTTCGGAGGAGTATGGGAACGAACATTGTGAATCGAGAATTTTATATATGTATTAGATTTTTTTATAGGATAGGGATGCAAATTTTAGTGGGTGCAGTGCCGGCCTTTGAGGAAGGAGTATACTCTTTTTTTAAACAATTGGAGGTCGTATCTCCGAGGGAAGTCTTCGATACCACAGTTCGCAAGTTTTATTGTTGTATAAAGAAGAAAAGATTACTGGAAGATTACTGAACCGGTTCAAAAAGTTCTTTGAGAATTTATAACAAAAAATGTCCTGCCGTATATACCTAAAGAGGTAAAATTAAGTAGTTTGTGAGTGTGTAGAGGCTAATCTCAGAATCTACTGATGACTTTGAAACTTTTTGTACCAATAGATTTTTTTACCAATATTATTTCTGCGTCAGGAAGGCAAAAAGGCAGTCGGATTTTCAAAGTAGTCGAAGAATAAACGGTCGAACGAAAACGTTTACGAACGCTGCCTTAACCATGAGAGATAAATAATTGAGTTCTAGGAGAAAAGCAGAGCCTGACAATGTCCCCAAAAAACAAGTCCTTCGCCAACTCTATCTGTCTGTTTGTTCGCTATAAACTCAAAAACTACTGCACTGAATTTATTATGGTTTTTACATATATCTAGAATGATTCATGAGGAATAAACCTAAACCGGCTTAGCTATAAAACTTTTCAAGGTTTACGAGAGCGGATCGCTAGTCTATTATATAATATCAGAAAATAAAAAAGGTATACTTACTTGTAAAACAGCAGGCTGTGATATTGCGACCCCGGTTTTGGAAATACAAAAGGCGGATGCTTCAAACCTTGTAATTGAGTCTGGAGCACGAGCTGTCGCAAGCACTGAACCATTAGCACCTACCATTACAAGCTTCCATAGCCACGACTGAAATTATTTTAGTACCACAAAATGACAATCTGTTTTGAGGAAAATTTTGCAACTACCCACATCGAAAATTTTAAACGGAGGGTAATGGAGTACATTCGCATTTTCGGTACTGATAGGATTTAGCATGTTAGAAATTTATTCACACGAATATTGAAAATGAGGGTAGTTCAAAAACATGTCCTGATATTTCTTTATTTATATTTCATTGTAATGAGAGAATGAGTTATGTGTCGTAAGAGTGACATGATCCATTTAACACAGCACCAATAAATTTCTTGCAAATTTTAATTGCTAATTACAACTTCATGGAAATTGTTTACTTTTTTCCGCTGAAAAATTAGGCAGGTTTTAAAACTAAAATTCTTAAAAAAATATCTAATCAAATATTCCCCAAATTTCTTAGTTTATTGTCTTAGTGTCTGACTGTGAGTGCCATTGTGCGTTCAAAGTCTCTTGTAAACTCTCTCTTAAACCATATATTTTGCCTGCCATACGTGAGGCATACGGGAGACATACTAAGCTCTCAGTCGACTCTAAATATCTAAGCAATGTACCTCAGAGAAGTCACTCCTAAGTAGATTGTCATCGGCTGTAAGTAAGGCGGGTGGAGTGTCACACTGCTTCCGGAAGGTTTTTCCTCCCAAAAGTCTTACTCCGGCATTACTTAACCACATCTCGGCTAAGTTACTGCTGGACAGTTGGGACAATTCTTCAGAAGCTGAAAACAATTATAGTTGTTCGGATTAATACCTGCAGCTGAGTTTCATCATCGGGCCATTTCATCTAGGCCTCAGATTTCTGTATCTGTTTCATGATCATTTGTCAATCTAATAGGCAAGTAGGTGATCTGCGTCCTAAGCCTGACATACGTCGTCGAGTTTTTGGGTTATTATTTTTTTTAAAGACAATTCACACCAATTGACCGAGTCCCATGCTAAGCTGGTGAAGCTTGTGTTAATGGGTACTAGGCAACGGATATATTATAGATAGATAGACATATAAATACATATTTAATCACCCAAGACTTAAGCACAACACCAAATGCTCATCACATCGATGTTCGTCTCAGCCGGGGATCGAACCCGGGACCCATGGATTCGCAGTCAGGGGTACTAACCACTAGACCAATGAGTCGTCATATTAGGTATTCCTTCACCGTGCGAGCGAATGTTAAATGCGCATATAGAAAGTAAGTCCATTGGTACACAGCTGGGGATCGAACCTACGAACTCAGGGATGAGAGTCACAGGCCGAAGCCTCTAGGCAACACTTCTTCGTAACATGTCACAGGATAAGTCTATAAATAGCCTAATTACTTTCATACAGGGTCCAAAAAATGTCCATAGTATTCTATCGAAATCACTCACAAAAGAAACATTCCCCCGCCGCGTCATATTCAGTCATATTTCTGTGTCCGTCAATCAATTTTCTAAGGCTCTTCATGATGAGGTCCCGAATAGTCTCTCCTGGCTGAATCCACTTTGATGCGGTATCCAGTACCGAAAGGGCACAAAGCGCTGGTCCTGGAGTTGATAGATGAAGGCTTGCCATAGATCCTGGTGCGATTTGACGATTCGACCAGGTTGCTTCCACCTAAAGTATTCATTAGTCTTAACTGTTCTTTTGTTAAATTCAATTGTTTTCAGTGACATAATAGCGGGTAGTTTAAGTTTATAATAGGGAAGAATTCTGACAATATAAACCTACCTAGGAATTCAGGCACTTCTGATTTGGCACCTCTGAGTCGAATATAGCAGAATAAGCAATACTTATCCAGAGTTGGACATATTAGATTTTTTTAAAAGCATTGTTTAGCACCTATCTGGACCTAATCTGCATTGTTAAGCAAAAACTTACTAGTAAAAACTGAAATTGGAAGTGTATTTTTTTTTTGGAAAAACTTATGTTCACACAACAATTGTTATAATATAACAGATAGTTTGTAACATATACTGTAGAAAATGCATTCTGATGCGGTGAATAAATAAATAAATACTAGACATTTTTGGATCAAACACGTGAAACGTATATAAGGCGGGAGATGCTACCGTATTAGTTGCCATGGTTACGATTAAACAAATACTGTTATATTTTTAGTATTTTTTTTTAAATAAGTTAAGATTGAGCGAATATTATATGAATAAGATTGACGGTTCCGTAGTATGTAAATTTTTTTCTATATAAATTTGCTGTCAATGACTACTTGCAAGGGCTTTGTGGAAGATACCACCGAATCAACACGATATAAAGTCGTTTAAAGAAAGACCGTATAAACTCTTAAAAGGCGAATTCTAACAGAGAATTTATTAATCAGGTGTAAAATTTCTAGACTGGTCATTTTGAATATCAATTTTACGAACCTTAACGTCCTGAATCAAATTAAAGGTAACCATGGTAACTAACACGGTTCTAACTTTAATCCACGTTTAATAACTAGAATTTAAAAATTTGAATGGTTTTTCTGAAATATCACTACAAATACAGATTGTGTTTGACATTTCTTTGAAGAAAATCAGAAATATAACTTTAATTTCCTCATACACACCTTATTAGCAAAACACTCGTCCATCTCAAGATGTTTGCTGGCACTTATTAATTCATTATTATAATAAAAGTACGCAACCAAATGGCTGTCTGGGCACATTTGATGTGTTACTTTTATCGGTAGCATTATCTTTAACAATTTCCCATCTAGAAGGGAGTCCATTGCATCTGTTGTATTAGACCCAACGGCTAAATTTTGGAAGCTGTCAAAGTTTTTGCCAATGTTGCCAGGTTTGTTGCGAAGGTTCTCGCAGTTGGAGTTTCTGTTTGCGGTAAGAATTTGGTCGGAGCTGGATGGGCATTGTGTTGTGGCACCCCAACGGTAGATTATGCCTCCACGAGTGATTACCTATTGGTAATATGGGTTTTGATGATTTGTACACTTTTCTTTCTTAAGCTAAATCCGTTAATAGCGATTTCGATTTCAGAATGAATACTGAATATAATTCAGTTGAGATTGATTTTACAGTGTAACCGTGCTTATAGAAATAATTAAAATAATGATTCTGACTGAATCAGTCATTGAAAATTGGGATTTTACAGAGTAACCCTGCTTATAGAAATTATTTACAAAACCTTTAGTTTTTTTTCTGTGAATAATTTAATATTAAATTAATTTTTAATGTGTTATGAAAAATATCTTAACATGCACAAACACATTTCCAGCTATTTATTGAATCAGTCATTGAAAATTTTGATTTTGCAGAATTACCCTGCTTATAGCAATAACTAAATCAATCATTCCTTTTATTTTCCGTGAATTTATTTTTAAAGTGTTATGAAACACATTCACAAATACTTAAACTGTATAAAACTTATTTGTACTTACCACAAAGTGTACAGTGAGTGGTTGTACGACGTTGTCTAGATTGACGTATAGAGGCACTAAGGTTTTGGCCGAAGATTGCGCGCGCAACGGACCTAAGGCCGCTCGACCAGTACTCGAACCTACTATCAACTGCAGGCTTGTTGATGCATTTTTACATGAAGCCTAAAAATGTGACAAAAATGTTGTATAATAATATTATCCTCGATGATAAAAAATAAATCAGTCCCATAGGACAATTGTAATTTAAGTACACAGTGTAACACGATTTAAAAGAAAGAGACAAAAATTGATTTAGAACTTATGAATGGTTCATGTTGAGAGTAGACTAAAGAATGGTAAATCATTTATAAAATTTTAGGCTAGAACATTAATTTACTCATTTCAATCAAGAAAATTCAACTTAAGTATACATTTATTTTGTCAATAATAATTTACTTTCAACTTTGTCGATGTTTTACACTATAATACGAAATAATTCCTATCTATCCCATAACGTAACTGAACACGCCAATATACTATATTTTTAATACGTTACGTAACATTGTAGCTTGAATGAAGGCCCTAAAAAGGTTCGAATTGATTTTTCTTTGTGTTTATTAGACTATATCTGATCTTATATAGTACGAAGCAAAACAAAGAAATATATTAATGAACATATATTATTAATATTATTAAGTAGATAAACACACTGGTAGCTTAAAAACTGATACGCGTGTATCTGCGGATCTTAAGAAATTATCCAACCTGTTTTTTAAAGAGTCAAAGTCCAAACTAACTACACTTTACGGAAGCCTATTCCAACATTTGTCTATTATTTTAGAAAATTTATAGCACATACCTGAAATACGTAATACGGTCCTCCATTTGCCGTAAACATAACTCTCGTAATGCCTTTATCATCTGTAAGTGACTCTATGCAAGAGGAATTATCCACTATGAATTTTTCTAGAGATTTAGCCGCTGATTTGCAGATTCGTATATTCTCGTTTGAAGCTGGTTTGTCATCCCAACGAATGGCTTTTACCTAATATAGATAATTTTAATTTATATTTACAGCTTTATATGAATAAAGTGTTACCATTACAGCTATAAGTGATATTCGTTTAGCAAAATTTCATACTTAGGAAAATTTAAATACACTACATATACATATATCTGAGTGAATAATGAGTTATGATTTAATCTGTAGAAATAATTATGGATGTAAGTTAAATTGAATAATATTTTCAAGTGAAACTTCTTTAGGCACATGAGGGTAAATTTTTTACGGGTACGTCACGAAAATGTGCAGCGTTTTGTCGAAGAAAAGGGAGAGAGCGATTGAGACCGATTGAGAGAGAGTGAGTATAGAATTAGCTTATAGAAATTCTATTTTTAAAATTTAAATTTCGTAAAGAGAATTTGTGAAATATTAGTATTTTATAATTAATGCAATATAATTTGTTGAAATCTCAAATTACGACTTGTGAATTAGAATGCCACGTGTTTTTATTATCGAATAAATAAATTATTATTTATTGACAATTAAATTCATTAAATTCCTAACATATCTTCCATTTACCCTCCCTCTAACTCTCGGAAATTTTTAGATTTGATTAAATATTAATATTTGTATAAAGATTGTCTTGTTCAGACTTGAAAATTCGTATGCCAAAGAAGTTTCACTTCTGACATGTGTACTTTCTACGCACGCACTTGTTTTATAATGCCAGTGTAAAATCACTTACTTTTAATTTGTAAGGTAGTCCTGAAGATATGACCGTCCTCTGCCTGGTCAGAAACTCCAATGTGACGGGATTATCAACAACTTCAGAAACCACAGTCGTATTCTGCCAGACCCTAGTACCTTCTTCCTAAAATATTATAAATATTTTTTTTTTCCTTAAGTCTGTACGGAAAGGGAACCGTGGACTTCGAGGTACGTCATTAAAGTTGTCCAGTAATAATTTTGATATATTCTTTACAATAGCGCGAAGGCTCCAGTGTCTAAGAGAAGTTATACGTGTTCTTTAACCGCCTTCTTTTACCGCGTTTCAATATACGACGTCAGCTCAACGATTTATAAGCGCGGATTGTAAGTGTCGCTATGTCGCAGCCAACTAGCTTACTTAGCCGTTCAATAAACAGCCTAGCGTCTTTACTAAACTGAAAGCTAAATTATATTCAGCCGTAGCATTTGTTACAACTTACAACATTTAATAAACTGGCTGGCTCATGCTTAGGCGATTCGTACAATCGTGTCAGAAATAATGTACGTATATTATATTTTTTTTTATGTTACAGGAGACAAGCGGCCAGGACTCAGGAGGCTCACCGGATGTTATGTGATGGACACTCACACTGCCAGCTCGCAAGCGCGCTGCCGGCCTTTTTTGAATTGGTACGCTCATTTCTTGACCCTAAGTCGAATTGGTTAGGGAATACAGTTGGCAGCTGGTTCCGATTTAATTCGGTGATGTCATCAGATCAGATTTCATTTGCCCATTTACCAACTGCTGCTAAGATTTTTGTCAGAAAAACTTGTATAGCAAACCCTTAAATGTGTGTAAATAAAGAAATAAATGCGCGTTTATATCTGTTAATGAAGTTTGAGTAATAATTAAATCAAATTGTTTCAGTAATAGAATAGTAATTAAAAGTATTGAAAACTTAAGCTTTCCATGGGCATATTAGGAACTGGCTTTACTCTTAACTATTACCTGAAAAGAAAAATCTGCTACAATGACGTCTGGTGGGTTGTCACCCAATAGGCCGATGCGTCGGGCGGCGGCCGCATGTCGGTGGCAGGCCCTTGGTGCGCGGATACGGGTCGCTGTTCGGATGCCGCCCGATGACCCCGCTCCACGGATTCGGATTACTAGCATCCCTTCTACTGCTTCTGACCAGGGATATCTTAAACGAATTAATTTACATTAAATTTCCTCGTAATCTACTATCGTAATTTTTTATGTAATTTTTTTTTGTGCCTTTTTGTTTTTAAATAGTGTATATTTTTTTATTATTCTTCTAATTCCGACCAGGAAGGTTTAGAACACACCAATTTATCTTAGGAATATTTTTTTTTCCTAGAAAATTCTGCGTGGCACAAAAATATTTAATAATTCAACGGCCTGAAACTGACCCGCAATTTTTCTCTTATCAAAACGTAAATAGCGCCATAATCCAGTAATCAGTATGGCACAGCGCAAGCGCAAAGTCGGCGCTGCCACAGATAAGTTCAATTTGGAATTTGCTATAGATAATGAAACCTTCTTAGTAAAAAGAAGGAAATAATATTTTAAATTTGTTTAGTAGTATCATTATTACTTTAGGGTGAAACCAATAAATAGTATGTGCCCACTAAAAATCAGTGTTGCTGGTGATAGCAACTTTAAGGTTTACAATATTTTAGTTTTTTTCTGTTACTTTAATCAAATTAATATCTTTTTCTTAATTTGATATTTTCTCTTTTTAATATACTTTTACTAGTATAAGATCCAATAATATCCAAAAAAAATTTTTTTTTAAATTAATTAAAATACTCTGGACTGAAATTTGCTAGGCAACCCATATGGATTATATTTATTGACATATTTAATTAAATATAAAATACGTTTCATTAAATAAGCATCTCGGTGAAGGTCGTTGTATATCGGGATCTTAGACCATACGTAGAAGTATCAAATACATAATATTAAACACAGGCTCTTGAAGTTTTTATTACGCCATATTTTGTCATATATAAAATTTAAATTACTTTACCTCACACAGACCGTCCATACAAGCCGTTCGCTTGTTCGTAGTATTCTTGGCGCGTGTCGAACCGTCAACTGAAATGGCGGTACCTCATAGTTTCCTACAGAAAAAACGGCTGATCCCTGAAATGATTAGAAGGTTTTAAATATTGAATTAAGTGAATTGTATATATAAAAAATATAATGTGTTATAAATAAAAATGATAGCAAAGGGTTGTTTCGAGACGTTAAACTTAGACAAATCATATCTTTATATTTTTTGTCTCTGGAATTTGTTACATCATAAACAATAATGATTTTTTAAACGCTTTACTATTTAATAGTTAACTGTATTAAAAAAAAATATTTTATAGATTTTGTAATTTATTGTCAGATCTTGGATACGAAAATTGTCAAGATTATCTTTACAATTCTTTTCTTTTTTATACTTTTATCTTTAGCTAGGGAAGAGATCGCTGAGTAATTTTTAATTTTGTAAAAATTCAAATAAAAAAAAAATTATCTATGTTTAATAATAAATAAATAATAATAGTACGTGCATATACATAAAATATTTTTATTTATATTGGTAATAAATTATAAAGGATTTTAATGCTAACCTGAGTCCCATCAGCAAGTCTGCCTCGCAAAGTCCACTTCCCAGTTGGTGATAGCTCGTCTAATTGATACTGAAGTTGAGCCACTCCGAGCCGAGTCCTCACATGTGACCACTGAGCTAGTCTCGAACCCTCCCAAGCACCACGAGGACCTTCCATCCATACTTCATCAAGCTGAAAATTTCCCAAATATGTTGAAATATTTCTTCATAACTTTTTTTCGCTCATTCCAGTTGCCTAGCCGATGACAATTATTTCACAATTAAAACTCTACATTATCTCTAAGTATTTGTTACATAGCTATTTTGTTTAAATATTGAAAAACACAACAGCCGTGTCCATGCGCTACATTAAATTGCCTCTGTTAATTTACGGCCGCTTTCAATACTCAATCCCAAACCAATTTTTACTACGAGAGATTGATATTTCAATCCATTTGTCATAAAAATACTTTTCAAAATATTTTTCAAAAACGGATAGTTTTTGTAAAATATCTTTGAATTCCACAGTTCGAATTTTGACATTTACCAATCTTAATTTGCGATATTCTGAATTGGAAATAATTTTAGATTATAGATCGAGTATAGAAAGCGGCCTTTAATGGATGACTCTAAGGGCGTAAGCGCGCTAAGTATAACTAAACTCAATTCTGTGTGTGTCAAAAATATACTTTGAATAGTCATAGCAAATCTCGTTTCTTAATTCCCAAAGAACTCCTGTTAAATGTTTCAAAACTCAATCATCAATGAGAACCCATTTTAGTCAGGTATTTAACTATATTACTCGTTCGTGTTAATTTTAACTTTTTACAAAGATTTACGACAATAATATGCACCCGGAAGTATATTTTATGTATGATATTTTTCCTATTAGAAAGTTCGAGGAAATGTATCGCTGACTTATTAAAACGTTGCAATAAATAATACTTGTGATCAATTTAGTAAACAAATTATTTGCATACGTGCAGAGCGTGTTCTAAACTGTGTCAGTGTGACGCAGACTTTTATAAATATGCTGTAGTCAAACTTGAAGCCGGCCTTTTTGAAATATCTCGGCAAATAAGAGCATGAGCATATGGGCATATTTTGGGTCCCCTAAGTAAGTTGCAGATTACATTTCTTAATATAAATATTAGTTATGATAACTTTTAAACTTATATATTAAGATATTGAAACTAAACAATTGTTGATTATTAAAGTAAAGTGAAGGGTATAAAATAAAAACATTTAGTTGGTACGTCAAAAACGTATGACATATGGTGGTTCGTAAGTCAGTCTCGTTGCAGTACATTAGGCACGCTAGTGTCATAATTAGGTATCTTGGTACTACAACATTTTAGCTTCCGTGGCGAAATTTTACTAAATCACGTGCCAGGTGCTGAGTGAATTTAAACTATCCTACGCAAATACACCAGTTTGAAAGTAATATACTAAATTAATAAGGAAATAATTTAGTAGATTAAAACAAAAGACAAAACAAGAAAAGAAAAACAAAAGACGGTATAATTTGTTTCTTCAATTAATTGCATATAAAGCTTTGAGGCATGAAATATATTCTAACATGAAAGGGAAAATTAAAAGTTTTACGTACAATCTAGTGTCGTATAATGAGGGTTAACAAACACATGTTTTTCTTAACAAAATCCGTACAATATTTAGTTATTTTATGAAGGTCATAACATTTGACGGCAACATGAACACAACCGCAGGACCGGTTGGAAGGCTTTTCAAATAATGGATATACTGTTAATACGAGTTGTGACACTAATGAACAGTTAAACTCTCTTTTCAATGTTTATTTTAATTTCTCTTAAAATTAAAAAGGTCAGTTTTCTTGTTTTTCAACTCATTCTCCGAAATTTTAACTGTATATGCTTGTAATTGTAGGTTTTAAATTTATATTTTTTACATTACTAACTAAAATAACTATTTTTTTAATATTTAATAACACATATATAGAGTATTGACAATATTCTTAGCCTATATAGTAATAATAATAATTTTTTGCTGAAGAAACTATAATATATTTAATCTAATTTAACTTGCGATCTCAAAAAATCGTCAGGTAATTGACTTGAAATGAATGCAACGCACAATAATGTCTCTGTCCCATACTCCATTGAAATCTCATTATTCTCCATATAACTATAACTGAATACTATTTTAATATACCTTAAATACATCGAGTTGTCGTTTAGAATAAAGTAAATAAAAAAATGTATCAAAACCAATTGTGTCCCGAAAAAAGGAATGATTATTCTAAAATATTTGTCTGAGTTATATTAATGATATTTTCATTTAAAGGATAAAGCCATAAATCTAGTTAATTTAGAGTTTATTAATATAAAAGAATGTCGTCTAACGAGATAAGTTTTTATCGCGCATTGGACCCGTGTCCTTGCAGTCCTTGAAGTTAAATAGTCCGTACTAAAATCAAAGACGTTTATCGAAGAAATTTAAATCTAAGTATCGAGTTTTCGGAAAAAAAAATATTACGAAACTAATTAATTTTAAGATATTTACTTAATATTATAAAATTGATGAAATTTTTTACTATTATTTAATGTATATATAGTAAATAACATGGGCATATGTTTGTTATATTATTGTGTATCGATTATTAATCTATATAACGAAAGTTATCACAAAATATGTTGCTAGGCGCAATACTCAAAGACGGCTGGACAAATTCGAGTAATTTATATTTATTTATTCCTTGTACTCTGAGGAAGGTTTTTTATATAGAGATTTTTTTGGAAAATTGCACGGAAAAACCTAAAAACACGTTTTTATTTCGAAAAAGCGAACAGTCTCTATGGGGTAGCATAGCAAAATGTTTCATATGTTGCTATGAAAGAGGTAGGCTAAGTAAAAATAACATATTAAGGGGAAACGGAAGTTCGGGGGCAGCTATATATATACGTATCAATATATATGATATTATATATAGGTGCTACTTACAGTAGTGTGTGCCGGCGTCAAGTCTGCTTTTAAAGCCAAAAGACGAAATCTCACAGGATCTCCAGGTCTGTAGCGGGCACGCTCAGAATGAATGACCAACAGTTTACCGCTGGAAATTCGGATTGGCAAGTGACGCTCCCAGGTGCAACCGACTTCTGGATATCTGTTTAAAATTCAATTTTATACCTATGTGTATGTGTCCTTACTAAACAAAATTTATGTCGAAATTTGGTTACAAAATTTCTGATGCGATTAAAAATTGTGGGAGAGGTGAAAATGCGAATTATGAAAAATTGTTTTTGTCTTTACAGAATTTCTTACCTGATATTTACACTTAATTCTGCTTTAGTATTAGGCTGAAGCGGCACCGAGATGTCCAAACAGCCTCCGTCACCTGAAAACATTTTTATGATATTTTTCATTACATAAGGTAAATAGGAAACCGGCATAACCAAAATCGACAAATTAGAATCTTTATATATATAATTCTTCTGTGAGTTTGTATGTCACTGAACTTCTCTCAAACGACTGGACCGATTTTGATGAAATTTTTTGTGTGTGTTCAAGGGGATCTGGGAATGGTTTAGATTCACAATTTTGTCCGCTGGACAATGTTATTTAATTAATTTTTAATTTATTAGTAGTTGTTGATTTTGGAATGTTTTACATTGGATCCGACAGACGGCGCTACCATCGCAGTGTCAAATTTTAAATAATATTCGAATTTTAATTTTATTTTTAAATGTTTTAGCTTATTAAAAAAAGTTTGAAATTTTCAAATTAAAGACGTGTAGACAGGACAACGTCTGTCGGGTCCGCTAGTAATTAGATAAAAAACGACGCAATTTTTTTTCTGTCCAATACTATTTGATTATATGACGACATATATTTATCGAAATTATTATAAAATAAGTTGATTATTTCCATTTGTAAAGTATAAAACCCACCTTCTGTAAAGTATAAAATTAATTCTAGGTAATACCGCCTCTAAGCCAAATTCAGATTATGGCTAACTATAAAACTATTAGTTAAGTAAAAAATTTTGTCACATAACATACATTTTGAAACAAAAATACTATTTCCAGCCTAAGTACTTGGTTATAGTAATTTTAAGGTTTCTCACCTGGATTCAGTTGCCTTGTAGATGTAACGGTTTCGCCATTAACATTCAAAGTGAGTAGTAATCTGGCCGGTCCATCTGGGTAGAAGCGAGAGACACAGGCGCGGCTACTGCCTCCACCTGTCAATACTCCTGGGACCAGCACCAAGTGGTTCTGATCTGTACATGGATTGCTGAAAAAATGTAACAATATTTCTAAAATTTACACGTAACAAGCCTACTTTGACCCCAGCCATGCGATTCTGTAACTCACTTTTCGAACTCGCACAGCGGTTTTCGAAGCGGAGGTCGCGCTCAAATCAGTCGTGAAGCAGTCATTTTGAGTTGCAGAATCGCAAGGCAGATCACCGCGCTTGCGCTAAAGCGGTTGCCACAGTTTAAAAAAATATTTGAATCGTCCATATTCAAAATGTAATTCTCAAAATGAAAAATGTTTTGATGACACTATTAACTTGGATTTTCTTAAGACATATCAAGAAATATTGTTTGGTCTCCCTATAAAATTATCCTTCGGTACAGCATTGTAACTGAAGCACTTTATCATGGAATTGTTTGTAATTTGAAATTATGGTTTTCTAATGAATTGCAATACTAAGTTATGCATATTTAAATTGATGTTAGATATTTAATCCTTTGCATCCTCATTATAAATACTATTTTAACAGTGCCAACATTTTGTTTCACATTATTGTTTTGGTTTGGTCAGACACATTTGTAATTAATTTCAATTTTATTTATTAATATCGTCAGTGTTTTGTGCGTCTTGGTAAGTTTTTGTCTTTCTACAAATGAGAAAGAATATTATCATCGTAAACTTTCCCATTGTTCCTGTATTCCGTTATGTTTACGACTGAAAATTGTGTGCTTTTTTCTCCTAATTGTTCGTTGTGGTACAGTCATATAAATATGTTATAGATAATTCAATACATTTAACCGAGCTTTTATACTCCCAATAAATACTTGTATACAATAAAACACCGGAAGATTACAGAGGAATCTTCGCACATCATAAGGAAATGGCCGAGAGTGGGTCAATGCCATCTAGAGAGTGACGCTTCAAGCTCACCTACAAGGTTGCTTTTGAGGTCACGAGGACACAGCTAACAAAAATATATGGTTTTTTGCGCACTTTTTTGCCATCTCACTTAAATTAAGGTTTTTATTGAACTAGTTCTCTACAGAATACGGAACATCTAATGGAAAATATGTATTTGATGTGAGCTTTAGCCAAGCTTAATCGAATCTAGTATGTATTCATAAACTACACTACGTTTCTATTTTTAATAGGTTTTGTTATTAGTTACACTTAGAGGTCCAATATTCTTACATATGAAATCGGCGTTTTGTATGGGAGGAACAAAATATAGATTTTTTTTTAAAGAATATATTTAATTAATCAAAGTATGTACCATTGCTATCCATGCACTTAACTACGTAGTTCATTGATCCCTTTACTAAAAAACCATTCTGACGGGAATCAATAAAATATTTGAAGGCGGTTTCGACTGCCCTATCAGAGTTGAATGTTTTACCTTGCTGGAAGTTATCCAAATTTCGAAAAAAAAAAGGTAATTTGTTGGAACCATGTCCGGGGAGTGCGGTGGATGTCTTAGACATTCCAATTAAAGCTCCTCCAATTTGGTAGCATTTCTTCTAAAATTTTCTACGTTTTTCTTCAGATTTTAAACCATAATCTACCACACCTGACCATAACCATTGGGAACAGACACATATATTGTTTGGAGAACCTAACGAAATTAATAAATATCTAACTTATACATAAATATCGAGCTTCTAAGAAAGTCCATTATAATTATTCGATTAATTACGTTAGTCAACGAATTACATAGGTTAATTAATTTTTTTATTGTCCGTTTAGGAAGTGCCTATAGTTTATTACATAATATTATTAATTTTATAAATATTCTTTAGTTCGTTTTTTCTAATTAATTTTTTAAGTATGTTTATTTTGTGTGTGATATTTTTGAGATTAACGTTCTTGTTGATTTATGGTTGTTTTTTGTAAATAAATAATAAGATATCGTCTCACATAGAACCAAAGACAATTAGCCTTAGATAGAACTTACGCATGCGTACATATTAATAAGTTTTCGTATCGATAGCCGGCAATGGTAGTGAGCAACAACAATGTATCATTTTTATCATCTTTGGCGCTTCATTGTATTTTATAACTTTCCGTTAAATTAAATTTTTTCGTAAGCGGATTATAAGTTAGTAATAATATTACATTATGCAATATTTTCCATTGATATAGTAGTCGAAGTTATCTTTTTTATAATAACAGTAGTTTTAGAGTTTAGCTATTACAAATAAAAAATAATCCATATTATATTATGTGTAGATAATTATGTATAATAGTTTAAATATTTAAAGGCCACCGTGAAATGTGAATGAAACGAGAGTGGTTTCTCAGGACTGTAGAAACTGGAGATGGCACTCTCTAGTCTCTGCCTACTCCTTCGGTAAAAAGTCGTGAAGATAATAAAAAATAAATATAAGTTTTTAATATATGATTTCGGTGTTTTTTTCGTTATGTTCCACATTGCCTAATATGCCATTTCCATATCAACAAATATCCATTATTATATGTTACTAAATACATATGTTTATAAAGAAAACGGACGTAATTCAATCACATCCGTGACTATAAGGTTTCTTTGTTTGCAATTGAAATTGACCGCAACAGTTTATGCAGTTGACACTAAGCCAACGACTTCATGTAACATAGAGTATTTTGTCTCTGCTAAAGCAATGTGGAAAACTACGTAAAAAGTGTTACCGGTAACACACGGTTTAAAAGCAGCACGTCCAATCTGTAAAATAATACTGACAACGTATGTATAACATTTACAAATAATGCCGGAATTAGGAAAATTTGGAAGTTTTGCTATGAATATCGCAAATAGATATATTATATCTACAAAACAATAAAGTATCATAATATACAAACAACGAAATCGTAATTGCAGTAACAGGGTAAGCCTGCTGGATCATAAAAAATGCTTTAAGTATGTTTAATATTGCGTCTAATATGGTTGAACTGAACCTCAACTTACTCGTATGATCGGTACGTTTTAAGTTTGAACGTGAAATAATCAAAACATATGTTTGGGAAATCTTCTTCAGTTTCTCTCATTTCTGAAGGTTGTGTTAGTTTCGCCGGACAATTTATTTTACTCGCCTCTGGTATGCCACAGCGCCATTTTTTTTCCTTTTTTAATTTTCCAAATCTTTACGTGTACGTCCAAAAAACCTCAGGATCCATTGGTAACAAAGTGTCGAAAGACCAGATTTTCACTTATATCTTAGTATTTATACGTTTGTTCTCTTACACAACTCCACAGCAAATCCACATTAAATTTCAATTAACATGACATAAACAGTATTTAATTTATTGTTTATTTAAAAGTTCTTGTATGTTATCCGTTAAGCGATTGCTTTCAAGTAAATTTGAGGGCCAAACGCTTCTAGACTAAGTTGTTCATGTTTCAACGTCAGACAGACAGCTTAATGCCTTCTTGTCTATTTGTAACTATAAATAATTATCAGGGACTCATCTCAGTGTCTATGTCGCAGCCAAATAGCTTAATAAGCCGTTCAACTAACAGCCTAGCCTTTTTACTGAACTGCGCCGTTTAACTAGCGGCCTGAAAGATATTAAGCCGTTTGTTGATAACATTTTATAAACTGGCTAATGCTTAGGCCATTCGTACGATAGAGTGATCATCAGAAATAAAAGAGATGCAACATCTGACATACAAAATATTTCTTTAAAAATTAAATTGCTTGAGTCAGTCCCAGATTAATTCACATTATTATTGTCACTGCACTTTTTCATAATACTTGTTGTTTATCATTAAACTTTGAAAAACACCATCAAAATTGTGACTTGCCGACGAGATATTGATAGTTTGAAGAATTTCGTATCGAGTTTGAGAGTGGCAGAAAGTGGAACTAAATTTAAATTAACAGTCAACAGGCTAGGCAAGTAATGAAACGTCATCGATCCAAGTAATTTGCCTAGCTGTTTGAACAACTGGCTGAATATCTTTCAGGCCGCATGTTAAACGGCACTGTTAAGTTAAAATGCTAGGCTGTTGATTGAACGGCTAATTAAGCTAGTTGGCTGTGACATCTATACACAATGTACTACAACCGTTTATAGTATTAAAACTCGGTTATTGTTGCTAGCAAACTTCCAGTACTCAGAAAAATAATCAGTTTGTGATTGAGATTGCAAAGCAATTATTTAAAACAAAGGAAAAAATATAGTTATAGAACCGAGTCATTCTTGCTACCTAATGCTATGTAATGTGATTTCCTCGAAAAAATGTAATTTTTTTTTTCGAAATTATTTAAAACCAAGCAGAAGAACGAAGATACTTTGAATATTATCGTATCACTAAACGAAATCAAATGTATAAAAAACTTTTTATGATGACATTATATTATAAATCCAAAAAAAATTGGTTATGGTCAAATAATATAATCTTTTCAAATACGTTAAATTGTTAACAACCTTAAGGGGTTCTAAAGTCCATTAAAAATAAAGGGTTACAAAATAATCCTGGCAATTGTTTTTCCTACAGAAACTATTAAGGCCTGTGAATTAATTAGAAATAGGTTATTTAAGAATAATATAGCATACTATAAATTTCTTTATAACATAGATAGATTTACTTTTTATTGATTATTTAGAAAGCTGTATACTGTAAGCGATTTTACTATGTACGAAGAATCCACTTAATATATATTAAAATTTATATTATTGTACAACAATATAGGTTCTGTTTGTAGGAAGACTATTACAAGACATACATTATAGAACTTATATTAAAAATTAAGTTTGTATAGAACTGTACACAATAGTACATAGTATTTTTGTTTATCGAAATTGTATTAACAACTGAAATACTAACCTCGTTATATTCTCAGCGTAATTCGCAAACACAGGCGTCAAAAACAAACAAATTATCACAATTAACAACATTATAAAATTTCAATACACAAAAACCATAACTTGCACTTAATATCACGTTAAACATTTAAAAATTAAATATTAAGATGCGTCCGCGCAAACGGTCGCAACGCCACTCCGGCTGCGAATGTGTGAGTTCAGTCGTCTGCAACATTTTTTGCTTTATACAGATGATCACAGTTATATGAACTACAATATACATTACAGATTACTTTTAATACATCTATTACAGTCTGCTAAGTATAAGTTGGCGTCTGGTAAAAAAGAATTAATTTTGACAAATGTTAAATTATGTTTGATATTTCCTTTTGGATCTGTGACAAACACAAAATTTTGGCATTTTGTAATGGTAACACACTCTACATACAATAGTCAGCAGTTCATGCGACGTAAGTGGAAATGGATAGGCCATACAATCTAAAGAGATTCCAATTATATCCCCCAGCAAACCAGCGAGTACTTGATTGGAATCCGCAAGAAAAGCGGTAGGCCGTCCTAAGCAGCTGAAGAAAGAGAGCTGGGAAGACTTGAAGCGAGGCGAAATACGAGGCTGAAGACCGAACGTGATGGAGACTCACTGTGGACGCCCCACTGGTGCGGTTATAGGATATTAAGTCCAGTCAAGACTATTTCTACGCGAATTAAGATCTATAAATAGATAAAAACTTATTTCATTAATCCATAGGTCATATCTTTAAGTATCTATTAATAAACAAAATAAATTTTTTGTCGAACCAGGAGTGTTAGCCTAGTATTTATAAACCAATGAGCTTTTTGTAAGTGCGCTTCACTGTAGAGAGAAGATAACTTGAGAACGATGTATCAGTTTATATCTTAATCATAAAATTCAAATAAATACATGAAAATCTCCCCCAAGTCCCGTTGAGGCATGCAACTTCATACTATACTATTCCATACATAACTATAACTTCATATCAACTATGAGTAATTAAAATGAACACGATATCTCTATAAGAAACAGTTAGAACAATCAAATAATTTTAGCATTGATTGACATACGGTACACGATAATGAATTTTTTATGAGCGTAAATTGCCTTGTAATAAAAGTGATTATAGTTCATAAATTCATATATTATTAACTTTTTATTCTGCATCATGATACAATTTCATATAAGTTTAAATTTAGTTTAGAAAATTATTATATATAAGTTCCTGTGTTATTATTATATTAAATGTGGTCTAATTTGTTTATGAATTCATTAAATGGTTGACAATCTCTGAATAGGTCAATAGAGCGTGCGTTGACCGAAGCAAATGTATAATTATTCAACTATTAATTAATACTATTTTAATCTCTAGTTTTTAAGATTTTTTCCAGTAGCTGTGCCATGACTTTGGTTTACCTTCGCGCATGGTTCATGGTTACGCGCAAAAGAGACTAACCATAATAGTTTTCATATAAATATTTAATTCCAACGTAATAATCGTCTCAAACTCATAAAAGAACAAATAATGTCTTAAGTCTACGAAAAGTTTCAAATTTATAAATCATTAATATGCGTTGCATTTCCAAAATCTTTTCTGCCTAATTTTATCTCTGTTTTCGATTAATTTCACGTTGCTAGGCAACCAAAGACCTTTATGTTTATATCTTATTTCCAAGTTCTATTTTATCATAATATTTATTTAGACTGACAGATACAAAATAAATAAATAATTCAATTTTGCCTTTCATTTAAATTGTAAGTAAACATTTTCAGATATTTTTCATATAAATTCGCATATTACATTTCTAATAAGTTTTTTTTTAATAATTTTATAATTATTGTTTATAAAAGCGACACCTAGTTTTGTTCAATAAAACTAACCTTGTAAGTTTTCATGTATGGCGAGTTTGTCATTGACCGCTGTTATATTATGTTAGTAGGAATCTTCAAACCTAGATGGCAGTTATATATAAATAAATATTTTCTCGTGTAATATATGATATGATAAATATTATTATTTTATTATCTTCGTAACCCTAAAATTTAAAAAAAGCACCCTTTGTTGCTACTCCTATTTTCGAAGACACTTAAAGCCACATCCAGCATCGGAAAACTTGGCGTTGGCATATCGATCGACGTTCAATTTTGCAGTCATTTGGAGGAAAAGGCCTCCAAGAAAATTGGTATTCTCAGCAGGCATGACGGTACTTCACTCCGGTCCATCGCTTGCAACTATATAAAGCGCAAATTCGGCCCCACATGGAGTACTGGTCTCACCTTTAAGTGGGAGCTCCCCGAGCGGTTCGAAGCGTCAACAACTAATCCCTTTCCGAGCAGCTTCATCCCTTGGCGTTGCCCATTGGCATTGAGAGGGTCCATAGTCGGCGGTATCACTTAACATCAGATGAGCCTCCTGCACGTTTTCCCCGGGTTCTATAAAAAAATATATCGAGTGAGACAATTAAGTTTAAAATTTAAATTCAGCCAACTTTTACCAATAAAAACATATTTTAAATAAAAAAGTAGCTTAGGTTAGTTTTAAATAGGAAATAGTTTTAAATTGGAAAGACCTAGGCATAAGACTGGTAAGTTTTAAAAATCCTTATAAACAAACTATTTATTTATTTAGAAAACAAAACAGATACATCTTTATTAAATAAAAAGTAAAAAAAACATTAAATTAAGACATTGGATATATCCACTAAAACTTTCACTGATAGAAATAAGCTTAAACATGATAGCTTAGGACAATATTAGTTGTTTTAACTTATTCTTAAATGACTAGTAATAACTATTTATAAAGATTGAAAATCTATAATCTCAATATCGTAAAGCTCAAACTCTGTTAGAAATGCCTTTTTTCACCTGGCAATATTCCAAGCGTTGAACTCAAAGCGCCAAATAAAAATTAATTATCACCCCTTTTCACTTCGTTCATTGTACTCCGATGAAATATAAAGCGAGTTTACAAGCTATTGTGGCGTCAATTGAGTTTTTTAAAAGCTAATACACTCAAATGTGGAGTTTTAAATACAGTGTAAACTCTTTTTAACGAATTTCAAAGGACCGACCATTTTTATTCGTTCTAGAGAGGTTTCGTTATAGGGCAGGTAGAATTTATATATGGGTAGTTTATCGTTATAAGCAAAACCTATTTTCAGCGTTAAATTAAAATTATAAATAATGGAGATAGACTTCCGGGAGTCAAAAGTTTTATATTGGAAATTTCCTCTTCTTTCAGAATCTTTCAAAAAAAAAAGAAATTTCTTAAATATTAATAGTTTATTAAATATTGGCAAAAAACGAAATACCATTTTTTTTTCATCTTTAATTGTTTATAACTTTTGCAATTTTTTATGTGCTAATACACGCTTTTGGCACATTTTTCTAGACGTCATTCCGGATCCAATGAGCTATCGCACATAATTTTAAGAGCAGTATCTCTATTTTGTACCATTTCAACTTGTTGATAATGGTACAAAATAGAGATATACACATTTTATACATTTTAAGTATATACCGCAAGCTTTTGTGTTTTTTCCTATAAATGACAATTAATTGCCGACAATTTTAGTTTGATTCTATTTTAATATCTTACTTAAGAGACTTATAGAGTGTTAATAATATATTCAGCATTATGATTGAAAATGGTAATAAATACTTACTTTAAATTTCAACATTATAAATTCTTTAAAAAAGCTTATCATTTAAAAATCAAACACATACATACCTACATGCAATACTAGTCTAGCGAGTTTGCTTATCTTGCCGAAGCAGCGTACAAATTATTTAAAGAAGCCTATTAAGTATGAGGATGAGCAATTATTTAATCAATTACCGTCTAAAATTCGTAATATTAGCGCGTTTAACCAATTCAAAATGGCATTAAAGATACATATCAGAATGAGCCTAGTAGACTGAAATTGGGACGGCTGATGTCCACGTGTATCTCGTTCGTATATACATATTAAGTTTCTCATGTAAATAAAATACATTAAACATATTTATATATGTGTTTGTTATTAAAAAATTTTTGTTTACGAATAAAAATGTGTATAAATTTAGTTATAACAATTTGTTGATCCTGAAGAGTCGCTTCGTTAGCGCCAGTCTCAAGTTAGTCAAACATTTTAGTAAGTGAACTACAGTTGTGTATGGATAGAAGAAAACCGTCTACCGTCATAAGTCATATTCCCACTGTCTTGTAATATATGTGTCGTATAGAAACAAAATCCGCCAGATCCAGTTTTGGGGAAAAATAAGCTTTTGTAGTCTATGGATTCAGTATCTTGAGCTCTATGGTCCAATAATATATATAATCTTTCAAACCCAGTTAAATCCTAGTTAATTCACGTACTTTTTTTGCGTTTCATTTCAAAACACGCCAGATCTTTGACAAGACAACATCAAAAGCCGCTAGATCCACCTCAGCCAATCAGAGAAAAGCATTTTGACAGAAAACCGTCATGGCGTTACTAAATATAGTAATGGCCGCTCATGCATTTGCTTGTGATTTCGTGCCGGCTATATCGTGAATTTTCATCAAAAAAATGTCCGATTTACTAAAAAAAATAGAATCAGTTCTTCCGGAACATGCAAGGAAGCGAGGGGTCAACAAAAGTAACTGGAAAAGTGAGAAAAAACGATGTGAGCGGTGAGTGAAACTTCCATAGGATTTGCTATACAGAGTGTTACAGGATGTGTACTTATTATGGTTCCAAAGATAGTATTTTAAGACAGGCAGAATCAAAGTAATAGAGTCCCATTTGGCACCCTTCGTGTATGGAACCCTAAAAACGGATTCGTGTCTAATTTATGTATTGTTTATTTTCAGATATTCTGCGAAAAAACTGCCATCTTTCCCAAAATGTAAGCACAAAACGAATTCTACTTTTAAATGCCTTACACTAAAAACGCAAGATGTTGCTCGGTTTCACCAGAATTTCTACAAATTGAACAACAAAGTCAGCCAAGACAACTTTATACTAAAACATTGCCGTCTCTCCAAATGCCACAGAAAAAGGCTCAAAGATCAGTCTAGAGGACCAAAGAATTTAAGTGCAGAATACTATGTCACAATTAAAAATCCTCACAAACAGGTCAGGGTATGCAAAAGTGCTTTTATTAAAATATTACAAGTGGGGAAAGATAGAGTTACAGGCATTCTACAGAGATCTTATAAAGATGGAGGCAGTGTTGCTAAAGAGAATCGAGGTGGAAACCACAAAAAAGATCGATATGCGCAGAGGCAAAGAAGTGTAATGACATTTATTGAGTCCATAGAAGCAGCTGAACCTCATTACTGCAGGGCCAAATCGTCTGTAAGACTGTACTTGCCACCTGAATTAAATATTAAAAAGCTGTGGAAAATGTATGAAGAGCAAGTTGCAAGTACCCCCTATCTAAAGGTAAAACAGTCATTTTTCAGACAAATCTTTAACCGCAAGTACAATGTTGGTTTTGGTTCTCCCTTGAAAGATACTTGCTCCAGATGTTTTGAATTAAAACGGAAAATAGAAACTACTAACGGCCAAGAGAAACAGATTTACATAACCCAAAAAAGGTTACATAGCATGAAAGCCAAAGCCTTTTATGACTTGTTAAGAAAGGAAGAACATGATACCATATCACTGTCATTCGATTGCCAAAAAAACAGCGCGCTGCCTAAACTGCCCGACCAAGCGGCTTACTTTAGTAGGCAGTTCAATATGAGCAATTTTACAGTTGTTATTGGTAGTTCTAAATCTGCTTTAGATAACGTACGAACTTATTACTGGTGTGAGAATGAGCATGCAAAATCTTCATCTGAAATCGCAAGTGCAGTATTCGACACATTGATCAGCTTGGATATCCCAAGCGATAAAACAAGAGTAAGACTGTTTGCTGACGGTTGCGGCGGTCAGAATAAGAATACAATTTTAGTGGGCATGTGCATGAAATGGTTGTATTCAAACGCACCACCACACGTAAAAAAACTTGAAATTATATTCCCCATGGTTGGACATTCGTTCTTACCGCCCGACAGGGTATTCGCGAAAATTGAAAAGGAAGTAAAGAAGATGTCAGTCATATGCGACCCACAAATGTATGTAAATTTATTTACAAAACACGCAACTATTGTGAAACATTTGGGTGTGGATGTTGAAGTGTATGACTGGAAGAACGAAGTGACTAATGTATGTAAACCTCCTGGCAGCTGGCATTTCAAATTTAATTCTTGCAAACGATTTATACTGCACAAAGGACGCCAGAATGTAAGCGTACAAGGAGAGGAAAACTACAGAAGCGAATGTACTCAGCCAAAATATGTGACTAAGAAAGGAAGACGTTGCGCGGAATTGGAACCTGTAATAAGACGAAAGGGGAATAAAATTAATATAAAAAAAATTGCTGATGTCTCGAACCTGTTATCGAAGCACTTTGGCGAAGACTGGAGAACTATTGAGAGTTTAGCTTACTATAGGGACATTGAACTTAATAATGACAATTCCGAAGAACGTGAAGATCTAGTATGCGTACCGCTTGAAGAAAGTGACAATTGTATTTGATACAATATTTGCGATATTAATTAAAGTTCAGATTTATAATTTTTGGTAGTTTTACTTTCTCTTAATCTGTAATTTTAGAACACCCTGTAAGTTGACAATGACCTAGCGTAGTTGGCATCGATCTCCGCCACATCCATTTCTGTCAGAAACAAACTCCGTCAGATCCGTGTGTCATTATCAATAACCGCCAAATCCAATTTTTTCAGTTGGTTATTAGTTCAGTATCCTTGTAATCTTCAATTGTTTATTATAAGGTCATTTAAATTAGTCAAGTAATATTTTTCTCCTTATTTAAAAAAATAACAGTTAAATGTAACTGTTACCAGCAAAAAAAAATGTATACTGTAAAATTCACCTTTCTGGATCTGGCGGATTTTAATTCTATACGACACATATTTATTACTAGCTGATCCGGCAAACGCCGTTTTGCCATGTCATTATATCATTTATGGTTATTGTGCTTTACTCGACATAGATAGGTATAGTGCGTCGTGTGTGACTTTTTTGTAGATATTTATAAGATCTACAATTACTTAGAACATTTTATGGTTCTATCTTTAATAGTTTAGGCAGGGTACGCAAAATAAGTAACTTTTTTGGTTGATTTTTTACACCTTGTGTCCGAAAAACCCTAATATATTACGGATCCTATTTTTGTTCAAAATTAAATATAGCCTATATTACTCGTGGATAATGTAGCTTTCGAATGGTGAAAGAATTTTTAAAATCAGTCCAGTAGTTTATGAGCCTATTCATTACAATCAAACAAACAAACAAAGTTTTCCTCTTTATAATATTAGTGTAGATATGATGGGGCCACTTAAATTTTATACATTTTAATATAATTTTATCTATTTAACACAATTCATATCAATTTCAAAAATGTTATTAAAGAATATTTTATCTCAAAATTGTATGTATTTTGTTTGACTATTTCAAATTTTGTTATATCTGTTCTTGCGACCGAGATTTTTTCTTTCCCTCTACAATGTTATAAATTTCACCAGAGTTACAAAGTTTAGTTATAAAATAAATCAGTGGCGCTACAAACTTTCAGGCATGGGCCTCAGATTTCTGAATCTGATTCATGATAATTTTTCAATCTAATAGGCAAGTAGGTGATCAGCCTCCTGTGCCTGACACACGCCGTCGATTGTTCTCGCCTCGTTTTTGGGTCTAAGACATGTAGGTTTCCTCACGATGTTTTCCTTCACCGTTAAAGCGAATGTTAAATGCGCATTAGAAAGTCCATTGGTGCACAGCCGGGAATCGAAACTACGACCTCAGGGATGAGAGTGTCACGCTCTCACGCTGAAGCCACTCTCAAACTGTGAGTCTGAAAACCTAGAGTAGGTAGCCACTGTTTTTTTTAGACAATACAATGCTAAAATTTTATTAAGCGGTCGTGTTTTTAATGCAAACACAATTAGACACAAATTAAATTATATAATTATTTATGGTTGACGGTACAGTGTTTAGTTCTGTTAATTACAGTTGAGTTGAGCCGAATCTGTGGTGAGCACGCTCCCAACCCAGACCAAGACCGACTTTCCTCATTACTGACTGATTGATCTGTGGCCATGTTCTACCTTCTGTCATTCGGTATAGGCTTAGAAGCTAGCTATTTACTGCTTTATAGGTATTTTTTCAATAACCAAACATCACTACTATATATTTTCTTTAAGTATTTTCCTATTCGTATGAATGATTTCTACCACAAATTATAGAATCTGCATGACAGACTCGCATACAATTTTGGTGAAAAAATCTGATATAAAGGTATTTTTTATTAGACCTAAGAAGTACATATAAAAATAGTGCGAGCGAGCATAGTACACATGTTAGAAGTGAAACTTCTTTGGCAAACTAATTTAAAGTCTTGTTCATATTTATACATATCTAAAAGTGTAGATTTCCGAAACGTAGAGGGAGGGAAAAAGGAAGATTTGTTAGGAGTTTAATTGTCATTAAAATATTAAGAGAGAGGCATTTTAATTTAAAATTCGTCATTTAAGATTTCAATAAATTATTTTGCATGAAATAAAAACTCTCAATCGCTCTCTCCCTTTTCTTCGACACGCTGCACATCTTCGCGACGCTAATATTAATATTGCGTTTCATCCGTAAAAAAAAACCGACATGTCTTAGACCCAAAAAGTCGCCGACGAGCTACAGGCACTGGAGGCTGATAACCTACTTGCCTATTAGATTTAAAAATGATCATTAAACAGATTCAGAAATCTGAGGACAAGACCTAAAGAGGTTGTAGCGCCACTGATTTTTTTTACATAAAAATTAGTAACCTCAATAAAGACACGTAACTCAGTGTTAAACAAACAAACAAGTTCCGATGAATCCATGAATGATGTTTCTATAGAAAGCTCTAAGCAAAATCTAGCCCTTTTTACGTAGAATAAAAAATGCCTCGTAGCTTAGTATTTTTATTATTGAAACCCGGGCGTTAGAAAAATAGTTTCCTTACAAACCAAATGCAAGTGTTCAGATTAGAGCTCACGTTGTATATTAAAATTCTTTTAGCGAAGAGGGGTGAGGAACGACATCTAGTGACATTTCTAAAATGAAATCACGACATTCCTTTCAAGACGAGCTACGAATGTTAATAATAAAATATCTTTTTAGGGAAACATTCTAAGCTAAACGGAGTTATACCTTGCCCTTGCTGTTTTCCTTGTATGTATTAGGGAAAACCATGTTTTAGTTTTAAAGTCTTGTAATCTAATAAAGCGTTTTGGTTAACCGGGCATTGAACGTTTATTTAACTGGATATGGCTATAAGCTCGTAGTTATTTAAAGATTATAATTAGATATTTGACAGTTCTAGAGTTTTATACATAAGCTATGGCGCCGGGAAATAAAATATATTTGTTGTTAATCATAGACTCTGGTTCGAATTGAATATACAGCGTAAAGTATTTATAACTCTATAACGTAAAAATGTGTTATTTTTTTTTTGGTTTAACACAAATCCTATACACAATTCTCTTTATAACGCAACAGCCCTTCTCTATTACGAAGAAATATTCATATTTAGACATCAACAATATACTTAAGTGTAGGTAATTAATTGCTTTTATAATCAGCTTACAAAACTTACCATTTGAGGTGCCGAAATTTCTAAGAAAGTCGACTCAAATCAGGCGTGAAGCACGATACGATTTGGCATTCTGATAAGGAGGGAGTAGTTTATTGTCTATTAGAATGCCAAATCGTAAAATGACTGCTTAACGACTGATTTGATCGCGACCACCGCTGTTATAATTGTGAGTTACAGAATCGCAAGGCTGAGGGCATAAACAGCCGTCTCGCCTTTGTTATTGTTAATTGCATTAACACGTGAGACATTATTCTTAAATTACATTGCCTGTAGGAAATTTTAGTCTCAGTTACTAAACACACCATTGTCACCTATCGTGTATTACGTCAGGCAAAGTTAACAGAATATATGTGTTTAGAATAATTTACCTATTATAAAACAAATAACTAATATCCACGAAAACTTTAAAATTATAATCATTTGCAACTATTGAGGGTTATTAAAACGCAAGTGCCGTCTTAATAAACTAACTATGAACTACAGTATCACTATTTTATCTAATTCACATTCAATTTAAAGACGCATTAAGCAACCAAAACGAGCGCAGTCGTAACTAAAATAATTGTTATTTATAATAGACTATACAATTATCTCCTTGGATGCCACAATAAAAACTCCTTGGTCAAAACTTCATTCATGCAAAACTTTTTTAATATCGTATGCTTAGATGACCGCAATACCTACATTTTGGTGTTCTTTATTCATATATTATAATGCATTAAACTTCTTTATTGTTACTATTGTTACTAACTTACTAATCAATCAATGGACTGTATTTGTCTGATTAGTAAAATAATAATAATTATTATTATTATTATTGCAATTCGACGGAGACATCAGCTCGTACTATAAACGTATAGAAGCCAAATCCACACGTCGTCTAAACGCACCTGCACAAAATAGATACAGCTCTGAGAAAAATTGGAAAATAGTACCGTCGAGCTGTCACGTGTTACATTTATTCACCATTTCAGTTTTGAATTTATTCTTGGATTTGAACAAATGTCATTGCGGTAACAATAATTCATGGGATAATGGGACTTTTGGTGTATTTTATAGCCGCGACTTCAACTTTGAATTAGGATACGTAAATCTTTTTCTTTATATGTTTATGTAATTTTTTATGTTTGAACCAATAACACACAACGTATGTTACAACCTTTTTATGTTTGGAACTCAGATTTCAGTGTCAGTTTCATGATCATGTGTCAATCTAATAGGCAAATAGGTGATCAGCCTACTATGTCTGACATGCCGTCGACCTATTGGGTCTAAGGCAAGCCGGATTCCTCACGATGTTTTCCTTCACCGTTCGAGCGAATATTAAATGCGCACTTACAAAGAAAGTCCATTGGTGGAAAAGCCTAGGATCGAATCTACGACCTCAGGGATGAGAGTCGCTCGCTGAAGCCACAAGGCCAACACTGCTCTATTAGTTATTTATAAGTATTTTCTAAATATTACTATACATTAATAAAGACGGATCTTAGGCCTGCTGCAAGTAATTTTAATATGATACGAAATAGTATGACAGAACTTGCTCTAATGATTTGCCCATCTTAATTATTTCGTTTCTAAAACTACATGTTCGGCCCAGAAATCCCTAATACGACTTTTCAGTTTAGTTTTTTATATAAAATGTGATATCAAAGCCCAGGCATGTGTACTAATTACAATCTTCTCGTTATAAGAACAGAGAATTAATTGTGAAATGAATAATGAATTATTATATTAGTATTTTTTGTCCTTTTGTAAAACGTTACGATGCGTGGCGGGGATTAAATTACGCGTTATTGTTAATATTTTTTTCGACTTACACCACAATAGTAACTAAAGAGTCACTAGGTGGTCACGAAACGTTTTACTATACTTGGGTACTGAATAACGTTACGGCGAGTTACATGGGGGAGGGGGGGTCAATAATCTCCAAAAGTTGCGTTACGTAATACTTGAACGCTCCCTCAGGCGATTTTGGACCCCCTAAAGAAGTTTCGTTGGGGATAAAATTACAAGCCTGAATGATTTACCAAGCAGCAGCAACACTTTATAATTAAAATTTCATTCAATTTGAACCAGTAGTACAATAATTATTACTTAAATTTCTTCTTCTTCTTTCATTGTCTCTCACTCACCGTCACATCACTCCATGCCATGTCCAAGTCAAGTATTTATTTAAAACAAAAGATTTGTAATATTGATATGGTCACTATAAGATGTTGTTAGGTTAGCTAATTACGTAATAACTTAAGAAAGAAGGTCCCTTAAGTTGGACTATTACATGGATCTCACAACTTTTTACGGTAGAAGCACTGCGATCACTAGTTTTTTTTCACACGTTATGGTTTTGATGGCATAATATCTTACGAGAGAGAATTAAAACATAACTAGTGCCCTAAAGCAATGCCTGATTTCAGATCTTTCATCTCGAGCTTAAAGCTGAGCTCAAAATAAGCTTCTATCCGTGTAAGCGATAAAATACCGGGCCGAAATTGGGTGAGTGCCACTACACTGAATGTTGCACGTTGAATATGTTCTGTATTTAGTACACGGCTTGGGAAACAATAAATTGTTAGTGAAATCGAAGTCACTGCGATGCAACGGGCTACGTGGACTGTGGAGCGGTAGGACTGCGCACTACCTTTTGCTTCGCGATTTTATTTTTATATATTACACTTTGTTTTATGGCTGGGCTGCTTAGCCTTTAGCCCATACAAGCGATGTCTTTCAGATAATAAGGGAAAGTAATAAATAAAAATATAGTAAAGTTATAGAAGTAAGAAACTACATAAATACATTGACCAGTATTGTCAGAATGAGGTCAATCGATAATCATGAAGAGTGTATCTCTTGCAAAAAAAAAGAAAAAAACTGACAATTTACTTTTTTTTCACTACTTCAATGTATTTGACAAGAAAGAGGTTTTATAAATTTGAATCATCCTGGTATGATTCCTTTCTTGCGAAATTTTGATTTTAACAAAAGGAAAGTTGTGATTACTGTTATCTACTATATAAAAGAATGTCGGGTTTTCCTTCCTGACGCTATAACTCCAGAACGCACGAACCAATTTCCACGGTTTTGCATTCGTTGGAAAGGTCTCGGGCTCCGTGAGGTTTATAGCAAAATTCAGGAAAAGTTTCAACAGAAAAGCGGGATCACCAAACGAAATGTTACATAAAACGAAGCCATCTGGTGGCGAAACGGAGTTCGCCGAGTTTGCTAGTTTATTATAAAATTGCTTTACGCGAATTACTGAAACAAATAATTTTAATTTTTTTTGAATATTTTCTGAAAATTAAATAATTGATTCATTCTTTTAACATTAAATACCACTCTCAGATATGACTGATAAAGCGATAACTTAAAGAAAGGTTGTCCCAAACTTATCTGCCTTGGCGACTAATTGTGAGTCGTTCAACTGTCCAGAGGACTTCACCGGCACCGGTATCAAGAGTAGACAATAAAGATGTTCGGTCAAAAGAAGACCTGGTTCGGGAAGAAAACCATGTACAGAACCAAGAGATGACCAGACGATTGTTTGTGGTGATGCATACAATAAGTGTATTGTCAAGAGAGTTACGTTAAGGCAGAACAATTAATAATTTTAGTTTTATAAATTTATTTCAACTGAAATATTTGTTAATAATAAATAATTTGTGTTATCTTATCGTGAAGATGGGTCAATTACGAATTCTAGTACGTTCAATTACTCAGACATAGCTTTTGTTGGCGAAAACCCTAAAGTCCACAGGTCAGCGTTAAATCATAGTCGAATCTGGGGCTTACACGGCAGCTTCGTATGATGCATTTTCATGCTGCCTCCATTATATTAAACGACCCAACACTAGAATATCACTTACAAGCATATTGAAGATCCTAGTACGCTTATAATTACTAGAAAGTAATAGTTATTGAAAATTTCTAACGATCACTAACTATCAAACATTACCTGTACAGATCGTATCCCTAACTTTCGTACTAATTGATGTGAGCCTGATCTTAAATAAAATTATTATGATTCATGTGCACTTTTTACTTTTTATTTTTCATGTATTATTAGTTTAGTTTGTTTTTTGTTTCTGTTTAGTTTTTTTTTTCTTAATAACTATTTGTGCACTTCTTACCTACCTTATCCAATTTAATACATCATTTTCTTTTCTCACAGTGGTTGCCTGGAAGAGATTGCTCGAAAGCGATAAGGCCGCCAGTTGCCCTCCTTTTCATTTAATTATGTTAAATTTTTATATTGTAATGCAACGAAGTGTTAATAAATAAATATCCAATAGTCGCGTTTCGGGGTTAATAATCACTTTTTATGCTTAAGATATTTCTTTACTGGTCTGGTTTAAATGGTCCTATTAAATTGAGACGTATTAAAAACAATTATAATAATTGATTCTTTAGGAACTAACTATAACACAAGTTATGAAGATGTTGACATTTTCCACCTTATCAAAGAGGGTGTGAGGAAATATTTTGAGAAGCGGGAATGCTTTATTCAGTAGTAACAATTTAGTATTTTCTTTAAAATATTAAGTTGTTGTTTGTTTAATGTTTAATTATACTTAATTTTCCTTTTTCATCTTTGTATCTGTTGTATGTACTTAATTGACTTGTGTTCGTATATTTTACTGTCAATATAATCTCTTTTGTATATTGTCTATGTTGTTTTTTTTATATGGGCATGTGTAGCTGTTAGATTACTTATAAATAAATGAATAATTATGTATCTCTGAAAGTCATATATTATATAGAATTATAGAATATATTTCATTAATAACATTTCATTTATTCAAATGTTGGAAATTGAAGCTGAAAAGGAAGCATTTATTAAAAAAGTCAGCAAAAGTTAAATATTCTCTAAATAAAACTATTTTACATTTTAAACTTGTAGGATTTTGATTCGTGTTTCGGATCAGAGAGCCTATCAGAACAACGAAATAGATAAATAACGTTGAAGTATTTGCTGAACCAAATACCACTAAAACTGATCATTATCAATTGTAACAAACGTAGGCGTACAATGTACATTAGGTAAACCCAGTATTGTATTAACCACGGAATAGGGTAAACAATGGAACTCATATTATAGACTTGAACCAGTGTTGTAGCTTGTTTTCTAACATTAAATTGTTAAACAACATATACGCAAAGTATATGTAGTATGCATAATTGCGCTGGCACGCTTATTTCAGGAACGATATCTAGCCCCCCAATTTTGTTATTCCTCTCAACGATGACGCTTACGTATTCCTGTCATATCGGGGTCATTCACCTATATAATTTTGTTTAGTTAATATTTTAATAGGGCAATCCGTACACGACACTTGAAAAATGAAGGCAGACAATCAAAGGTTTGAATGTACCGAACCCACTCAACTTAGGGTCAAGAAAAGAGCGTACCAATTTTTAAACGCACGCAACGCACTTGCGAGCCTTCTGGCAATGTGAGTGTCCATGGGCGGCGGTGTCACTTAAGAATTATTTATTTATAAAAAAAACAATCATGTCTTAACAGGCGACCCTAAATTGACAAGAATACACAACAAATGAATAAAATTTACACACGAAACAATAAACAAAAAAACAAAATTAACTAACTACTATAGGCACTAACAAATTATAGCACTATTGGTCCGTTAACCTATGTAATTCGTTAACTAGTGTTAAACACCGAATCATATGTGTCCTTTTGCCCCCTGTTATATAAAAAACAGTAACCCTAATGAGGAAACGAAAGTGTTTCAATTGTGATTGGTTAACAGCATCGCCTGTCCAATAGTTGATGATCATCGTCATGATATTAATTCCATTTGTCATGTCCAACCATCATGATAATCGATCGTCTTTTGTTTTTATTCTAACCTTCCCTTTTACGAATATATATTGTAAGACAAGTAATGATCTAACAGAACTGAAATACTGCCCAGTTTACACGACTTCAGACGTTGATATGTCCTTAATTCTGTATCAAAATTTAAATTGAATAATCCGAAACATTTTAACCTACACCTAAGCTGGACCTAAACTGCATCGAAACTGGATCCTTTAAAACTTTGGCTAGGTTAGAGAATATTTCGAAGGCAGAAGTGTTTGAAGTGCGCTGGCTATTTGGCAAAATCGAGATAAATTGAATGTATCACACCTAATCCCGATGCAGAAACACAAATCACACGGTGTTGCTAGTGCTATTTCAAAAACATGCATCGATATTCTACCGGAAAACCGATAAATAACACATGTGTTGCCAGTTTCGTGTAACGCATACTGGCTTTGATTGGGGATATGTGAATTTTTAGATCTCACTTCTAATGTTTTAGTGGAGTTGTTCGGACTAATACCTGCAGCTGAGTTTCATATCATATCATATCGGACGTCAAGGCAGAATACAAAATACCATCCGTAGCATCTTTACGTCCGTCGTTCCACAACTAAGCGATTCTTAAGGCAATTTCTGCCGCGCACCACCACTATGCGGAACCAGCTGCCCACTGAAGTAATTCCGAACCAATTCGACTTACGGTCCTTCAAGAAAAGACCGTACCAATTCTTAAAAAGCCGGTAGCGCGCTTGCGACCTTTCTGGCAGTGCGAGTGTCCATGGGCGGCGTTATCCTTTAACATCAGATGTCCCTCCTGTAACTAACTATTGCATATAGATGCATTCTTAGATTATTTTTTTCTGTTTCTAACATACATCGTAGATTTTTAACACACACCGGTTTTCTCACGATGTTAGGCTGCTGCCTCGAATTTTGCGGGCAGCGGGGCGGCAGCGACGGCGGCGCGGGAGCGGCAGGATCTTATGCGTAAAATCAAATGGACCGGTTCTCGAAAACAGCGGCGTGGCAGCGGCGCGAGGGCGAGAGGTGCAATCGCCCGCTCCCGCGCCGCAGCCGCCGCCGCCCCGCTGCCCGCAAAATTCGAGGTAGCAGCCTTAGTCTTCACCGTAATGTCAATTGCGCACAGAAAGTAAAATCTATTGCACAGCCGTGATTCGAACGATTAAACTCAGGGTTGGGAGTTGCAGGCTAAAACTACTGCACTTTCATGCTGTGTGATTAGGAATACCATTCATTAATCTCAAATTACATTTACAATAATCAATTTGTTTATACATTACTCTCTTAAAAAATCTAATATATAAAATTAATTAATTAATTATTTTAATTATTTTTATTATTACTTTATAGGTTAAGAAAATTGTAAATACTGTATTTGTGTTAATAAAATGTTCTGATATTAAAATTTCGTAAATAGATAAATAAAAAAAATATATAAAATTCTCGTGTCACAGTTTTCGTTGCCATACTCCTCCGAAACGGCTTGACCGATTTTGATGAATTTTTTGTGCTTATCCGGTATCTATGAGAATCAGCCAACATCTATTTTCATCCCCCTAAATGTTACGGGTAGTCCACCCCAAAATTTTATTTTTTTATTTTTTAGACAAAATTTTTAATTTTAATTTTTTTATGATACAACATTAAAAAATACATACAACCCCAAATTTTCACCCCTCTACGATCAACCCCTATTTTTTCATTATAAATGATATACATGGCAAAACAACGTTTGGCGGGTCAGCTTGTAATTATATAAGTTTCAGGCATTTTAAGTAAGTACTTAAGTAATTGCTTAAGTAAGCAAGAAATTCGAGGTCAAATAAATTTCAGATCTTAATTGAATTGGTGATGTTGGCCTGATCAATATTTAGAGTCTGCCTTTAAACAGAATTTACGTTAGTTAACTATACATCTAATTTTCCACAACTATACATCTAGTTTTATAAGGCAGTTTTTGCTACGTACCACCACTATGTGGAACCAGCACTGACGCGTTTCCTAATAAAATCGACTTAGTTATCTTTGTAAATGAACGTACCAATTCTTACAAGGCCGGCAACGCACTCGCGAGCCCTCTATCATTGAGAGTGTCCATGGGCGTTGGTATCACTTAACATCAGGTGGGCTTCCTGCCAATTTGGCCCATGTTCTATACCATTTACTTCTCAAAAGTCTTGAAAATTTTTAGATGTCATGAACACAATAAAATTGCACTCGTGAGTCCTCTGGCACTGAGAGTGTAATTTTGTTAATTTTCGTAATTATATTTTGTTCTCGCATTTAAAATGAGTGAAATTGAAGATATTGACATCGGCTTACTAATCGATGAAGTAGAAAAAAGTTCAGCAACTTGGAATATAGCAAATTTGTATAAAAATTATAATATAATTTGTATTTTTTTTCAAAATTGGATGAACCCAATGTGTACGTTTTCTTTTTCTATATTTTTCTTTATAATATAACCACAAAATAATATCCTCTTCCACGTCCATTTTCTACGTTCTACTGAACTAGATTGACGAGTACTCTCGCAACGCGCGTTAGCGCTCATCATCTGAACGCTGTTCAAATTTCATCGCGCGTTACATGTGAACATAGCCTGAATTTGTTTATATACAGTTGTCAACATTAAAATTAAATAACCTGAATTATTTAATTTCATACGAATATACGTAATATATTTTATATTACATATATTCGTATGAATAAAAAGCAGTAAAACCTCGTATATTTGCAAAGAACAGAAGATAAATAAGTATTTGATTGTGCGAAGCGAATGTTGCCATTATTAAAATTTACCGAGGCATGTGTTCGCGATATTGTTTGCAAATGTACCTGGGTGATATTAACATAATTCCGGCGTCGTCAGAGATATAATTTATTTATGTCGAGTTCGATACAGTTGCTGTTTTATTATATATTTACTAGCTGACCTGCCAAACGTCGGGTTGATCGTAGAGGGGTTGTATGTATTTTTTAATGCTGTATCATAAAAAAAAATATCTTAAAATAAAATAAAACAATAATTTAGGAGTGGACTACCCTTAACATGTAGGGGGATGAAAATGATAGATGTTGTCCGTTTCTCAGACATACCCAATATGCAAACAAAATTTCATGAGAATCGGTCAAGCCGTATTGGAGGAGTTTAACTACAAACACCGCGACACGAGAATTGTATATATTAGATTACGTAGTATTACGTCACTTGTTGTTCAGTAAAAACAACACCATGCTAAGCACATATAACGTAGATTATGTAGGTTTAAATAATTTAATACTTTGCAACATCTAACAAAGTATAAAGATAGGAAAATATAGAAAAATGTGAAAAGAAAAATTTGTTCATTTATTTTTCAGTTTGTATAGTTATTTGTAATATCATTGTTTTTTGTAATTGATTTCGCTGGTCGCGTCCGCATGTTGTAGGGACGGCACAGCTTTCCTTATATTTGCATGTACGTCAATTTATTTGTGTTTGTCCTAATTTTATGGTCCAAATAAGACAAATGCCCATTTACAGGTTTTAGTAAGAGAAGCACGATACCATTCTTTTATTCAAAGAATTAACCAACGGTATCCTTTTAAATATTAATATAGAAATTGTTTTTCACATATCATTTTTTAACACTTCGCTGCATATTATGCATTAAAAAAAGTGATCTGGAAATTTTAATAATGAGGTCGGCCGTACAAGAGACCTCTTGTAGGCAATCTTAGTAAGGAAAAATTACCAATTTTAAATTATAATAATTTTTACGGCCATTTTTAAACTTATAAACTACGTCATTAATCTATGGCGATTGATTTTTATATCCTCGCAATTAATATTCTACAATGTGTGTAATTCATGTAAAATTAAAAGCTTCAATTTAATTGTAGATGTTATCTCGGCAGTTCATAAATTTATAATTATTTCAATTAGCCAACGATAATTAATTAATAATTCAGGTTTATATTTTTTTCACTGTATATATAATTTGTTCAATGTAACTTCTAGTATTTTCGAAGAGGTTTTTAATAATTATTTTTGTTCTTAACGTCTATATTTGTTGTTTATTGGTGTTAATCGTTGTTAGTGTTAAAGTATTTATTAGTTTAGAGTTAAATTATTTATTTTATTTTATTAGAGGCGCAAACTAGCTGCTGTGGTCTCTGGCAGAATGACCAGCCCTGTGGAACTTTTTGCTCCTCAGCATAATGCTAAGCCAGGGCCAATTACAACCACAGTACACACACATTGCACACTGGAAGCGAACCGAATGGCAAAAATTTCTTAATTTTAATTTCTAATTTTTATTGTTTGTGATGTCTTATTTTATTTTTTTGTTTTCTTTAAGTATTGTTATTTTGCGTGTTTTTGTTTGTTATAAATGTTATGTCTATGTCTTTGTCTAGTGTATCATTATATGTACCGTGGAACATATTTATCCTTCCCCAATGCACGATAAACCTACTGATTTTACCATAACGTGACATTTTGAAGTAGGTCATCAACCTGAATCTTTACCAAAGCTTGTGGTACGGTGTCGTTAGACGGGAGTTTTTCCTTTAGAGACGTAAAATGTAACACCATTTGAAAAACGAGTATATTTAGCACTAAGTCTTAACTCTGGGGGCCTCATAGCCTAGCGGTCTTATTAAGTGGCAGCTAGGTGAGGGGTACCGGGTTCGAGTCCCGGTTCGAGGGCAAGTTTTAATTTAATTTGAATTTGTTCTCGGCCTTTGGGTGGGTTGTGCGGTACCGGGCGAGTGCTTAAACCGTACATGGAGGACACGGTTGAATTTCTAAAGAAAAGCACGAATGATAAAAAATCCTATACTTGACGCTGGCTTATGCACAAACCGTGCCAGAGCCATAAAAAAAAAGTCTTCCGGCCCACCTCCGTCCTTATCTAACTAAACTATAATTGGTGATTCTATTTAAAACTTGTATTCGGCAAAAATTTGAATTTGATGTCCTAAAGTATTATGTTAGTTTTTTGCTTGGCTAGGCATCGGTCACAGGACGTAGAAATTTAAATACGCTTTCTCAATCAAAACAAGTATTTCCTGATATGAACGTACTCAATAACAAAGAAGTATAGATTAGCCTACATATCAAAATTGGATTTCGACCTTTTCTTTTAACGAAATTTAGAATAGTAGATTTCCGGATCGTTAACTAGAGAGAGCTTCACTTCCGGCCCCTTAAAGTGATTGAATAGCATTGATTTCAAATTGAAATGTCTTTGTTTGAATAGTTCCTAATCACAGAACACGAGGTTATTACAATATATATATATGTACTAGCAGACTCGGCCAAGCGTTGCTGTGGCTAAGGTTTTTTTTTTATATTACACCAGTCCACCATGCTTTTTTAGTGGTTATGCCATTAAATTGTGAACCGTTGGTACTTTCAACACAGCGCCATCTGTTAGAATTGTGACTGTCAAATAACAGACAAATAATTAGCAATAAATTAAAATTGCGGCTATAAATTAAGATTTAAACTATCCTATCTCTCAAGTTGGATCGAACTGCACAATGGTGTGCAAATTTTATTATAATCGGTTAAGTGGTTTAGGAGTCCATTGAGGACAAACATTGTGACACGAGATTTTAATATATTAAGATATATATAATATATATTGTATGTAGGTTATTGTGACCGAAGAGTTAGGGAGTAGATTAAGAGATTTAATAACATAACTTGGACTTTCTTTTCAATAATTATATTAATATTACAAAGAGGAAAAATTTATATTTGTAAGGATTAATATCAAAAACTACTGGACCGATTTTAAAAAGTCTATCAACATATAATTTATTTATTACCAAAAAGCATTGGTATATATTATTATGTACTCGTTATAAATAAAGCTATTCGTTCACCTATACTTTTCTTATTGCATTTGAGTTGGTCGGATTAGCACTTGCAGATGAATTTCATCATCGGACGTCGAGGCAGAATACGAAATTCCAGCCGTATCGCCTCGACGTCCGTCGTTCCACCACCACCACTATGTGGAACCAGCTGTCCACTGAAGTATTTCCGAACCATTTCGACTTAGGGTCCTTCAAGAAAAGAGCGTACCAATTCTTAAAAGTCCGCAACGCACTCTTGCATTTACTCTGCAGATACTCTATCCATGGCCGTTTGACCTCTCTTTTATATTTAAAAAAACAAATACGCGGTGATGAAAAGTGGCAGATTCTGAAGTGACTATTTAACTAACCTAATAATTAATTTATTATAAATAATTGTTTAAAACTAACTGTCTTGTTAACATCAACTATGTACTGTATATGTATGCGGGTATATATTGCATTATATAAATTGCCTCGTTTCTTCTGAGACAGAACCATCTATTTCTCTGCAGTTGACAATAATAGGTTCCTGTCGACAGTTATATCCGTGTGTATGAAGTTTCTATTGTTTAGATACTATGATGTGATCGCATTTACAATTCATTCACACTTTAATAAATTATATATATTATTCAAGGAGAGCTTTCTTAAAATGACGGCCACACACTCGTGAGCTTTCTGGCATTGTGTGAGTCAAAGTGGCGTTTGAGTTTTGGATGAGCTTATAAGCTAAACAATAATGTTACACAGAAGGATAAACGCAAAGACGAAGTGTCTATTTGATACATTCATCGTTCCTTGCGTCCTTTTAGCTTGTTACACGGACAAATAAGTTTTTAAATTGTTATAAATTATATAAGGCAAGTGATGACATTGATTTAACAAAATGTAACCTGGAGTCACAGTTTAGCCTACTCGTTTGTCGATAGTTGAAAGTTGAACAAATTAAGTGAGTACTTTATATATAAACATTTTAGTGGCTATATGTGCGGATATAACGAATGATTACTAATGAGCAGTGTTGGCCTAGTAGCTTCATCTTGCGACTCTCATACCTGGGTTCGTAGGTTAGATTCCGGCTGTGCACCCTTGGACATTTTTCTCTGTGCGCATTTAAAATTTGCTTGAACGGTGAAGGAAAACATCGTGAGGAAACCGACATGTCTTAGACTCAAAAAGTCGACCTCGTGTGTCAGGCACTGGAGGCTAATCACCTACTTGCGTATTAGATTTAAAAGTGATCATGAAACAGCCAAGACCTAAAGAGATTGATTGCAATGTAAAATATGTAAATTTTGTAGAGATAATGTTATCAATGAAATGAATGGCAGTTAGAATTATAGGTCTTTGGTAAATTTTCTTCGTAGGAAAATCATCAGCCTTCTGTACCGGCCTAAAATCTTTGAGACATTTTCCCACTGTAGTTTCCTTCACCGTAGTAGCAATTGTTAATGTCACATCAAATCAATACATTTGTGCACAGTCAGGGTTCGACTACACGCCACCACCAGGCTCACAGTTAAAAGACGGACTTATTTTAAATCTGTAAATGCATGACATATTATTTCTGCTCTTGTGCCTATTTTATATAGTAATATCATAAGAACTTCTTATTTATTTAAATTAAATTCTAGTTTCTACAGTTCTGAACATAACAAACCGATTTTGTCAACAAAAGATTCAATAACGGTTCAGATATTATAAATGCATTTTCTAAGTAATTTTCATTTTTCCGAACACAAAAGCAAGACGAAATCAACAATGGTCCAATATTTTGCCCGCGACTTCAATGAGAACGGTTTAGCGAGGAAATACTTAGAAAAATAGGTTTTTACGATACTAATTCAGGTAAATATTGTTTATGGTAATCGTTTATTTGCGAAGAAATGTACCACACATTCAGATTGATTAATAATAAAAAAACTTCCCTTATAAAAATAGGCACGTGTCATAATAATAAGAGTAGCGCAGTTATTTATAATTGTTGTCAAAACTTATGGTCTAAATACTCTCCCACGCTATAAAGACAAGTATAAAGTAACAACGCAGTGATCTATAACTTCTAAGAAGATGATTTTTTTTAAATAAAACGTGGTGCAACATGCCGGCACCCTCAACCGGGTTGGATCTATCGGTAGATACAGGCAAGTTTCTATAAATGTTTTGAATATTTATAGATACTTTTTTAATCGCTGTGTGAGTTCGAAAAGTGAGTTACAGAACCGCATGGCAGATGACAAGAGACATTTATCGTCATCTATTACATAATATTTACTTTAAATATAACAAACACATATTCGTACTCAATGGCTTGGTTAGACAATCCTTTCATTTACCAACTGTTATTTAATGAAGTTCAAACATATAGGAGGCAATTAATCTAAGGGTGTTTCAATTTTAGAGGCAACATGGCCAAGTGAATATTTAATCTAAGGTATTTAATACCCGTTTAGTCCGGGCTATGTATCATTCGAGCTTAGCGTCTTGGCGGCCTTCCTTAATATTCAATTTAATTGTGAACAATGAGCTTACGCGCGCTATTTCGAAGATTGCCGAGACTTTACCGGAAGTTATTCGAATGTAATGGTTTCATTAAGGCTTTTGAGGCTTTTATCTCGTTGCTTAATTACTAATTAAAGCTTTACAATAATTAACTCTAGATATATGTATATTTAAATCAAGTCTATTTGATTGTGGTTCACCTAATGTACCCAGGTTTGATTATACGGTAACACAAATTTATACACACACCAGACCGGCCAAGCGTTGCTGTGGCTAAGGTTTTTGTTATATTACATAGTAGCAAACTATTCAAGGGTAAGGGTAGGAGAACACCAGTCATGGGGACCACCATGCTTCTTTGGTGGTAATGTCATTAAATTGTAGCTTATGTGAAACGTTGGTACTTTCAACACAGCGCCATCTGTTAGAATTGTGACTATCAAATAATTAACAAATACTTTACAATAAAATAATATTGCGGGTATAAATTGAGATGTAAGCTATCCTATCTTTTAAGTTAGATCAAACCGCACAAGGTGTGTAAATTTGATTGAAATCGGTTCAGAAGTTTAGGAGTCCATAGCGGACAAACAACGTGACACGTAATTTATTATATTAAGATGTGTAAGGAGGCTGACCTTAGAAATTATTAATAAGTTTGCCTTATTATTAAAAAACCTTAGTTTACTATAAAAACTCGGAGAAATGTCCAAAAACTGTTGGATATTTTATTTGGACGATGATTTTAAATTTCAACTGGTAAGCGCTAGAATCGTTTAAATATATGCTTTGGAACCTTTACGAGGTAAGGGAAAAACTTGAGTTTGAGTTGATAAAGTTTATTCAAAAGGCTTGGTTAAATATTTGAACGCTTAAATAAACCTGTTTCTAACAACCACGTCAGCAATGTAAACTAACGTTTATATATAGACGTGAAAAATCTCATGTGTATTTTAGCAATTTGTGATTCATTGAAGCTATAAAAAATGTGTAATATGTAATAACAAAGGTTCACGCCATTTTCTAAACTTCTTCATTTTACAGAAGTAGTACTTAGACTTATTATTGAAAAATAAAAATTAATTATCCAATAATTAAATATATCATAATAAATCGGACTTAAAAAATCTAGCAGAATGTAATAAATTAATTATTCGTTTTCTGGGTCTCGGTGACTGAGGAGTCGAATAACAAATTTTCAGCTGATCTGCAAAAATCCAATTCAGTGGAGAATTTTAAGAATATAATACCGGCGTAATAGTATCTCTAATTAGTAATCCGATCCGATGTAAAATAAATATTTTATATCCGATTAAAATTCTTATTATAAAATATATTTAAACATAATATTGAATGCTCAAGCAATAAACAGATTATATTTTAAGGACTTTCAAAATTATGGAAAGTCAAGTAAAAAGGCTGACCTAATTGCCTATTAAATTATTATGCTTGCCGGGTCAATCAGTTAAATTTAAAAATCGTTGATATCAAAATTTTGACAATTTTCGCGTAAACTTGGCAAAAAAATAATGATATTTGGTAATACACAGGCGCCGCCACTAGAACTCCAAGATATACTTGACCTGTACTGTATACGTGCGAAATCTTTTTGCAGATAAATGAACGTTTAGAACTGAGGTTTGCTACAATTTAATAAGACCTTTTCTAGGATAATACTACAGATATTCTTGAAGTAAATTATGTAGATCTTCTGATATAAGAGATGATTAAAAACGCATTATCCGAGCATAGCGTGAGGGCGGCGCTGCATTAGTGCTATCACAGGGTCTCACGCTACGTTGTGTACTTCGTATTAGTTATTTTATAGGGTGACAATGAACTGACACTTAAGATCATTATTAACCTAATATGTGGTTAGATTTAAATAAGTTTACCTTAGAAGCAATCTTAAAAAGTCTTTCAATTTATTTTCGTTGCAACATCCAGATATAAGTATAAATATTATTAGATAATTTGTAGGTTATTTTTTTTAAATTTTGTGTGTATTTATGGATTACTAGCTGGCCTGGCGAACATCGTACCGCCTAACAGTCGATTCTTTATTTGTTTAAAATACTTATTCTGCTATTCGGGACACCGGTCTATAAAAAAAAGAAAATTGATAAGACAACAAATACATTATGTCAAAAAATAAAAATTTACCTTCCCGGAACCCCTCCACTAATACTTGAACTTTATGCGATGGTATTAAAGTTCAAATTGACTTTTAAGTATTATTACGAATATTTTGTATGGGAATATAGAAAAGTGTTGTTTTTAGACTTTTTCACTCAATTTTTTTTAATTTTTCTCCGTAAGAACCATCCTCGTACTTCAAGGTATGTTATAAAAAAAATCTGACAAATCGGTCAAGCCGTTTTCATGTTATGTCGTGACAACGGAAAACGGGTTTCATTTTTATATATATCTAGTGGACCCGACAGACGTTGTCCTGCATGATATTTCAAGCGATTAGATATTAAGCAAAGTATGAAAGTACCGACTGCAGCGCCATCTGCGGGCTGATTTGTGAATCTAAACCATTCCCAGATCCCCTTGAACACACACAAACAATTTCATCAAAATCGGTCCAGTCGTTTGAGAGAAGTTCAGTGACATACACACTCACAGAAGAATTATATATATAAAGATAACAAGGTGAAAAGGGCCATGAAGGAGAAGAAAGAGGAGGTCGCCCTTTTGCACGGTGGATTGACGAGCTTAAAGAAGTTTGTGCAAAAGATTGGCAGAATAATGCTCAAGATAGAGAGAGATGGAACCAGTTGGAGGAGGCCTATATGCTATATAACAGGTTCTTGAAAAAAATGAATGAGTGAATGATGGATGAATAAATACACACATTCAAAATGCTAACTGTCTGGCTCCTATTATTAATCGCTTTGAACCTGCGACATATATATACTAAATGTATCTAATATATACCTGGGAATTGTAGAAATAACATGCTTTGAATTATAAAAAAAAGACATGAGTGCTTTTTAAACTAGTCAATTTTCAACTTTACAAGCCAAAACATTCTAGTTTATATTTGTCAAATACGCGAATTAAATACATAAAAATGCTCCCACTAGCAAATTATCGTCAATTATTTCCAATACTTCGGAACAGTCTGGTCAAGTACAACAACAGGAAACAACAGAAATGTCCTAGTAGGGCCCAGCGTCTGTATATTATTCACGGCAAACAACAAATAATGAGCATGACATAATTACAACAATTGTTCTAATCGCACAAATTCGTAATGCAAACATCTGCGTTTGTCAGTCAAATGCTGTAAGCTCTTTATATGTTTGAATTCTAAATGTTATAATGCACGAACATTATGCTAAATGAGCGCGCTGAAATCTAAATAGATGCTGACATGAATAGAACATTTAACGTGATTATGTTTCAAAGCGTTCAATCTGAAATTAACGCCGAAATTACAACATTATGTATAAACAGACCAGTTCTCTATTTACCTAGTTAAAGGACGTTGTAACGTCGATTCTAAACTCTATCGATTCTAAACGACATCACAGCTATGGATATTAAGAGTACTTTTCTTATAGAATGGCATACAAAAACGTCAGGATTGATACTGGGTGTAGTTTTAAACCTAATAAATATACTTAAGTAAATTTATATATTCGTTGAGAAAGCGTTGGCAACCTCAAGCATTTTTTGAAGTTATACTTCTTTAGGCGCGTTATGATAAATTTTTGAGAGTGAAATTTTACGATGCGCGCGCATCTGAGACACAAAGTTGTCAGTGTGATTATAGCGTGCGCGAGCGAGATGGGAATAAGACAATCTACAAGTAAAAATAAATAGAATATGCGTGAAGTTAGCAGCTATGCCAAGAATTTTGAATGAACATAATGACATTTACCTTTTAAACAAATAAAGGAGTTTTTATTATTTTTCAAAGAAATTTAGCAATGCTTTTTCACAAAGACCTATTGTTAGGTTATGAACCATACGTAGTTATTAAATTGAATGAATAATATAATAAAATAATAAACAATAATAATTATTAATTAATAATTGAATAATATACTAAATATTAAATATTATTAAATTACTAACGGTAAATATTTGTTATTTAATATTTAAAAAAAATAAAGAAAGCCAAAGAAGTATAACTTCTTACGCGCGTACATAAGTACACGCACCCTTTTTTTTTTTAAATAACTATAGTAATTATTAACTCTTCGTTCAAAATAAAAAGGAGAGAAACTGGCGCGGCGCTTTAGTAGCTGGATTTATTAACCTTATAGTATTCCAACCTTGAAGTTGTCAAGGAATTCGAAACAATAGGGTTTCGATGTTGGACTCGGGAAGCACTGAATAGATTGAGAAGTGTACTTGAGAAGGCTAAGGCCCACAAGGGGCTGTGTACTGTACGTATATAGCCATTGATGATGATGATAGTGTTCTATCTGTTATCGTTTTTGGTAGTTCTGTTATAGTGTATCTCAAAATCAACATAAGATATTGTCATGGGTCGTCTAGATTTTTTCAAAAGATGGTCACCGTCTCCGCCGGATATCTTTGTCACACGAACAATCTCATTAGCCGCGAATTTCGTGAAATCCATTGTAAGATCCGATTTTCCTTAATGTTTCTAGCACCGGGCGCAAAAAACCAGCGAATCAGCAAAGGAGGCACGTAATTTAATAGGAAGTTTTAGTAAGAAATTAGTAGGAAGTTTTATATTATGAGCAGTGTTAGCCTAGTGGTCTGTGCCTCATTTTTTTATAGAAGAGGGGGCAAACAGGCAGAAGGCTCATCTGATGTAAAGCGATACCGCTGCCCATGGACACTCTCAATGCCAGAGGGCTCGCGAGTGCCGGCCTTTCAAGAATTGGTACGCTCTTTTCTTGAAGGACCCTAAGTCGAATTGGTTCGGAAATAATTCAGTGGGCAGCTGGTTCCACATAGTGGTGGTGCGCGGCATAAACTGCCTTGAAAAGCGCAAAGTTGTGGAACGGCAGACGTCGAGGTTATACGGGTGGAATTTCGTATTCTGCCTCGACGTCCGATGATGAAACTCAGCTCCGAGTAACAGGCGTTCTTAACTATAAGGTTGGGCATTTGAGGCATATCTATGCATTAATAGTATTTTCTTTTTATATGTGAATTAAAATCACGTTTATTTCCTAAAGCAAAATAAAAAAGGATGCCAAAGAGCCAAAAATCGACGGATGTGTGTATAGCAACTAAGAAGGCTTTTTTTTTTTTTTATGTAATAGGAGGCAAACGGGCAGGAGGCTCACCTGATGTTAAGTGATACCGCCGCCCATGGACACTCCAGAACAATTCGAATTGGTACGCTCTTTTCTTGAAGGACCCTAAGTCGAATTGGTTCGGAAATACTTCTGTGGGCAGCTGGTTCCACATAGTGGTGGTGCGCGGCAAAAACTGCCTTAGAAAACGCTCTGTTGTGGAACGACGGACGTCGAGGTGATACGGATGGTATTTTGTATTTTGCCTTGACGTCCGATGATGAAACTCAGCTGCAGGTATTAGACCGAACAACTCCTCTGAACACTCTCCATGGTAAATGCGGTAGAAGATGCAGAGAGATCCCACATCTCTACGCAACGCCAAGGGATCAAGCCGCACTGAAAGTGACTGGTCGTCGACGATTCGAACCGCTCTTCGTTGAATACGGTCAAGTGGAAGGAGCTGGTACTGGGGAGCTCCCGCCCAGAGGTGAGAGCAGTACTCCATATGGGGCCGAATTTGCGCTTTATATAGTTGCAAGCGGTGGCCCGGAGTGAAGTACCGTCTCGCCTTGCTGAGCACACCAAGCTTTTTGGAGGCTAATTTAGCCTTTCCTTCCAGATGACCGCGAAACTGAACGTTATTCGATATGTCAACGCCCAGTATTCCGATGCTAGCCGAGGCTTTAAGGAGAGTGTCTTCAAAGAGGGGAGTAGCGACAAAGGGAGTTTTTTTAGCGGAAAACGCGCATACTTGTGTCTTCTTGGGGTTAAATTGGACTAGATTTAGTCTACCCCAGTCCGAGACTCCACGTAGAAGAGTTTCGACTTCAGACACAAGTTTGTTCCGGTACTCATCGACAACAGCCCGAGAAATACCTGCCCGGCCAGTGTAAAAAGTATCCCCAGTGCTGTCGTCCGCATAGCAATGAATGTTGCTAAGCTGCAACATATCATTGATATGCAGAATAAACAGGGTCGGGGATAGGACACAGCCTTGTGGGACACCAGCATTCACAGGTTTCAGGTCGGAGCATGCTCCGTCGATGACGACTTTGATGCTCCGATCAGCGAGAAAGCTGGAAATCCAGTTGCATAATTTCTCAGGGAGCCCGTAGGCTGGAAGCTTCGAGAGCAGCGCTCTGTGCCACACCCGATCGAAGGCTTTCGCTATGTCCAAACTTACCGCCAGTGCCTCCCCCTTGGACTCAATTGCCTCTGCCCACCTATGTGTAAGGTATACAAGGAGGTCACCAGCTGAGCGACCACGACGAAAGCCGTACTGAGAATCGCTAATCAGCTGGTGGCCCTCTAGATACTTCAGGAGCTGGCTGTTAATAATGGTTTCCATTATTTTGGAGAACAAGGAGGTTATAGCTATTGGGCGATAGTTGGACGGATCAGAGCGATCGCCTTTTTTAGGGATCGGATGTATCGAAGCGATCTTCCAGCACTTCGGAACAGTGCCGAGCGTGTAAAGGTACCGGAAAAGGCGCGTTAGGACCGGAGCCAACTCAGGAGCACAAGTACGCAGCACAATTGGAGGGATGCCATCGGGTCCGCTCGACTTATGGATGTCCAAGGAAGACAAAGCTTTACGGATAGCACGTTGCCGGAATATAACTTCGGGCATCGTAGTATCACACCGCAATAATGTCGGTGGTTCCTTCCCTTGATCATCCAAAGTGGAGTTCGACGCAAAGAGACAGCCTAGAAGATCGGCCTTCTCTTTCGCGGTATGGGCCAGTGAGTCATCCTCCCTATGCAGTGGTGGAATTGAGGGCAGACAGAAATTCCCTTGGACAGCTTTGGCAAGAGACCAGAAGGCTCGAGTTCCCGAAGGGAGGTGGGCCAATTTCTCACCAAATCTGGCAATGTGCTCTGACTTTGCTTTAGCGATTTCTCGCTTGAAGGACCTGGAGGCTGAATTGTATGCTTTTTTACGTTCGCCGATAGTCACATCACAGGATGTCACCGCTTCTGCCCAGGCTTTAAAGCATTCACGCTTACGGCGCAAAGCCGCTTTGCAAGAACGCCTAAACCAAGGCTGGGACTTGCCACCGACCGGCACCGCAGAGAATGGAATAAAGAGTTCCATACTCTGCAGGACCACCTCGGCGACAGAGTCAGCGACGGCGTCTGGAGTACTCGACGAAAAGCAAATTGGCCCCCAAGGGTAGGACGCAAAAAAAGACCGCATCCCATCCCAATCTGCTGACTTATAGTGCCACACGCGGCGACAGCCAGTGAAGCTAGGCCGAACAGGGCGCGTGAACGGCACAATGCTCCGGACCACACAATGATCTGATGAACCCAATGGCGGTTCAACAGAGACTTGGTAGTTCTCCGGATGTGAAGTCAGCAGAAGGTCCAACAAAGAGGGTTTATGACCAGCCACATCCGGTATTCGCGTAATCGCAGGGACCATTTGCGTCAAGTCGTAAGCCAAAGCAAAGTCGTGAAAGGATCTTCCCGCATGATCGGTGGTTTCTGAGCCGAGCCAATCGGCATGGTGGGCGTTAAAATCGCCAAGTATCACGATTTCAGCGGTAGGAACCCTTTCGAGCAGGGAATCTGTAGCCATTTGGATGTGCTCAATGAGTCGGTCAGTTTCGGTATTTCCGCTATGGGACCTATACAGGCATGCGTAGAATCGCGGATGGTCATCGCAGTCTACGCGCAGCCAGAGGTTAGATAGGTCCCTTCCTTCAAGCGTCCCGAGGCGACGAGAACAGATATCCTCTCTGACGTACACGCAAACTCCCGCCCGCGGCACAAATGAATGTTCCAATTTGTACCCCGGGTAGGAGAGGTAGGAAGTATCAGCCGGGGGGGATATCTGAGTCTCGGTAAGAAAGAGCAAGGCCGGCTTCGCAGTCTCTAAGTGGTAGTGGACAGCGTTGATGTTGGAATTGAGCCCCCTAACATTTGTGAAGTCCACGGCGAGTGTGGACGGGGGTGCCTTTGTTAAGTTGCTCCGTTTGCCCCGAGAACGATTAATGTTTTTACCGAGCGCAGAATTGCCCCCCCCAGAATACGAAGGGCAGCCTGTGCGTCCACCACCGGGCGCAGAGTGTCCCGGTGTTGGACGCCCAGAGGGGGATTCTCCACCGCGAGCGCGTGTGGTACCCCCCTGGGGTAGATTCTCTTTTTTCTGCATCTTCATATTTCATGGGGGGGGGGGGGAATGGGCTCCGGGAGTCTCTCTCACCGCACGAAACGCGAGTACAATAAGGTGAACTTATTGCATCACTTCACGCCGGTTTTCTGAGAGACAGTGGTACTGCCCCGGTCGTGCCTGCCCATTTGGCTGAAGCCCGAAGGCAACAGCATGGCACTCCCACTAGGAAGGGGTTGACTGATTGCGCTGATGAAATAACCTCTGTCACAGGTTATTTCACCAGTGGGCGATGGGGTCGTCACATCCCGACGCCTAAAAAATCGCCATCCCGACGCCTGATCACCTATTTGTCTATTAACAATAATGAATTATCACGAAATAGATCTGATAGTAAATATCTAGAGGCGCCACTGTTTTTTTAGTATCCGATATCGCTTAAGCTTATAACTTGGCGGAGTATAAATTATCGTGATAATAGTCTTCATCCAAAGGAATTAAATTGCGAATCGCTATCAATTACGCCGCTGTCCCATCGCCCGCATTAGACATACTTTATTCCCAGTTTATCTATATTTTTAATGCGTTTGTGATTTTTTCATTTCTGTCCCAGATTGTTAAGGATATTTCCTACCTTGTAAGTGTTCTATAGAGAGTGTAGAATAATGGTTACTTAACTTTTTTGTATAAAGTAAAAAAAATAAACGATTTTTGTTCGTTTGTTTGTTTGTTCACGGATTTAGAACGGAGGAGAAGAACTGGCAATAATCTCTGTGTTGCTTTTTTGAATCGCCCTTACTTTTTTAATGTTTTAGACATAGACATAACATTTATTACAAACGAAAAACACACACACATAAACACACAAAATAACAATACTTAAAGAAAAAATTAAATAAAATAAGACATCAAAAATAATAAAAAATAAAAATTAAAAAATTCCCTTTTGCCATACGGTTCGCTTCCAGTGTGCAATGTGTGTGTACTGTGGTTCCAAAAAAGTTCCACAGCGCTGGTCATTCTGCCAGAGACCACAGCAGCTAGTTTGCGCCTCTAATAAAATAAAATAAATAATAATAATACCAAGTAGAAAAATAGTAATAATATTAAAGTTAGAAGTGTGAGTAAATCGTGTGTAACGGTGTATAATAAATAAAATAAAATTAAAAGTTAAAAATAATAATAATTGTAAATAAGTAGATTTTTATTATTCTACGGGTGGATAAAAACTAAAACTTAACTTTTACCACCAACTATAACATCATGGTCCTCATTACATGTTATAGCAGTTAGTTAATGTAATCAAATAATACCCAAACGTTTGACCACTATCAGCTAGGTCCCGAAATAGGAGCATTTATTACTGTGGGAACAACACGCACACATAGTATCAAAGTGACCACGACCACCAAGTATGACCACTAGACGTCAAACAATACTAATAATCTTAATATTTGTGTAGAAAGTGGTGTATACATGTGTTGGTGAACTATATAGCTTAGTAATGTAAATAAAAAGTAAAAAGAGCAGTGTTGGTCTAGTTGCTTCGGCGTATGACTCTAATTTCTGAGGTCGTAGGTTCGATCTCCGGCTGTGCGCCAATGACTTTCTTCCAATGTGCTCAATTAACATTAGCTCGAACGGTGAAGGAACGGATTGTTTTAGCGATTAAAAAGAATGGCGGAGAGTTTATTGCCAGTTCTTCTCTTCCGTTCCACGCCCTTGATTTCAGAACTGGCAGTAAATGTAAAATTAGAAGCATTATATATTTTTTTTTTGACGTTCATAACTGTTAATTGTGTTACCTATAATCTATATGAATAAATGATTTTGACTTGACTTGACTTTAGACCCAAAAAGTCGTTAGCGTGTGTCAGGCACAGGACGCTGACTTGCCAATTAGATTGACAAAGGATAATGGAAAAGATACAGAAATCTGAGACCCAGACCTGAATAGGATGTACGGCCACTGGTATAGTAATGTAAATAACATTAAAAATACTAGGAAAATGATAATGACTTTAAAAGTAATTTAGATTATATTTCGCACAATATGGGCGAGTTGAATGAATTATCAGTATGTTATCGCTTTGCCCGTGTGAGAGAGGACACGCTATATTAATACGGGCTGAGCACGCGAACATTATGCATATGGTTTTAAAGAATTAGAGATTTATAAATAATTTTAATGAGGGAAATAATATGCAAAATGCAGAAATAGAAAATAATGATTTGAGTGGTGTTGGCCTAGTACATTGAGCGTGAATCAAGGTTGTGCACTAATGTCCATTAGGACGTTTCTTTCTACGTACGCATTCAGCAGTCGCTTGTACAGTTAAGGCAAACAACGTGAGAAAATCGGTATACTCAATTTGAAAAAAATCGTCGATTGCGGTCTGGCACAGAAGGCACGGAACTGTTGAGAATAATAATAGAAAAGAAAGAAAGAATAATATATGACCACAAAAGCGATAAGGAAATCCGCAGCTAAGGGGCCAATCTAAATCGTCTGGATATAACACATTATAATCATATAACATCATAATTTGAAAATTTACTTAATTTACTCACTTTGTTAACACTATCCAAGTGATTTCCTCGCAAACCTTTGATTTAAGTTTATTAAGTGAACAATTATATATTTTAATATTTAAAACTACGAATGTTACATGAGGGGGGGGGGAGCATAAGAGCATTTTGGCCATGAATTTAAGGACATGGCACAAAGGTTGGGAACACTGCTTTAAAGGTTTGAACGGTTTAGCATATTAATTTCCCATTAAGAATTCACTGGCATAAGAAAAGGTACTAACACTTATTACATTAAGCTAGCTCATAAATTACACTAGTAATAAAAATACAATATGTAACATTACGTTATCATTTCAGCAAAAACTTTTGAATTGAATGATATTGGTGAATTCTGCCCGAACGCAACAGATACATTTATACATTTATGATAAAAAACGTTTTAAACTTAATTTTCAACAATGCGTAGATTCTCTCATAAGTCGTTCAAAAATTATGAATACAAATAAAAATGTTTGTAAATAAAATACTACTCTAAATGATGGTTGTACTAACGTGGGCAGCGGTATTGTAGTCGTGGGGAAGTAGGCGATATACGCTATCTGTGTGTAAGATCTTGGCTACCTGACTATCGTACATCTCGTGAAAACATACGGGAAATTACCTAACAACTTAATTTAAGAAAGAAACGTTTAGTATTGTCTTTTATTGACATAACCTTTACGCATTTAAAGAAAAAGCTCAGCGTGCATGGTCCACGCTAAAGCACGCGAAACGTCGGTTAAATATAAAATTATATTAAATATAGGTCTACCAGAATCTGATGGCAATTTTTTTTTTTTAAATTAGCGATTTACATATGGCAATAAAAGAAAAATTTCATCTGTCAACTGAAATTTCGAGGAATTGTTTTTGGTTTGGCTTTAAATTTCCTTTAAAAAGTGATGAAAATGTCGAAGAAAACTCTTCGATCGCAAGCAAGACATATTGTTTTCAATGTTTATCAAAGAATACTTGGTCAACAAGATGCAGAACATACACAATCATCGATATTGAGCCATGTGCAAGCGTTGACTGGTTAGTAGGAATGACACGTCTTGATAGTTTGGTTTATGGGATTTTTCGTGTGTATTATATTATGTACTTATACTAAACTTTGGTTTATTTCAGGGGTTTCTTATACTACAAATAAACTTGGATAGTTTTGATTTAGAATTGATCAGAAACAAGATAAATGAGTTGTACACTGTTTATTTCTCTCAAATAGGGATCGATGAATGGCGAAAATCTTGTGAACATGTAATAAAAATTGAAAATCAGTTCATAGAACAAGATCGGTTAATTGAGATGCAGGAGGAAAGGTTTATTATAAATACTTCGTTGAAGACTTTTTTATGGACGTGCAGTATTTGGAACCATTTTCAAGTTCTTAATTAATTAATAAACTCATGAACAGAGTAATTGGAGTTTTCATCTAAATTTCAAACCCCACATTGGATAAATTTTTATATTTGTATGTATCACACACAGAATCAGCCGCTATAAGGAAAAAAAATATCAAAACGTTTTACTCCAATTTCCCCAGTATTGCTAGCGTCAATTTCTTTTTTCCCTTTTTGCCATCAGATCCTGGTAGACCTATAAATAATTTAAGATTCAGAAATTAACTAATTAAATTAAATCCGATTTCCGTATGTCAAAAAGGTATCTCCTAATATTTAAAATAATTAATTATAATATAACGGTATGAAATAATGTTAGGGTAATGTGATACAAAACGTAATACCAGCAGCCGAAAAAATATTATTTTACTTAAATAATTTTTGGCAACAGTTGCCATATCGTATCTACCAATTGAAAAATGTCCCCATTTTGTTCTTATAAAATACTTTCATCAAAATCATAATATCATATTTCCCTATTTTAGATTTTGTCACCAGTCGCTTAGTAATTTTGTAGTTTTAGCGCTTTGGAATTTGCTAACGAGAGAAATACCAATACATTATTATATTACCTAATATTTTAATAAATAATGGTGCGCCTATACGTGCTTAGGTAATTGAATTCCTTAGGATTTTGATTAAACTTTTGTTTAATACTAGCTGACTCGGTAAACGATGTTTTGTTATATTATTATTAGCTCGCTATATTGCTAATAAAATGCAGGTTGGCGGTATTTTGGAGAAACTTACGGGTTATATGTAATTTTTAATGACGAATAAAAAAAAAACAAAAGAAATATAGGTACGATCTTTTTTCAGGATTACCCAAAAATTTGTCAAAAATCAGTCAAACCGGTAGGGAAAGAATTTTATATAAAATTAAATTTAGGTTTAATTGGAGTGCCCTTAGTTCATACTCCAAATTTCTAACATATTTATCTAGTGCTGTAATTAACATTGCAGCTAAACGCTTTCGTTCTATATTCTGTTCGCCCCCAAATTTGTCGAATTATTTGAGATTACTCTTTTTATAACAGTAGCGATCAAATTAAAAATAAAAATCCGTGTGTGTTTATTTCCTTTGACCTCAGTTCTCTTTCACGGCACATACTGATTAAGCGCACGGTTTAGCATTCTCGTTCATGCAAATTCTTTATTACGTCATTTTAGTGGACAATTTTAGAATTGTATAATATAATTCAAGATCGGCTAGACCGATGTTAGTTATCTCTTTTTTGGTGGATTCTTCTCATGGAGTTATCGAATAACAATAAATTAATAAATTAATTTTACGAATGAAAACAGCATGTGGTGCCATCTGTTGACGAAATAGGAAAGTCAAAGTCCATCAAATCATCAAATATCTGTAACTATGTCACGAAAGTGGAATCATGGCGGTTTTTGGCATCCAAACCTCTAATACCAACGTAATAAAATATTTCTTTATTTGCAATAAAAGTTGTATTAATGTATAATATTATAAACATGTATTATACCTTAATGAAATCCTAAATTATTTTAACTAAAGTTAACGCGATATCATCGTATTATATAAGATATATCAAGTTCGCCGGGTCAGCTAGTGTTTATTATAAATACTCTTACGAGATTCCGATGCGTTTGTAATACCAACTATTCGTTAATTAATTTTACATGAATATGACACATATAAATAATACATAAGTGTAGACGATATTAATAATAAGCATATTATTTTAAAAATTGTATTTCCAATGAAAATTACTCATTAAGTTTCATTTAATGTTAATGCGGTTTCAAATTGATTGAAAACTGCAATCAGTGCCAATCCAATTACAAACGCTAGAAAAAGAGAAGGTGCAATTTTATTTCAAAGTTCGCTACTTTTAAAAGGATTTATTTTTATTTAAATTATTGTTGAATGGTCATTTGGTAATAATAGTTTTGTGTGGTGTTCTTTAATATTGATTAATGATTGCTATTGAGCTATGTTCATTTTTAACTTATTTTTTTTTAGATAAAATAGAAGAAGCCTTTATAGCTCTTCCAATAATTTTAAATCGTAATGATGGTTCAATATCCGAGTAAATAAATCATCGCTCTGGATGTTTTTTGTAGTAAGAACAGTTATTGGACTATGAAACAGATCGTAAATGTCTACTCCATGTACTAGTGAAGGTCATCCGTCTTAAAGCAAGTTTTGTGTGTATATTTGTACTCAAAAGAAATAATATTTGTTTTCAAACAAAACGATGCATTAAGCATTAATGCTTTATTTAATTTTAGAAAATATAATTTAATGTTAACATAATACTTTTCAGTAAGACAATAATTTGAATAAAACTTTTTTGACGGATATGAAAAAAATTGTTATACGCAAATAATTTTATACTACAGACTTGTTAAATATAACTGGAAGACGTCAGAGTACTTAAACCCTATTCATAATATTTGTGCTACGTGTATCTACGCCGCAATTTCGTAGCAAGTGTCTACGATAACATCACACTTCTACGCTCTGCGTTTATATAAAATTTACATATTTTAAGTATCAAGTGAAGAATTTTGAAGATCAATGATTGCCGTACTCTTATAAATAATAATGTAATAGATTTTTTCCAACACACAAATATTCACTATTTACAATATTCTTAATCTACGTAGTAATAATAATAACAATAATTAAACATTGATAAATAGAAAAATTAAAAAAGGTTGGTCCTTATGACAATGTACCATGAACGCTGGAAGAATTTCCTCGGTGTAATGCGATACTCTAAATAATCTTATTAATTAACTATAGCTTTAAATGTTTTGGTCTTAATTAATGCTTTCTCTTAAAAAGTTAATTTTGAAAAGACTGCATATGTAGACATCTCTTTCTGTCAAATTGTATTTGAGATGTAATGAACAGAGATATATGGTAGTGAAACAAAGTAAACAGACTAATATAGTCTACAATCCTTTCGGTAGTTGTTGAGATTATATACAAAAACGGACCGATGCAGAACGGTAACTAATATAAATAAATCAGTGGCACTACAACCTTTTTAGTTCTGGGCCTCAGATTTCTGTATCTGTTTCATGATCACATGTGAATATAATAATTGCGGCTAAAGTAAGCCGGTTTCCACACGATGTTATCCTTCACCATTTACCGCGAATGTTAAATACGCACATATAAAGTCCATTGGTGCACAGCGTCATCGAACATATGACCTTAGAGATGAGAGTCGCACGCTGAAGCCACTAGGCCAACCATTGCAATATGGAATGAATATAACCTACATCTTATAATATACGTTTGTATACAAGTTTACGAACAATATTTGGAAACTGGACCGACTTTATCAATATACTAATTCACGCTTGTGTGGCGATAGTCTATGAGTTACCGATTCTGTTCGAGTTAGTTATGGTTTTCGGATTGCTTTATTGTATTAGCACGTGAATATTTCATGAACATATTTGATTTTATGACGTATTGTATCTTTGATTTGTGTCGTCAATTGTTTTAGTCGAATGTAGGTATTTTTTAAATGATATCCACTGAAATTTATACTTTGTTAACCGGTTGCTTATTCTGCCTAATATTCAAACAAATAATGTAATTGTATTTATATATAAGAAACTCTTTTGGAGTTTTTTTTTTGTGTATAGAAGTATTTTTTAACACTTGCATTAAAAATATTTAGAAATAATAACAATAACTAACCACGAAAAAAATAAAACAATTATAGACAATGTGAAGGTAAAAATGTACATTGCTCCTTTTAATTTTTCACAGGATTTGTTTGAATATAATATATAATAAGAGTTACATTTTATTTATATATAGTATAAACGAGTAAGCGACACAACGTAACGACAAGTTACGACTATAATTTTACGTGACCAGAATTGGGTAGATGTTGATCAGTAGTATTCTTGTAGTCATAGCTTACAACCGACTTACTTCATATTTCTATATATAAAGACAGAAACGAAACGTAATTAAATCATACATCATAATGTAGAAATCTAGTGGGATCAAACATAAACGAGAGATTTGTATACAAAATATGACCGTTAACACTTCATTTGTTTGAAAAAGGCTTTAAAGAAGGCAGTGTATTATTGAGCAACACATTTCCGTATCGGTCACCCGTTAATTACGCAAACTTTCCGTCCATCTGTCAGCACCCGACAAGATTAATTGCAACAACATTTTGTGCAATAATTAAAACGAAATACGAATCTGTGCTATGAAATGTTAATTACATTTTCAAAGCTATATTTTTCTACATACAAATTATATTTCATATCAATACGGAGACTCATTTAAATAAATCTGTTATTTAATCGTGTTTTTAATAGACTAGAAAGCTTGTCAAAATATGTCTTATCCGCCCACCACCATCGTACCAATTCATAAAGGGCCGGCAACGCACGAGCCAGGCAATGTGAGTGTCGATGGGCGGCGGTATCACTAACATCAGGTGAGCCTCCTGCCCGTTAACCTCCTATTTCATAAAAAAAAGACAATCTAGTACGATTGCCGACAATTTTAATAAGGTTCAAAAATACTACTAAAATGAGCGATATTTCTCACCACCCACCATGGACTATAGCCAAGTTATTTAGTCAGGTACAAGTCACAGTTATGAGTGAGACTACGAATATAAAATACATCATATATATTGCGAGTTGTTCCCGCGAGAATGTAAGTGCGTGCTCCTATTTCACCATGCCTCCTGCTGATAGAGGACAAGTCTTTGTTATTAATTTATTTTTTTATAATTAACTAACCATTAATTACTTAAGATGTCATGTGGAACATGGTATAATGATTTTAGCTCCTTACAAACAATGTGTAAAACAAAAAACTTGGCGATTAAAAAGAGTGGCGGGAAGATTACTGCCAGTTCTTCTCTTCCGTTCTATGACCTTGATTTGAGAACTGGCAGTAAATGTAAAGTAAGAAGCATATAATATGTATTTCTTTTTTATGTTCCTAAGTGTACATTGTGTTACCTTAATGAATAAATGATTTTGATTTGTTTATAGTAAATATATACATATCTTTAGTACGACTGTATGTTCCGCACTCTCATTTGTCTAAGCCTTCGCTAGCCATGACTACTATAAGCTACAAAATAGTAATACAAATTACCGTTACATTTTAAAGAAGTTTTATTTAAACCTATTATGGGAACTGCGAGTATAAAGTTTAAAAGATTTTTTTGTAACACTAAGATAAGGAGAGCAGTGTTGCCATAGTGGCTTCAGTGTGCGACTCTCATTCCTTTGGTCAAAGGTTCAAGCCCCGGCTATGCACTAATTGACTTTTAATCTATTAACACATATAACACTATCTCGTACGGTGAAAGAAAGTGTGTCAGGCTCGTAAGGCTAATTATCTATTTTCCAATAATAATAGCCTTTTAATTCAGATACTATTACACTTAAACATCTTTCAATCTTCTATTAGGTATCTGTGTACCGTTTTTTGGCAAAGGCCTCCTCCAAATTTCACCATTCCTCTCTGCATTGTGGAACTCTCCGCAATGTATAACCTGCTGTTTCTTTTATTTGGTCTATCCACCTTCTAAGTTGTCTTCCTCTTTTTCGTTTGCTGTACCTTGGTCACCAGTGTAGTACTTTGCCCATAAGAAAGAACAAATATCGAAACAGATATTGAAATCCGACCTAAAAGCTTGTAGCGCCACTGGTTTGTTTTGGTTGACTAAAGCTATAAAAGCGTCCAATTATATTATTATTTATTGCGAAAGTGACGTAACATTGACGTGAAACATTGTTTGACAATTTATAGAGAAATGTAAGCGATGCATTATGCCTGTGGCCTTTCCAGTGAACTCATTATCAACTTGTTGTAAACATATCTTAATAAGCAATTTTAAAATTTAAATTAACATTACACGGAAATGCCGAGTAAAAGGAATCGGCACATTGTTTGATACATTTAATGTGCAAATACGTTACTTAATTATGAGTTATTTTTAGAATTTAGCTCTTTCTCAGACAAATACTTAGGTTTCTATTTACATCATATTCCTCTTCAAGTCTAGATATGAAATATGAACAGCCTATAGAATAAGATTTAGAGTCGAGCACTAAGTATGATTTTCGAAGTCTAAAAGTTATGTATAAAAAATTTGTTTTAATTGTGTTTTCATCTATTCATACACACATATTTAGACACTGAAAAACGTAGACATAGACATTAATTACAAGTATATATAGTACGACAAAATAATTAATTTAATGAAGAAGTAACAATCATGTTTTTAAATAACTTAGAATTCTGGAAGCAAAATATATTATTGCTATGAATTCTTTTATTATTTTTTAAAAGCGAATTGGTCTGGCGCGTAATTTGTGGTACCCGCTAAGTTTAATGACAAAAGTTAAAATTGACGCTCAATCGAATAAAACTCCGGGATGTCTTTATTTCTGAAGTTAGAAACAGTAAAAACTAGTTTAACTTATTACTAAACTACGTGCTTGATTTATATAATATATTTCGTGAGACCTATTTATTCGAATACAAACCTCCTTTTGCACGCTTCACTAGTATTGTTTTGTCTCCTCTCAAATTGTGTTTACGCTGTGAAGAAAAGAGATAGACTTTAGTTAAAACGGTGCAATTAGAGAAATTTAATTTGAATGGAGACTTTTATATTTTTACTAGCTGGCCTGGCGAACATTGTACCGCCTAACAGTCGATTCTTTATTTTTTTTAAATACTTATTCTGCTATTTGGGACCGCTGTCTAGCTAGTAAGATAAAAAAAATAAAGTTGATAAGACAACAAATACATTATGTAAAAATTCAAAATTTACCGTCCCGGAACCCCTCCACAAACACTTAAACTTTAAGGTATTAAAGTTCAAATTGACTTTTAAGTATTATTACGAATCTTTTGTATGGGAATATAGAAAAGTGTTATTTTTAGACTTTTTCACTCGATTTTTATGTTTCAATTTTTCTCTTCGTAAGAACCATCCTCGTACTTCAAGGAATAATATAAAAAAAGAATTGGCCAAATTGGTCCAGGCGTTGTTGAGTTATGCGCTTACCAACTTATATATATATATATATTTTATATTATAGATGTAAAAATATAGTGGGTCGTATTTAAAACTAAACAGATGAAAACTACGTTCTTTGAATATACCGTGAATTTGAAATCTTTGGAAAATCGATCCGATTGAGCTGTTACAATCGCTTTAATATAATTGAAGAAATTATGGTAATGTTTCAAGGAAACAACTCACTAAAACCCAAATTCCCGATACATTTTGGCGTTTGTTTTATTGTTTATTAAGGATCGCCTTCTGTAGCTACCCAAACTATTGTTTATTTAGGAACCCAACCCAAGACATTCGAGTTACGACGCATAGAGCGTTAACCAGTTTTTAATAGTCTAATATATAAAATTCTCGTGTCACAGTTTTCGTTGCCATACTCCTCCGAAACGGCTTGACCGATTTTGATGAAATTTTTTGTGCTTATCCGGTATCTATGAGAATCGGCCAACATCTATTTTTCATCCCCCTAAATGTTAGGGGAAGTCCACCCCAATAATTTTATTTTTTATTTTTTTGACAAAATTTTTAATTTCTATTTTTTTATGATAAAACATACTAAAATACATACAATTCTCCATTTTCACCCTTCTACGATCAACCCTAATTTTTTATTATTAATGATATACATGGCAAAACAACGTTTGGCGGGTCAGCTATATACTAGTTAATAATATAAATATAACGTTAATAATAAATATATATAAAATGTAATAATTTGCTTGCTGCTATCATAACATAACATAGAGATATCTTTAAAATGATATAAAATGCATTCGAATAATTAAAAATGTACTTCAGAGGAAGAAGTTTGTTCTAGTGCACTATAAAGTGCGCCTCATTTCGGCAAGAGTGCGCTCGTCCGGTCGAAATCTCGTCCCAAATCCCTTTGTTTGTCTTAATGTGTCAGTTTTTACTTTTTAATGAGCCGCCATCCTTTCAAAGGTCTAATACTTGTAGATGTTCTCTGATTTCATTTAAATTGTAAAGAGAATATTTAGTATACTCAGTGATAGCCTTCTTCTATTAGAATTATTGTTCAACAGTCGAAAGCTTCAAGTGCGTCAACTAAAAACTTAAATATATTATGTAGGACAATTAAGGCAGCGTCTAAGCTTTTTTTTAATGAAACAAAAGGGGAACAGGAGCAGCTGGTTCATCTCATTTTAAGTGATATGCTCGCCGTCCATGGTCACCCTCAATATCAGAGGGCTTGCGAGTGCGTTACTTATTGGTACGCTCTTTTATTGAAGGTCCCTAAGCCGAATTGGTTCGGAAATACCTTAGTGGGTAGCTGGTTCCACATAGTGGTGGTGCGCGGCAATACCTGAATCGCTTGCCTGAAGTCGACCTTCAAACCACTAGATTTAAACGTGCACAGTTATCCTTGCTGTATCGATTGCATTTGTTTCTTAGTCAGAACAAAGAAACAAATGCAATCTATTCCTTATGCGCTTGAAAGACTAGTTGATTAAAAAGTAGCAAGCTAATTGAATAGAGACTAGTCAACGTAAGATTGAAACTTGGACTTAATTAATCAAACAGTTCATAATAAATTCAATATCAAAGACGAACCTAGTGGTAAGTAATTAAATTACGTGGCCTTTGCCGTGACAAAGTGGTTCATTGAAGACGTTTAATCTTAGCGAGAAATTAATAATGTATTGAGTTGAGACTGTTCTAGCATACCTTACCATACGTGCACTTTCAAATTACTGGTACTATCCACTTTGATACAAATTGCTATTGTTTAATTAAGTAATTTAATTTGCATGCATGATACAAATATCACGTTTATTATCCAACAAACTGACAAAGGTAAAACAGATCTGGTAATGAATCATTGCAGACTGATGGAGAGATTTGGAGTGAATCTGTAACTAGTCCATGACATACCTGCCCCACGAAATAAATATGAGACCTTTAATCATGTAATAAATAAATAAATCAGTGGCACTAAATTCAGTGGCCCTCAGATTTCTGTTTCTGTTTCATGATCATTTATTAATCTAATAGGCAAGTAGGTGATCAGCCTCCAGTGCCTGACACACGCCGTCGACTTTTTGGATCTAAGACATGTCGGTTTCCTCACGATGTTTTTCTTCACCGTTCGAGCAAATGTTAAATGCGCACATAGAAAGGTATGAGAGTCGCACGCTGAAGCCACTAGGGCAAAACTGCTTTAGTACATTTAGTAGTGCTAACGCACTACTAATTGAACTTAAAAACTGAAATTGGGTATAACTACCCAATTTCAGCACTTCTTAAGAAAGGAAACAGTATTTTTCCATCCTACGAACTAAGTAGGTAAAGTTATATTATATTCTTATTAAAAGCATGCTTTCTAAACAGAAAGAACAATTTAAATGGAACACGTCACTGCGAGTTTGCAATGTTATTTTTCCAGGCGTTACAATTTAAACATGCCAAGTGGTTTATTAGCCCGGGCCAAAGTGGAACACTGTGAACTCGAGACGTTGTGTAAGTTTGGGACTTAGTTCGGTGTAGGGACTTAAGGCCGAGTACACATGACTTGAAAACGCCTACGTTTAATTAACTGTTAAAGAGATGTTCAAGCTGTATTTAATTTGTACCGAGTGTTAAGTTTGGTAGCGGTTGTTGGAGGGATGTTTTAATAAATGAAACTCTTTGAAGCTAAGTGTCAACAGTTTAATCGTTTAATAACAAGAGCTTATAACTAACATAAAATTAGTAACAAAAAACTGTAGCTAAACTTATTAATGTATTTTTAAAACTAAGACATAGACATAACATTTATTATTAAAAAACACACACACATAAACACACAAAATAACAATAATCAAAGAAAAAAAATAAAATGAGAGATATAAAGACAATAAAAAAATGCCTTTTCCCATTCGGTTCGTTTCAAGTGAGTAATGTGTGTGTGCTGTGGCTGTAATCGGTCCTGGCTCAGCATTATGCTGAGGAGCAGAATGTTCCACAGCGCTGTTCATTCTGCAAAAAACGAAAGAAAAGGAATGTAATAAATACTTAGTAGAAAAAAAAATTATAAAAATTACCAGTGTACGTAATGAAGTCTTGTGTAAAGGTGTATAATAAAATTAATAAAAATGTAAATAATTCTATTTACATTAAATTTAAAAGTTTAAAATAAGAATAATTCTTAAGTTAATAATTGTTAATAAAAAAATAATAAGTGTTAATAATTGTGTAAAGTGTCACATATGTTACCTATAAAGAATATAAATGATGTCGACATACTGTACATTCTCGGAAACGAGAATTATGTAAAACTAAAGGGCTCATTTATCACTACCAAAACTCACGTTTTACACTTATTGACTACAACTGTAAGATTGTTAAACTCAAACTCAAAATATCTTTATTCATGTAGTTAACATTACGTTCGCGCTTAGTTAACATTACGTTGAGGTCGTAGGTTCAATCCCCAGCTGTGCACCAATGGACTTTCTTTCTATGTGCGCATTTAACATTTGCTCGAACGGTGAAGGAAAACATCGTGAGAAAACCGACTTGTCTTAGACCCAACGTCGTGTGTGTCAGGTACCGGAGACTGATCACCTACTAGATTTTAATATGATTATGAAACTGATTCAGAAAACTGAGGCCAAGACCTAAAGAGGTTGTACCGCCACTGATTTATTTTTCTTATTTTTTATTATTAATATATATATATGGAACTTTAATAACGTCGAGTTACATAACTATAACTGTAGACAACAATTGTTTTTCGTATTTATCTTGTATGTGATAAGGTTTTGTATTCGATGTATGAGAAAGAATGTCCATTCATTATTTACTAATGGAAATGGTTGAAAATCTATTGTTCGGTCCAATGCCAATAGGAAATGCTATTTCACATATGTAAGATAATCAAATATAAAAAGCATATTATATATAACTTAGTTTGTTATCTTGCAATGGACATCTTTTTCTTATAGTGCCATCACCTTGCGGAGGTTGGCGATCATCATGGCTAGTTTTATTTTGGATGCCGCGCTTCTAAACAAGGACTTGGTGCTTTGCCCAAACCATTGTCTTAGGTTTTTCAACCAAGAAGTGCATCTGCAGGTCTCCTTCTACCTGCCACTTTGCCTTGTATGATTAGTTGAAGGAGCTCGTATTTTTTGGTGATAAGTAAAACGTGTCCGAAATACTTAAGTTTCCTTTTCTTAACCGTCAAAAACACTTCTTTGTTCTTCTGCAATGGCCACAGAAACGTTTAATGAATAATCCAGTACAGCTAATTTTTTAAGAATCTTTTCAAGTAATAAGTTATTTTAGGTCAAACTAAGTTCCAGCCATTATATTGCTAACAAAATTATTAACTGTGGTAGCAGGTAATGGTGACAATAATTGGAGTGCCGCTAGCAACGAAATCAGCGCTAATGCGAAAAAACCAAGTTTCACTAACTTCCGCCGGACATAGTTGAATTGAGTTTGGTTTTCGATTCAATTTCCTACTCTTTATAGGATACGACATAAGTTCTCTACGTTATACTTATAGTACTGTATATATTTTTTGTTGAAATATTTTTTTAAAATTATGAATCTATGAGCATCATGAGTTCAATGAGTATGTTCTATGGGTTATATTAGGTATTCTAATTATATGGGCCGTACAGTAAATATGCAGACAATGGAAGCCCGCTTATTATCTATGTGTTCAAGAAGGAAACAAAACATACACATCAGAAATACATTATAATTAAAAAAAACAACTTCCCAGATAAGAAAAAATGGTTTTAAAGAATAAGTAAGAAACATAACTAAAATAAGTCAGTATTATAGGAATTACACGTTAATGTATGAAGGCACGATATTAGGACGTGTGCTAGGTATATCCAATGTCATGACCGAAAAGAACTCATCGGATCATGAAACTTTATGTTCAGTTCTCCGGCAGTTAGGAAGATGTTAGTTCAACTGTGGAATTTTTTCTAAGAGTAGTGCAATCATTAATAGATTATTTTAAAGAGCGTTAGGTTATTATTAAAAAAAAAGTTATTAAGTGTATTTAAAAAGTATTTTACCGATACCGCCAAACAATTACTAATAGAGGTCCGTGACGTTGTAATCACCAGCGATTAAACCCGTGTCTTTATGTCAACCCAATAGCGATTGCGTTTCTGTTCAATTTCAATGTTGTGTTTTTTTATCCTATATATATACATATATATAAATGTATTGTTGATTGCGTTCTGTCTCGCAAAAATTCGAGAATAGCTGCACCGATATTCAAGATTATAAGTAGCCAATACTTATAATCTTGAAATATTTGTAGAAAAGTCAAAAATCATTGGGAAATATAAGAAGCAAAGAAAAAACCACAACAATTCAATTTTACAATTAAAATCTGTTCTAAGCTAGTTATGTTCATGTCTTTTGTATTTTTACAAATATAAAAATTGTCATTTGGTTCTCATATATCTATGCCCTAAAAAAATTGTATTTCATAGTATGTATGAGATCTCATTCTGTGTTTAAAATTTTGACACAAATATATGTAGGTGATACGAAGGTCACCGGGTCATCTACTACGTAATAAACAATCGAATGAATGACGACATTATACATTTTTATTATACTTTATAATGTCGGATCGTGAACTATAAACCTGTTTGCGGTGGAAGTTGCAGTTAGATTGTATCATGAATAAATTTATACAATCTCGAGAACATTCCTGATTCCCAATTTGTACTTTTCAAGTTTCAGACTTTAAATTCTTTCGCAATTTTCAGTGACTTCATTATTGCATTGCATTCTTTTATATTTAAAGAACCTAATTTAAAAGACCTGGTTTGCTTTGCCCGTCAATTTATATTGAGTATTGAACTTAATGAGTCTGTTATAAGTTTTTATTTTAAGTCTCTGTCTCTGTGTGAATATAAAAACGAAACAAATGTATGAACTGCTGCCCCCGTGAATTTTGCTTTGCCCTAATATGATTTTTTACTTAGCCTACCTTTTCATTAACATACTAGAGGTTTGTTCGCTTTTCGGGAAGAAAAACCTTAGTACTAACTATAACAATTTTTTTTTAAATTTACTTTCTTTTCTCCTTCAGTTGAAGGATGGTTTATATAAATAGGAGGACAAATGATTTTTTTAGATTTCTAATAGTAGATTTTACCAGAAATAACAACATAATTTTGGCGAATAATTTATCATTAGCTTAGCTTAACTATAATATTATTTAAATAACTGTGTATTCTCTACAATATGTAATGTCTATGGCCTATGCTTGATTAGAAAGAGAAGACTCACTAGTATAAGCAAGAAGGTTTATTATACAGTTAGGCAAAGTTTCGTAATATTGCGTTCACGCCCGATACAAACATGATTTTATAATGAAGTTAGGCACTGTCAACCTTAGGAAGGAATACGTTTGCATTTAATTTGTAGCTAGCTTCCGGTTATTATTGTTGTTAATGAAATAATTTTAATTAGTAGTTACTACTGTTCTAAACTAAAATAAGTTAATTGTTGCGATGTTCTTCAAAACTCTATTTGATTGATAGGAAGTACGAGATTTGTTTTAATAAGTGATTAGTTTACTATTTTAGTACCCGGGAATGCACGCTTTCCACTTATTCATAATGTTTTAAGTCTCTCACATGTTGTATCGGATAATTAGACTTATTGGAAGACTTTAAAATCATTTAGGACAAGTTTATAAAATAATATACATTTTATAATTAACGATAGATCTTCGGTCTCCTGTGATGTCGACTAATCTTTTTGATATTTCTTTAAAAAGCCTTAAAGAGGTAGGACCCCACGGACCAAGGGTCTCGACACCGAACGGGACAAAATCATATTCTGAGCCTAGACCCCTGTCATCACAGAAGACCGAAGATCTGGCAGCTACCTCGGACAAAGAATTAGTCTAGCTATTCAAAGGTGGAACGCTGCCAGTATCTCTGGAATCTTGCCTAAAGGGACTCCTTTTAATAATATATTTTTTGTTTATGTTAAGGTTAGTTATTTATTTCAATGTATAATGTATAGTTATGTGTATTAACGAAAGTATAATCAAGTAACGCGCAGTGTTTTACAAACTTAGGCATAACACTGAGAAGAGGTTTTATGTATCGTTAAATTGTTATCACTTTGTTTAAAATAAATTTATTTTCTCATAAGACACACGCAATTGAAGATTAAAGCGCGAAGCTCAACAAAATTGGAGTTTGCTTTGAATTTGATTAAAAACCTTAGCGATGCGCTTAATACGAGCCATGTGTTTAGGACAAGAGACACACTGGGTGCTTACTTATTATTAAAATAAATAATCTTTTATTTATTGCAGTGAATGTCGAGGCTATTCAACTCCTTGACACCTAGTGAGAAGACTGAAAACGACAAAACCATTTTAACTAGTGAATTAGTGTTAGTGCACTGTAATTGTGAGTGAAAAAATAGAACCAAAAAAAGAGTGTCTAATGGACACTGTAAGTAGTGTTTTTGGACTATGTTATATGTTAGATTTAAATTACTTATTAGTCTTAAGTTAGGCTAGATTGTAATGTTCCATGATGTCTTAGTAAAGACACATGTATAAATAAAAATATTGAAGTGCCGACATCATGAAGGTTTCTGGGGAAAATTAGATGTAGGAAGCATAGAACAGATCCAAATGGAAAGTTCGCGAGGTCCTTTACCCAAAAGGGGTCTATACTGCGGAACACGAAGTATTGGAGCTAACGTAGAGTAAGTGTAATAATAGTAATAGTAACAAAACTAACACCCATTTGATTTTAAATTTTGATATGGATTTAAAATAACTTTATTAATATTATTGCAAGTTTCTCGTTTCGGTGGCCAATTTTCGGTCGCGGAGTGTCTGTGTAATTTAGTAGTGTTTATATATAGTTACATTTAAACAATCAATTTGTTTGATGTAAAATAATTTGTGATGTCAAGTAGACGTCAGACGATACATGTTTTTGAAAATAAAATTTATTTATAGATTTTTGGCCTACTATATAATTTGTGAACATAAGTGATTTTTACGCTGGGTTTAAGCTGAGCTTTTGCTTGTATTTCTTGGAGCTGGTTCCTGAACATAAGCTTTCGTTTACAAGCCATCGTTTTATTGACGAGTTTGCATACAACCGTTTATGCATTTTAGGCAGTTGTTCTTATGGATACAATATATTGTCTAAAGACAGACAATAAAGCTGGCTGTGTAAGGCAAGTGAAACGGCACTTACTCCAGGTCCATGTAAATCCTTGTCAAATATATATTATCTGTTGTTTTTGAACTTATGGAATTGTTGAAATTTTCCTTTCTGTATTTGGTCCACCGGGATTATGATGTCAAATAAATTCTTTGTAGATAAAGGCTTTATTGAATTTCAAATAATGAGCTCAGTGTGCCACTGTAGTTATAGGCAGGATTATTCTAGCCAGGTAGTTGAACAGGTAAATTGAATTTCAAGTTGTTTAATCTCAAAAGTTCTTGTAGAATTAGACGTTTTATCCATTCAGGATGTCCTGGAATTTTACTTAGGTTTAATTTACAACAATCGTATTTAAATTGTCACAAACAAGTAGTTTATTACTGATTTATAAATAAATATATATTTATAAATTTGACTTTTTGAACAAAGTTAACAGGTGACGAGCACCAGTAGTATACCTAGTTTGTTGCTTGAATTTTAAATCATGCTGAGTTTTGTTACGAAAATTGTAAGTGATAGCAATAGTTTGTCTGTAATTTATTTTATTAGTATATTACACTGGTATCAAAGATTAGGAGACACTTTAATGGACCAGTAAGATATAGTGTTATAATGCTTCTTGAGGAGCCAGTTCATGACTGTTAGCTGGTAACAATTTGAATTGTCAGGTATCTTCCGCTATTTGTATAGATACCGGTAAACTTCTTGAGCATTAAACAGGGGGAACGTTTGCGCATATTACACATACGAGCAAAAAAGTGTGTAACAAACATCAACTGATTTACCAATCACGCGATCGACATGTCACTCTCCCGTCGCCGCGCATCACTGCCCGCCGCCCTCCCAGTGATACCTTAAAATCGCTTCTGCGCAGGCAAGGATATTTGTTCAAGATGTTTGCCGGTATCTGTAACAATTCTTTGGCTAATAAGATTCCTGTCCACTATCAGCGTATCTACGACTCTCTGTTTAACAATATTATATTATAAATATTTAATTTCCAGAATTTCCCAGTTCAAAGTTTCTAAGAACAAGCCTAAAGACTCCATGATTGCGGGAAACGTAACATAGTATGGCGTCGTAAACAAAGTAGTTTCATTCCGAAGTGGGTGATAGCTACTCCAATGTTATTAGCTCCAAGTTGTAAACTTTTTTGAGTACACAATTCTCAGTCTGGTTAAACTTTTAACGAGTTACATTAAATTGGCCTCGCGCTGGCTTGTTATGTGTCCCGCAAACGAACAACTTTTTTCTGATTTTTACCAACTTCGCCTGAAACGGGGATACTGATTTTCTTTGTCGTGCTTTTAGGTTGATTAGAACTTTTAATATGTATTGTCTACATATAAGTTGTTGATATATTGTTTTCGTACAGATTACAGTATTGACATAATTAGGGGTTATTTCGGGTCGTTAATGAACGAAGGCCCTTTACTAGTTTTATAAGAGCCCCGATTGTTAAAATCGTTGCAGTTACAACCTGATAATAAAATCCAGCCACAGGCCTTGTCTTAAGCCTTTTAATTGGCATTTTAATTGTTCTTTTTTTAACTGTTGAACTTTTTTTCGTCAATCGTTAATATAAAGCTCAAAACTATTTTTTTAAATTTCAATCTTCTCTTTGACCCAGATTACAATAGTAAGCTTAATGAAAACTGAATTTCTTTGTTATTTAAAGTTAATAATTCAAAGACATACATAGCTATAGTTTTCGTAGTTTTTTAGTATTGTATATTAAATTAAAAAAACATCATCGACTATTCTTAAGGTGGATTGTTGAAATAAGAGCCGAGGTAGGTGGCACATGGACTCTGCCCAGCCCTGCGATTCTGTAACTCACTTTTCGAACTCACACAGCGGTTTTCTCACGGCGGTCGCTTTTGAAATCATTTGTGAAGCAGTCATTTTATGATTTGGCATTCTAAAAAGGTGGGTGCTTGTAGTTTATTGTTTATCAGCTGCTGCTGCTGATTGCCAAATTTATGGTGGGATTTGGAGGAGGCCTTTGCCAACAAAAGGCAAACAGACAAGAATGTAAATATTCAACTATATTTAAGTTAATATTTTCAATACAAAACATGTATATTCTAGCTTAAGCAAAATTGTATCTTGTCTGAATAAAGGCTTATATTATTATTAAATTAAAGAGTTCAGAAAGGCAGCACAAAGTCGTATATGTAGGTTTTAACTAAAGCCTCAAAGGTCAGTCGTCGTTAAATGGCAAGAGCATGTGGAAAACACGGAGACGGCCGCAAAGCGAACGGTTTCGATGGAGCGTAATGAAATGTACGCTAATTTCCGCTTCGGGATTGAGGTTCAGACCAGGAGATGGTACAAGGCGAAAAATTCTAAGTTTTACATTAAAATCGCTCGACAATTTGACACGACTAAAAAGCAAAGAAGAAAGGGATAAAAAACTGCGGCCATTGATTTTAGTGCGTGATATTGTATTTCAGTCAACCAAAAGTTTTTAAAGCAATTCTGTATAAGAACCATATGAGCGAATAGTTTGTCGACCGAAAACAAAATTTATGTCTCAAAATATTAGTGAAAACTCAGTGAAAATGTAAAAAGAAGTATATGTAAATATACATATGTATATAAATGGATTGCAGTTACTTTATAGTGAAAATGTAAAAAGAAGTATATGTAAATATACATATGTATATAAATGGATTGCAGTTCGGTTGTTTAATTATGCTCATTAAGTCAAGGAAGATTTTAAAGGTGATAAACATAGATAATATGTATAGAAAAAACACAAAAAACGACAGTTGAACCTAACCAATATTTGATGTGTTTGGTCTTTGCACAATAACTTGGTTGTTATATACTAGTATGCCTGCAGCATTTATGCTTCAAAAATTTGTGACTTTGGGCAAGGTCCAATCTATTTGGTTTTAAAAATATTGTATAACGTATTGACACAAATATATTATACACGTGATACAAAGTTCACCTGGTCTTGTATATAAATATCTATTGAATTTTAATTAAGTGTTTTACCGTCATGGGTACATGGGATCTTAAATTCGAAATAACCTTTGCATAAAATATTAGCTCTTAGACTAGTCAAACATCACACGGAACGATGGCACAGTTACCCGTTACGAGAAAGGTCTAATAAATTCCAGTAGGTCCTTACATTTTACGTTATAACGCGCTTTTATATTCTTTTACAAAGTTCTTTTCAATTTTGCTAACGGACATGGCTATAGTAGTATTTTTTATGAAAATCAATTCTATTACGAAACATTTTTTATTCACGGCCGCTTTTATCAAATCACCATGATTCGCTTATCGTCACAAAATGAGATAAAGATGTACGAAATGTAGGAAAATATTAAATAAAGACGAAAATTCTAAAAGTCAACATAAAATTTATAGTATTTGTTATATATTATCCATGCTCGATTTATCTTTGTCTCATTTTTCGATTGGAAAAAAATCAGTTTGTAATATATAAAATGTATAATAAATCGATGGCCCTCATGGAGTTTGTAGTAAGTATTAATTAATAAACGAAAATGATTTCAAGTCTATATCATATAAAGTACTGGCTGACCACAAAAGGTCACGTGGGATCATGTTTAAGTCAAGATGGCGTTGAAAGCATTACCCGCTCTTAATGTTCACTAATATTATTAGGGTGTCTATAAGACTTGGGATTTCTCTTCTATTTTAGGCATTTTTCGTTATCCTAATTAATTAAAAATATATTATTTTTCTTAATATTTTGTATATTCAAAATTAAGTTCCTATCAGGCATATTAGATTTTTATTAATAGCTGACCTAATATTTCTAGCAAACATTTTTATAGTTCAATAAAAATAACTTATCTTCTAAAATTAAAGATAGGAGTTGATCGTGGATTGGTGAAAATGAAGGATTGTATGTATTTTTGTATGTTGTATCTTAAAAAATAAAAACAGAATCAACCAGGAAAACTCGTTCGAGCCCTGGCAGTTCTCCTACTTATTTTTCTACGTTCGCAATTGACAACTTCTCACCATAGATGAAATACCTATACTTATACTACTTAAAGAAAATTATCATTGGATATTGGAGTATAGTAAATGTAAATTTCCAATTAATTTAACTTCTTTTTTGACGTTCATAAGTGTACTTATTAACACATTATAGAAATTTAAATAATTACTGGCCTTACCAAGGTCACAAAGCATTAATGAGTAAGTTTCTGAGCACTAAGTGTGACTTCTATGTCATCCGATAGTCTAAGTTCGTACTGTCTGGGCTGTTTATCTTACCATTATTCCTTGTTTTAGCAACTCTGATAAAAAAATTGTTTGAGGGATCAAGTTAACACAACAACCTACCTATATATTTTATTACAAAACTGAACCCATCGCAATTCGTGAAGGATAGATGCTACCAATAAACTGTATCTAGTATTTATCGATATTGTTAGCAAAGATTGATGTACTCTTATACAGTTTCAGTTTGAATAATTGCCTCAGCCGATATGAGTGACGATGTCACATCAAGATGGCTTCCAACATAATGGTGGGATTCCGTTGCCGTCATTTATTGCATAGTTTTTGTTAGCTACATATATTGTAAATTTATATGTCTTGACAAGAATTAATAGAAAATTGTATAGACTTTATAGTAATATAATTATTAATGATGATAATATTTACAAATATGTAAATAAAGGGTAAGGTAAGTACAGTCAAAACCGGTTATAACGACATTGAAGGGACCGTATAGTTGTCGACGTTATATCCGACAGTCGTTATAAGCAATGTCATATACACAAGTACAGTATATATGTATGTACATAGTTATCGATCTAGAATAGGTAGGTATGGGTTATAATATGGTATGTTAATATTATAATATGTAAACGAGTCAAAAAAGAAACAAAAATATTTATTACGAAATAATTCGGTACAAAAGTAATCAGTCAGTCTGATTTTTTTAGCCCAGTCTCAAATATTTTTTGCATTTTAGGTTTCATACTCCTCAAGGTATGAGTATCACCAGTATCAAACTGTTGGTTAAAGACAACAGATTTTTGCAAAATCGTTACAGCGTTAAGAGTATCGGAAATCATTGTTGACTGAAACTGTTCGATGGGAGAAAGTGCGTAGTTAATAATATGCCTAAATATTCATTCAATGCAAAAATAAGATTTAAAATCGTTAAAAGCTGAAAAAAGAAGCGGTTGGTCGTTATAGCCGATGAATATCGATAAACTTTCGCCGTTGTAAGCGATATGTCGCTGTATCCGATGTTGTTATAAGCGGTTTGTTTACTGAATAGTTTACTAGGGATTCGGACGGGACCATACAATCTGGTTGTAATAACCGATAGGTCGTTGTAAACGATGTCGTTATAAACGGTTTTGACTGTACTTATAAAAAGCCGACATAAAACCGAGAATTTTACCAAATATTAATAATAATTTTATAACTTTACTAGCAGCCCCTGCGAACTTCGTTTCTCCTTAATGTGATTTTACTTAGCCTACCTTCTTAGTACATGGAATATTTTGCTATGCTACCCCAGAGACTGTTCGGTTTTCCGGAATGAAAACTTTTTAGGTTTTTCTGTGATTTTTCCCTATATATAACTAACAAATAAAAAATAAAGTTTGATCGTAGAGGGTAGATGAAAGTTAAAAGTTATATGTATATTTGTATGTTATGTAGATATCATAAGAAATAGGAACAAAAATTTTATTAAAAAAATAATAATTTAGAGGTGGGGCACCCTTAACACTTAGGGGTTTGAAAGATAGATAGTAGCTGATTCTTAGACTTACTGAATGTGCATAAAAATTTTCATAAGAATCGGTCGAGCCGTTTCGGAGGAGTATGGGAACGAACATTGTGACACGAGAATTTTGTATATTAGATTCATGACAGAAATATGGTTGTGACTTAATTGACCTAACGCTAGTCCCCACACCAGGGAGCCTCTGTCTTGTGGGGAATTAGATTAAAATTATTTCGTGGTACATGTTACATCTAATCAAACAAAAGTCTTGTAAGACCTTAAGTGTGTGTGAATGTATGGATGGGTGTGTGTGCATATATATTTGAGAGTTGTTTTAAGCTGAGTCTGTGTTAGTTTTTGGAACCTTAGAGTCATCAAAACGTATGTAGTAAGGCCTCTGCAGAATCGAAATCCAATTCTGATAGAATCATTTCTAGGCTTTTTGTGAGATTATAGCTGAATAGTTTGACTATCTCAAAATGAAAGAAATCTTAAATAATTTATATGTTTTATGATTGTCATCCACATTAAATAAATGAAACACGTGCAAAAATCTGAGTCGAAGTAAAAAGTAATAACATGGTATAAAAAAATATCTCAATCTTACGTTTGTACTACCTATCAAGTAATCTTGCCCAAATAGTGCATATGTATATAGTGATTCACCGCAGCCCGGCTCTAAGCTTTCACCTTGATGAGACCACATAACTGTGGCTTTCGATAAAAATGCCTTATATCAAGAATATATATGTGAGTTCCAAATAATATTTTGATATAAATAAGAAGTATATTATAACTAGCAGACTCGGTTGCTGTGGCGAAGGTTTTTGTTGTATTACATAGTAATATATACGTACATAGCAGCCGGTAGGAGAACACCAATCATGGGGACCACCATGCTTTTTTGGTGGTTATGGCATTAAATTGTAGCTTATGTGATACGTTGGCAATACAGCGCCATCGGTTAAAATGTGACTGTCAAATAATAGACAAATATTTGCAATAAAATAATAATACTGGTATAAATTAAGATGTAAGCTATCCTAAAGTACTTTATAATAGTTGGTCAAGATCCCCAGATTACTATCACAATTATTAATTAACTCGAGATAGCAGTAATTTATAGACAATATTTACTATACTTTAAATAAAAATGATACATTAAAAAATATATAGTTTTAATATATCAATACTGATCGGGAATTACATACCATTAATGCAACGGATGTACTTTTCATAAAATTCTAAAATACAACTGTAATTCAACAACAGTTTATCTATTATTCTGAGCTGTTTGCTAACAGCAAAGCTACTTGAGGAGTCAGCTTAAACACATTGGATTATTTTGCCTCTTACGGGGATTTAAAATCCTTCTTAAAATAGTGCTGCATAAAATCAAGGAGCTAAGTAAGGCTGGTGATATCGCAGAAGCGAGACCGTTAGCGGGTAAACTTGCGAGTTGAATGATGTTGATACGATTAATTCATACATATCTGAATTTAGAATCTTGTATTCCCCTAATAATGAGTTAATAATTAAAATAAATGTAAGCCTATGTAAAATAATCTTAAATTTACTTATAATTTAGATAAGACTGAAAAGTAACGAATTAATATTAAGTAAGAAATTTGTAATAATATGGCGACGCTGAAAGTAATTTCTGTTGTATGATTATTGTATTACTTCCTAAGTAGGTATATATTAGTAAACCAACCGCTTGTCTGTAGATATTTAAATGATACAATAATATTAGGAAAACTCATTTAACAAACAATTTAATTTTTTCATCAGGTGTTTCTATTTAGTGCTAATCTATTCATTAAACTTTAAATGCGCCTGTAAAAAAGTAGAAGCAAATATGGCGAAAATCGTATAAACTTATTTGTCCATTAATTAGGCAGTTTGTGTAATATATTTTATAGTAGTCATTATAATTTGCTTATGTTTCTGGATGAGTTCACAACAACGTTTCCTTAAGTTCTCACTTTAGCAAATTAAGTGAAACTGGCATCAAGCATAATAATCATACAGTTATTGGTTTAAATATACGCCACTAGATGGCACCACTTTGAACCATGGGTTTTCGTAAACGCGCAAACGAAATACCGGAGCAAGGGTACAATACTTTACTGCGAGTTAATGAGCGTCACTCTGGTTTCCCTTCAAAACGTATAAATCTTTCGCCTTTTACTAAAGATTTCCGTGGAGGGGAACACTCAAATGAGTCTAACTCAATTTTTGACGCTCTGCTTCGGTAGAGCTTATAAAATATAAACATTATATGAATATATATCATCATTCATCAGACAACATATTAATTAATTAAAATTTAAATATGTTTTATCGAATATTCAAGATTGAATAGAGACCTAGTCTTTCTTACCTGTCTTCAGTCTTAGGCCTTAGGAGTTAGGTTAGGAGTACAAATACTTAAAAAACTACATAGTAGAAGACAGAAGTAGATACAAAGCCTTATTAATTCCACACGGAGTCACAAAACTATACTAATTAGGTAGCATTACTATTGGTTAACCGTTAAGTATATTTTTATCAAATATAAGTTCCACAGAGTGCTAGTAGAATAGTATCAATCACAGATCACCGTTATTGGGTAAAGCTAACAAGTGTAAACTGTAAAGATTAAAGACCTTATAATAATATTATATACTATATAGTATTAGCAATAAGTAGTCAAGTAGATAATATTACTTTTCAGTTACCTTGAAGCTAAATTTGATATTTCTGAGGTAAACTTATTACTTTTACTACTGTTATACGTTTCAACTATTACAGTATAGATAAACTTATAATATAAGTATTTTGGATATTCGTGATATTACTAAGAAATAATAATACATTTGTAATCGTATGATTAATACATCTCAATTCAGTACACTGTAAGCAATTACCAATAGCTACTAGTAAATAGTCATTACTGGTAATAGACACAGTAGGAAATTTTTATACTTTATCAGGTCTTATAATCGCTTCGCGTGTGAAAATGGCCGACACATTAGGTGTTTAGCGTCCCGGTAATACGCCTGGGAACACTCTTTAGCCCGCAGGTGCGACTGCACTAGACTCCCTAGCTATGACACTTTTATTTACAAAAAGATTTTTCATTTTATTCTATTATGAAGCGTTTCTTTGATTTACGTGTTGGTAAGAATGGGTAATAAAATTCTTTATACTGAAATATTGTTATAACGAAACATTCATAATATTGCTTACAAAACATTTATTTTACTTTAGAAAATTGTTAAACATGTGGGGCGAACCCATAGTCTGTTAAATTGATGATTTTGCTTTGTTTGTTGAGGTTAGTTAACCTTTTACCACGGTCGGTAGTCCTTGACACCACGGGCCTAGTAAGAAGGCTTAAAAGGACAAAACCATTTGAACTAGTGAATTAGTGCTAGTGCACGTCAGTACTAAATACACAGTGAGTGAAAGAAAAAATAGAACACAAGAACAGAGTGTCTTCCCCTTTAATAGAGACTGTAAGTAGTGTAAGGACACTTTCTTATGTAAAAATCCTTATTAGTAAATTAGGTTAGACTTAAATTACTTATTAGTCTTAAGTTAGGCTAGATTGTAATGTTCCATGATGTCTTAGTAAAGTGGTATAAAAAAAAAGTTAACCTTTTGTGTTCGACAAAATATATATTGGTTCACCCAAGATTGAGTACTGTTTTCCTTAAACTTTATCTGTATATATTCGATAAAACAAAACGTATAAAAATTTTAATTGTACACATTTCAGACCGTTGCCCTATATAAATATTGCTTCCCATTGCCCTACTTATTATACAATAAGAGATAAACAAATAAACGTGGTTTTGTATAAAAATAGCATTTATTCATGTAGAAACACAATAACATCGTTGCCATCAATTCAGTTTTCAATTTGTCCAAAACTAGGTGTTAAAAAAATAAGACAGAATCCCGGCGTTCGGGGATTAAATTAACATTGCTATACTTGTTGTAAACTTTTTCCACGATACGTCACATCACAAAATGAAAAAAGGTTTTATTTGTGTCAAGGTATTACTACGGAGTGTCACATTTTAAATATCGAATATGTAAAAATTACATAATGGTTCATTTACTGGTTGACCAGGTGCGATCTGGATACTAGCTTGGGGGTGATCTGACACGTTGCCCGAGCACAGATCAAAGCTGAGAAATATAATGCGACATAACTATCAAGTACGTCACAATAGCACAGAAGTCGACGCGGGTCCCGCCGGCTAATTGTGTCCGATTCGCCGATAAATATAACAAGGACAAGCCCGAGACCAGACTTTAAAGTTAAAAAAAAATACATTAAACAAGTACAATATTACACAATTAATTCAGATTCAAACGATTTTGTAGGAAAGATCGTCTTATTATATTGTGTTGCTTGTGTTGATTGAAACTGAGTGATTATAATTGAAAATTCCTTCCTAGAAATGTCCCGAATTCAATACAATATTCCGGAACCCGTTTCTAGGAACTAATGAGAGCGCGTATTTGCCTGATTGGGTTGGCCTTCATACTACATACACGGAAAATATGTCAGTGAAAAGTTTTAATATGTGTGTGTTACATGTGCGCAATACTTGATCATAGGTTAAAGGAAAAGAATGTGATGAGAAAAGTCTACTTTCATAACTGAATACCTATTTTTTTATTTTATTTATTCCATATCCTTATTCTATCTTTACAGTTATTACTAATTCGATAGAACGACACAATATTTACACCCACACCAATTAACCTAGATAAAAACATTAAGAAAAATATATATTTATATACCTAAATCTTATAACTAATAATATAGGAAGCAACTCTTGTGAACTCAGCCAGTGTACAAACAAATAGGTCTACCTCAACAGAAATCCTATTTATTATAATTATTGCTCGCGTGAGTCGCTTCGCTAACCAAGTTGGAATGTGCACGCGGTACATCCAAAAGTTGAGACTTCCGCCTCAGGTTTCTACTTGGTACCCGTAGACTCAGTCTCTCCATTATGTCCAGATTATGAACCCGGATATAGATTAACTTCGGTACTTGTATAATTTTTCAGTGTTAGTTGAATTTTTTTTTTAATTTGTTTATGCACTTCTTGCATTTTACCCTTATATATTTTCATAGTATTTTTTCTTACTAGGGTTGCCTGGAGATGACTTGTTAGTGATAAGACCGCCCGTTGCATCCCTAATAATTTATGTTTCTTGTTTTTATTTGTAGTGTAACGAAGTTTCTATACCTAAACCAATCTATAAAAAGCTAGATGCAAACTAAGACTGAGACCCAAATAGGCGAGTCGCCAGTGGATTGTTTTTCAAGCACATAATGCTAAACTTACATGACTATAAAAAAATAATAAGTAAGTAATAATCAATACCAAAGAACTTTTACAAGTCTGAAACCAAGACCGAGAATCGGAATCAATCAAATAGACGGTAGAACGTCCTGTTAAGAGACCTCACGAGTGACAAAGTACTGCCCTCATTCTGACCCATTTTTTTTTTATTAAACCCAGACTTAATCATTTCACACCCGTTCGAGTTCTTATAGTAGCAATTGTTCCATCGGGAATAGATGGAAACAACGATTTGTCTTCATTTGTACGTTCTAAATCGTGTCGTGGATGCCAGTAATTGATTGAATGTCGATAGGATACAGTGTAAAACGCTTTGCTCATATCACCCAGATCTGCATGAATAGGTCATTAGGCTCATTATGCATATAGTAACGAGTAGGGATGACTAGTTTTATTTCGCCTTAGGTATATATAGGGTAATAAAATAAAGTAAATAGGGCTGACTAGCAGCCCTATTTACTATTTAAGTGAAGTTATGTCAAACCAATGGTGTTACAGCTCTTGCATATTTCTGAATAGGCCAAGTAGGTAACAGGCTTCTGTGTAACGTTCTGTTTTTGGGTCTTAGATATGCCGGTTGCTCACTATGTTTTTGCGCAAGTGAGATGTGCACATAGAAAGATAGATAGTCATAGCCGTTCAAACATAGGTTTGAGAGTCGCTACTCATGCAAGTAGGCCAACACTGTTCATATCTATAATATATACTTACTATAATGGGGTCCGGCATCGCTCTTTTCGCTTCACCATGCAACCTCAGCTAGATATTGTATTATGATATCCTTTCATTATTGTTTAAGAAAAGTGTGACCTGGAGAGAAGAGTTCTGATCTATATCAGTCAGTATTTACAGGGAAGGTGGATTCAAAGAGTGACGAATGAATGAGTCCTTCAACGAATCGGGACGACACGAAAGTTTATGGATATTTAAAATACGGAAAGTCGTAAATTTCGGACACTTTTGCGTCATCATCAAAACGACTTGGTACAGCTTATTGTGTATCGTGATGGGCAAAATTCAAGGCAAGCGGCTAGTAGACGTGAAGAAGTCGTGGTTGCGGAACGTATGTACCGTGTGCACCATAACCGCCGAGGAACTGTTTAAACTAGCGCCAAAAACCCGGCAATTCAATTTGCAAACAGCCAACCTTTATAAATAAAGTGGCACCTGAAGAAGAATGTTTTTAGGCCGAAATCTTCACCTAAAAACATTCATAATTAAAATACTGCGTCACCCACTTAACTTTACTCACTTACAGAATAATTTAGAGAACCAAAATATATACAAAAACTTCTCGTAACGCGTCATATTCTGGTTTAAAATTGCGCGTCACCCAAGGTGAAGCTCTTTTTTTATTTTTTGGCTTCTACATCAATGCTGCTAATTAGTATTTGAGTTCGCTACATTCACGTTCATCATATGTTGCAGCAATATTCCGCTTCCGGACTTTTTACAAACATTACTTACGATGTTCCCTTGTTCACTGAGACTTTTGCTTTTGCGAAATGCACTTGGAATTAATGTAATGAATTCGTGTTCATGATGTTAAATAAGATAATCTGTAGTCAAGTAAATGAAACAGAGTAAGTCAGTTGAATATTAAATGAAACTATAAAGAGCACTAACATCCGAACTCGGAACCGTCCATTATCCAGTAATACACAAATATAGACACCAGTTCTATCTACCAGGGGCCAACCTTAATCTTTAATAAGCACCTGTGCACTTAAAGCCCACGGCCCAAGAGGGAACAAAATCAAAGTTGGAGAATTACTCTTATATTGTTGCCGTTTATTATTTTTCGCCTGCTCTGCGGCCGCACTAGCTTTTCATTGATGCCGTGTAATAACAAACACTATGCCTGATTCCTATGTGATAGATTGCTTGTGTTGATTAGTGAACTTATATGATGAAAAATATAGACCACAAGTTCCACATGATCACTTAAACCTTGACTCGACACTGGGACAAAAGTTATCATATAGAAATTCCTTGAGATGTCAAAATCCTTCTCATTACGACAACGATATTTTACTAGTAGTAGTCGCCAAAGGGTCATCGCACACCACAACATGCGACAACTTCGCATATCACTGTTTGTAATAAATATTGTGATTCACGAACATGATGCGTACCTGTACCTGATGAGACGAGGCTAACGTGTCTACACAAGCATCCCATACCAATCCCGTCCCATCCTCCAAGACTTCCCTTCGGGCCGCGTACCATGCGGCCCTAGCGGTGCCTGTTGGGTCCAAAAGAGCTGGCATATTGAGTGAAGATAGTGGCGTACGATGTCACTGAGCACTCTTTTCGCAATGGATGCCATGCCACAGGGACACTTATGGGGAGTATAAACGGGCCTTTCCCATATGTAAAAACCCTTATCCACATACAACACCCGCTCGTTACCGATTTATTTAACGAAGCTTAGGGTAGTGACACATTATTAATTTTATTGTAAACTTATTTCAATCTTCACTGACTACCTTAAGTAAACACTAACTCGAGTATCTCTTTTAGGGTAAGATTTTGACTCGAGAATTAACGCAACAGTGTTGGCCTAGTGGCTTCAGCGTGCGACTCTCTTCCCTGACGTCGTAGGTTCGATCCCCGGCTGAGTACCAATGAGTTTTCTTTTTATGTGCGCTCGCTCGAACGGCGCAGGAAAACATCGTAAGGAAATGACCTGTCTTAGACCCAAAAAGTCGACGACGTGTGTCGGGCTCAGGAGGCTGATCACCTACTTGTGTATTAGATTGAAAAGTGATCATGAAACAGGTTCTGAAATCTGAGGCCATACCCAAAAAGTTTGCAGCGCCACTGATACAAGATATATATACATCTACACTAATATTATAAAGAGGAAAACTTTGTTTGTTTGTTTGATTGTAATGAATAGGCTCATAAACTACTGGACCGATTTTAAAAATTCTTTCACCATTCGAAAGCTACATTATCCACAAGTAATATAGGCTATATTTAATTTTGAACAGAAATAGGGTTCCGTAAGATATTAGGGTTTTTCGGACACAAGGTGTAAAAAATCAACCAAAAAAGTTACTTATTTTGCGTACCCTGCCTAAACTATTAAAGATAGAACCATAAAATGTTCTAAGTAATTGTAGATCTTATAAATATCTACAAAAAAGTCCGCGACACACTATACCTATCTATGTCGAGTGAGGCACAATAACCATAAATGATATAATGACATGGCAAAACGGCGTTTGCCGGATCAGCTAGTATTAAATATACGAAAAAAGGCCTCATAGTTTGCTAGTCTCTATTCTCTATATTACTCTAAAGTACCCAATGAATTTACTTTAATTGGTGTGTTTCGTCTTATACCGGTTGTGGAAATTACCTTTTTACTGTTAATTATGTTGAGAAACCGTCTGCCGGAACATTAATAATTTATACGCCTACTTTATTGCTTGAATGCTTTATCTGATTCCCAAATGCTAGGTGTCTTTGTATGTTGAACAGTGTTGACCTAAATAGCCGACGGGCTGTGTCAGGCACAGAAGGTGTCTGTCAATCACCTAATTGCCTTTTAGAAATGACCACGAAACATACAGAAATCTGAGGCCCGGACCGAAAAGGTTGTAGTGACATCGGTATATATAACACTTTATTAAAGAGTAGAAATAACAAAATAAAACACTAACAATAACTTGTATACCTATCTTATCTATAAATATATAAAACAAAGTCGTGTTGGTTACACCACTTATAACTCAAGATCGGCTGGACAGATGTTAGTTATCTCTTTTTTGGTAGATTCTTCTCCGCTCCAAATAGCAGAATGAGTAATAAAAAATCGGATAAGTTACCGAATAACAATAAATAAATTAATTAATTTTACGAATGCAAACAGCATGTGTTGACAAAACTACGCATAATTTTACATCTAATTCGTGTCAGTTCAAAACATTCCGATCTTGAGGTGAATGAGGAGATGTATAACCATCTTTTATCTTCATAGTAGACAATAATATGTTACCTTATCAAAAAATGTTGTATATCAGAAAGTGCTTTAACATGCAGTATCCCAACATTGAGCGCTAGAGAGAAGAGGCCTAAAGTGTAAAACTGCCATTATTCTTTTGCCGTATTTTTTATTTTATTATTCTATGGCCAGCAATAAAACATTTCTGTATATGCAAAAAAAATTGTAACAATATTATTACTTTAATGATCGTAAAATAAATGTCTCCAAAGTAACAACGATATTGTTAGACTCTAAGGCGGAACGAAGTTAGCCGGGTCAGATAGTAGTATATAAAAGAAATCAATTTATCGTGTCGATAGTCTGAAAGAGGTAAGTCAATCTAATTCCGGATGGGTTACAAATAGGTCACAGTGTCGAGACCTGGTGTTAAGCCCTCATTAAAACTTGCCTGAACAAATTGATGAAACTTCAAGTAAATACGGAGCTTTTACGAGATACATTTCGACTTTACGCTAACGAATCCAAGTTGATTCCGTACTATTGAATATTGCTTAAATACTCCAGATTTCAACCAAAATAGAAATAATATTTCTAATATTCCTTTTTATTAAGTCTCCTGACCGCGTTTGTATAAGCGCAATCTCAAAATATACTAATAGATAGTGGAGGGGAATGTTTTGGTAAATACCAGTATGGTTTTATAAATTTACTGGTGATGTTTAAGGGGTCGGGTATTGCGTGTAGAAGCTTTTATTATTACTAAAACGATTTGACGTGAAATAAGTATAGATATATTTCAAATCCGCCTGCTGACTACTGCCAACGTTTTTCTTTTGTTTTTTTGTGTCAGGGGTCAAACGGGCAGGAGGATGTTAAGTGCTGCCACCGCCCATTGACACTCACTTTGTCAGAGGGATCGCAATGCGTTGTCTGTTCTTGAAGGACCTTAAGTCGAATTGGTTCGGATCACATCACATCGGTGGTAAAAAACTACCTTAAAAACTCAGTCGATCGACGGAGGTCGAGGTGATGATACGCAAAATGCTTCATGATGCTGAAGAGTTGGGCGATTATCTCAGGAACTACAATGCCCGTACTCTGTTATTTCGAGTAGCGATACTCACGTTTTTGTATGTATGTTCTCTTAATTTCCGAAGCGATCTCGAAACCTTGGGATCACGCAGTGGAAAAACTCAATATTAATGTCGGGATTGCAAATAGAAGATTGCGAAAAGGTTCGTATGTAAACATTCTATAACGCTAAGATCGAATTAACGAATGAAATTGGGACGCAAATAAGTTTTTACGTAAAACTAATAAAAATTTAATATGACAATAATATATATTGGAAATCCAGCGAATCCGAACTAAAAACGTATACAGTTCATAGTAATTTCTGCATTTTAAGTAAGTTCTTACCATAACCATATCATTAAGTACCGTATTTGTTTATATTAACGTTTAATATCAATAAAATAACACTTAATGGACTCATTTGGTTCGAATCACCGCTTGCAGTTTGGCAGAATTGTTTTATTTAAGGCGCAGAATTACTTGAAATTATTGGTAAAATTAAACTTTTGATGCTAAACAACGTTTAATATGTATTTAGCCTAATTGTTTTCAGTTTCTATATCTGAAATACCAGTCGTTTACATCTTTATACGTATTATTGATCCACTTGCGCGTCTGCGTTACTTAGAGTAAATACAACTTAACCTAAAACCATTTAATTATATACTTCCTCCTGTCAAGGCATTAAAGCCTTTCTTCCGTAGACTTCACTGCCTCCCTAACCATATACGAGTTCAGCCTCAGAAGCTCGGGTTAAAATCCTAGATTGGAAGGTTTAAAGAAGAAAATTTCAATGTAAGGGGAGTGAAAGTCAGCTACATTGTTAAATAATGGTAATAGACTGGTTCCAGATATAACCCCACGGCGCAGGCGCAATGATTTGAATGTAAAAAGAAGGCTATGGATAAACCGATAAGCATCTATATAATATAAGTTTGGAGATTAGCAGAGCGGAATCTCTCGGAAGGTCTAGGATGCCGGATGAAAGTTGTACCGGCATCCTTTTTTATATATTTGCGCCTTTATACCGTCGTCATTTTGTATATAGGATGGGACATCGTTTAATGAGTATTATAAGTATAAAGGTACGATATGCGTTATGTATAACTTATATATCAATAGATAAATGCCGCTATGATTGAGTTGGCCTGAACATTATATAGCTTGAATAACATATTAGATTGATAACTATAATAATAAAAATTCGGCCACGTTCAGCAATTGGGTACGTGCGTCTACTGATAAATTGGCTAAATTAAATTATTTATATACCTTGTAAATAGCTAACACCTGGACATATGCATACAAGCTGTATATTCCATTTACATGAATTAAAATATTTTTCTCTAATCAGCTCAACATGGTAATAAAAGCATTTGTACATATTAGCAAGCTAATGCTCCGCTCCTGTTACGAGGAGAAGCTTAATGCTTTGAGCAGAAATTCCTAGCATGTACTGTTTGACCTCTTCACAAGTCGCATTGTATTGGACTAGTGCACGAGTGTACTCAACGTAAGTACTATTTGTGAATAATTATTGTCTTAGAAAAATGTCTTTTTAAATGGCAAAAGGATTGTCTATATGACGACAAGTCTATGAGGATAAATATATCTTTTTAAATTATTATTAAACGTAAGGCCGCATATAATGATTTAAATATTATTTATTGTAACAGTTTAGTATATTCAATATATTGTTGATAATTTTATATTTTTTATGAATTTCACAATGTCTGTGAGCAGTTATCACATAACATTAGGCGATGTATACGTTTTTTAAGATGAATAAGACCTATCCTATGACATAACCACATTCGATTATTGCAATATTAAAACTTATTTTTGATAACTTAAGTAAGAAAATTGCATTCATCATTTCTCTAGTTGTAAAATGACATAAAATCATAATCAATGTTAATACTATTCACGGTTAAAAACAAAATTAATTTGTCTTTGAATAAATTAAACAAGCAGCCATCTTGTTAAAACGTACTTACACGGTTTGAAGGAGCTAAAACTTAAAGGTAACAGATTTAAATCTACCATAACAGTAACGAGTGTCTCCTTAACAAAGTTGGATAATATCAGAACTAGTTCGCATTCGGCGATAACCGTTTATAGCTTCATTAAAACTTCCTACACTTGTTTAAGTTTTGTTGAGAGTCGAGATTGCACCAAATTTCATACGTTTCTTCAATGCGGAAATTGTTTCAATGGAAAAAAGATTCGCGTATAATAATATTCAAGTATAATGATATTTTTTGTGTAAACGGAATGTACGTTTAATATTAGTTATTTTTAATGTAAAAATTTCATTTATTAGAAACACATAAAATTTATTTTTCGAAAAAAATTCTTATTAGAACATCTTTAGCCGTAGTGTCTCCAACAAAAGTATATTTTAAGCGGAGTTGTGGAATGAATATGACTAGATAAGCATATAATAGTTATGATAAAGCCTTAGGCCTTGGCCTCAGATCCTCTGAATCTGTTTCATGATCATTTCTTAAAGGTGATCAGCCTCCAGTGCCTGACACGCGCCGTCGACTTTTTGGGTCTAAGATATTATATCGTTTTCCTTCACCGTTCAAGAAAATGTTAAATGTGCACATAGACAGAAAGTCCATTGGTGTAGAGCCGGGGATCGAACCTACAACCTCAGGTAGCTACGCTGTAGCCACTAGGCCAACACTGCTCACACAGCAACTGTTTACAAAAGATACACACACTTAAAACCTTATAAAGAAATAAGGATATATTTTTTCCAACGACCTCTTATAGAGTATAGGCCTCCTCCAACTGGCTCCATCTCTCTCTATCTTAAGCATTTTTTACCAACTTCTTGAAGCACCGTGCAAGTGGGCGACATCTCTTTCTTTTCCCTGGTTATCTTTCCCACCTTGTTAACCATATAATCTTTTAAAATTACCAAAGATTTGATGTAAATAATACGAGTTCGGAAAGTTTGTTTTGAAAATATCTAACGCGAAAGTTAATACATTAAACATTAACAAAGCGAGTGAGACTAGCGTGCCAACGCCGGATAAGTTTTAATGAACCGGTAACGACTTGAACCGTATATCCGGGTCTAGTACTCACTACAGAATTCAAACAGTATCGGGTTGCGTGTCTGCTATAGTAATGATAAATAAAATAAATGTATAATAATAGATAGTACCGGTGACCCAATAGTAGGTGCTTTGTTTTTATGGCTCTGGCACGGTTTGTGCATTAGCCAGCGTCAAGTATAAGATTTTATAATTCGTGCTTTTTGCCTTAGAAATTCGACCGCGTCCTCCATGTACGGTTTAGGCACTCGCCCGGTACCGCACAACCCTCCCAAAGGCCGAGAACAAAGTTTAAATTAAATTAAAACTTGCCCTCGAACCGGGAATCGTACCCCTCACCTAGCTGCCACTTAATAAGACCGCTAGGCTATGAGGCGCTTAGTAGGTGCTTTCCTCGCTCAACGAATCGCAATACAGCGAGGAAATGCTGCCAGCGTTAAAGATACACTGCCACAGAGACCAAATATTTTAAATTTGTTTTAATTTTTAATTATTATTATTATGTAGGTGAAGAACATTTTACAACTTCTCTTTATTGTTCTTTTTAATCCTATAACTCCTAGTTACTTAAAGCTAAATTTTATTTTCCTCTCTGGCGGTAGTTTTGACTTGCGTTCCTTAGACAATCTTATTCTTGAAACTCCTACTCATAAAACTGAATTCTAGCACTCCTCTTTGACTGTGCAAAGTATCCTGCTATGGAATTCCTTACCAATTTATATCAGACGAGCTCAGTCTTTAAATTTATTTAAAAAGCTACTTTTTGATAAAAAAAATTCTGCCTCGTAATTAGCTACTACTTATATATACATATTGATTATTGTGACTCAGTTAACCTTTTGATTGGCATTTAAATTTTTGTAAACACTTGTTTTTATTTTTTCTTTAGATTTTATTTTATTTTAGTTACTAGTTATTTTGAGGTTTTTTATTAATTCTTTATGCACATCTTGTACTTTACCCTCTGTAGGTTTTTCTTTTTTATTATTCCACATCAGGGTTGCCTGGAAGAAATCACTTGTTATCGATAATTGTAAATACTATATATTGACTGTGTCCAGTTTGTGTTTCCACCACGCCAACTTTTTTCTATTTAGGATGATGTATAGAATAAATAAATAAAAAATAAAAAAATCTGTGTGTTGCAAATAAAGATGTATTAAAGTATTATAATTAAGAAAGAATAGTTTCGTGAAGGGTTGTTATCCTTATGGAACTGCGCCGCTCTGTCTTGCTAAGAATTCTAATTATATAATTCTTAGCTAAATGAAACCAGACGGTGATTGCTTATGCCAATTTCGGGACTACAGAATAAAAAATGTGGCTGATTAACTTTTCCTCGTGTCAGTTGGAGATACGAGGGTAAAATCCTTGGTGTGACGTGGCGTGGAGCAGTCTTCTAATATTTGAAGTTCCATAGCCAAGTGAGTAATAATCAAAATATGTGAGTGCCCTGTGCCAATATAAAATAATAAGACGGTGTATTATAAGTAAGGCAACTGCTTAAGCCTAGTAGATCATAATATTACTTACACAAAATTACATAATAATTAAATTACTTTTGTCTTAAATTGGAATATTCTCCTTCATATGGCTGAATTCCTATTTGAGTAAATTGTAAACTAAATTTTTTGTATCTCAGTTACGCGGGTTGTGAAAGGTTAATTTCTATAGGAATTTGTACTTTTAATAGTTTTATTTTCAAGAAAAAATATAGACTAATTTTTTAAAGGCCTGCAACGCACTCGCTAACTCGCATTGAGAGTGGACATGGGCGGTCACTTGACATCAGGAGAGCCTCCTGCCCGTTTTTCCTGTGTTCTATTTAAAAACATATTAGGCACTGGTAAGATTTGCCAAAAGATTATCGCTGTACTTAAAATTTTGTGTAAATTGAGGTTATAAAATAAATTACATTTAAAAATGTACTTTACAGCTACTATCTGTAGAAGAGTAAATAAAATGAACACAAAACGATCGATTTCTTGAACAAAAAGATATTTTGCAATGCAATCATTTCAAGGGAATTTCAATAAAACACGAGTACTCAATTCACAAGAAAACAGTAAAAATAAACGTTATACAATACCACAGTTGTTATGTGCCGTTGTTGTAAAGATGCCTATACACGATACTGAAGTATTAATACAGAATTTTATTTATCATCAGCATAGCTTATAATAATGTAAGGGAACAGTGATATAAGTGCTCGGCGACTAAATTTTAAATAGTGTTTTTAGTTAATTTTGTACGTGTGATAGTAGTTAATAATACATGAATATATATTTTCCTTATTGTTATATATATATTTATAGGATTGATGATGGCATGATGGCACACTACACTAAACTTTACGTGATTAACAAACTAACATCACTTAAAGATTATTTGACATATAAGGATTTCTACATCTGTTTCATTATGGTTTATCGGGACCAGCCTTTTGTCTACTTACCTGATGCACCTAAATTCGAACCCAATACTGGCTTTTACGCTATGTACAAGTTATATACGGAGGTGGACCAACAAATCAACATTATTCATAAAAAAAGCATAAGAAAATTATCCTATGTACATGTAGCATTAAAAATATTTCTCCAAGGACGGCCAGCTTGGCTATTGTATTTTTATGGTAAATCAGAGTACACAATAGATCCTCTCACAATATTTATTTAAATCTAAAATATCACCAACAAAGACCTGAATGACATGAATTTTTAATAAAAAATTATATTTCTATGGAAGCTGCCAACATTGTGTTAGATTTGGGCATAGCATTTGTTCTGCGTTCATTTTAAACATAAAATAATCGGACTATGAAATTTCGGGCAGGATTTTGTTGTGCTTTTCAAAGCTTTTATATTTGTGGTAATGGAAATATGAGCGATTTGTTTAGAATATTGTCAATTGCAAATGTTTTTTTTCTGTGTAAACTGCGCTTTTGAATCATACATATTAAAAAAATGACTAGATTTATAGACATTGACATAATATTTATTACTAACGAATCACACACAGACACACACAAAATAATAACAATCAAAAAAAGAAAGAAAAATAATGTTTTTTTAAGGAATAAGGTATTTTAAGTTTGTAATGTGCGTGTGTCGTGCTGAGGAGAAGACGTGTTCCACAGCGCTGGTCATTCTGCCAGAGACCACAACAGTTAGTTTATCTACTACAGATTTTGATGAATACGTCATATCAACATCAGAAAAATATTATAACCTATTAAATATAAAATCTAAACCAGTGTAATTGTACCATTTTTATTGATTCTTCACGAACTCTTTCTTTTCTTTCTGTCACACTGTCCCGTGATGAAAACAGTACTTTTCGTTAGTTTTAATAGTAGTTTACTTACTTTAACCCATAAAAACGCCAAATATCAAACCACCTGCTCTATATAAATTTATATTGCTAAGTAATTTACTTATTTCTTATTATTATTTAATATTCGTATTATGAGCACGTTCATAAAACATCTACTAAATAATAAAATATTTTATTGTTGTTCTAAAATGACTGGGATAAATGAAAATTCCTTCTAGTATAGGCTTCAGATAAAAATAACGTTCAAATAAAAGTTTCTTCCGTCGCAACCTTCCCAAAAGTGTCTAAATGTCACGATGTCCGAGACAACATCAATGTTAACGTCAAATTATTTAGCACTTGACAGACATAATATTATAGAGATAAAACAATTGCATTTTATTTTTGCATAAAAAATATGCTTACCAATAATATGATCAAGATACATAAAATAAAAATTATATTTTTATACTACGCCTTTTGATTCTCGCCGATTACGCAGACTAGACCTTTCATGAAAGATATTAAACTATAATATCTCGCAGATACTCGTAAATAACCGATTAAGTAGCGATCAGTGGCAATGAGCAAGTAAAGGCTAAGTAGGGGCTTTGAAAAAAAAAATAGTCAATTAATTTGTATTTATATTGTATTGAGACTTATACCGAAAAAGATGCTGTAACTGCATTTAAAAGGCAGGTTTTATTTATTTTAGTTTTTAAACTTAAATAACACATTTCGGCACTTTGATAATTCAAGTAAAAACAACATTGTGTTAGATATTCCGTAGAGTAGTTAGTAGAACGCATTAGCCGAGATGCAAGCCAAGAGGTAATCAATGTCAGCTGGGACGCTCGCGGTTTGGCCCAGGTACAAGGTACTCTAGGAGCCATTAAGAAGACTGACTGGTGCCTCTGACTTTGCTTATATAAAATAATATTTTTTTATATAGAATAAAAAAAACGGGCAGGGGACTCACCGAGGTTAGTGAAACCCCGCACATGGGCTCTCTAAATGCCAGAGAGCTCGCGAGTGCGTTGCCTTTTAAGAATTAGTACGCTCGAATCCCTAAGTCGAATTGGTTCGGAATTACTTTAGTCAGTAGCTGGTTACACATGGTGGTGCGCGGCAAAAACTGCCTTAAAAAACGCTCAGTTGTAAAACCAAGCAGAATACGAAATGCCACATGTATCACCTCGACGTCAGATGATGAAACTAAGGTGCAGGTATTGATTCTAACAACTAGCCTAGTCTAGCAACAAATTACAGTAATATTTTTTCCGTGTAAAAAATTGTGACCGGGATCAATCATAAGGTCATGTTTTATGAACAAGTAATAGTTCCTTTTGCTATCGAACTCTCTGTAAGAATTTTTTCTTACGAGTGTAACTCCTAATTACTTTCGATTTCGCTTGAGGAAGATGATTGTAAAACTTACATTAGTATAAAGGCAAATAAAGATAATAAAAAAATCAACAGCTCAAACACTAAATCTTCATTATGCAGCTAATGTTGCGATGAACAAAAGTTCCTACCTATAATTACGTCCAAATTTACATTCTACCCTCATATAATCTTGTTAAGCCCGCGGATCATAGTGTTACCTTTGTTATGGCGTTACAGATTAGTAGGGTCGACATGGCTTAGGATATTTTTTATGGGAAAAATCATTTAGTATCGAGCGCCGCCCATCCCCGCCGGCCAACTGCAACGCAAGTAAGCGATCTCTTAAACCTGCATCGCCTAGATATGATTGTCAATATGCGATGATGTATCGTGCTTTTCAAGTTAATCAAAATCAATCAGTTTATTCTTGAGGTTCTGTTGATTGTGAATCAACATTTGGGAGTTTAACAATATCAGCCCTGCGATTCTGTAACTCACTTTTCGAACTCACACAGTTTTCGCCATACTTGTGTCTTTACCAATTATATGACGATACCAACCATTGTAATTAGTTATTAAATGTATTGAGAACATAATATCAGACATACAGAAATACCAAAGACAATTAAAGTAACTTTAATTTTACTATATTATGCTGTATTATCACGTATCCTTCATTTAATTGCGAAGGGGTTATTTTTGACGTATTCATATAGTTTTCAAAATTGAATAGAGGATAAATCTGGTAATCCAGCCTTGCGATTCTGTAACTCACGTTACAGCGGCGGTCGCGCTCAAATCAGTCGTAAAGCAGTCATTTTATGATTTGGCATTCTGATAAACAATAAACTACAAGCTTCCACCTTTTCAGAATGCCAAATCATAAAATGACTGCTTTGAGACGACCGCCGATGCGAAAACTGCTTTGTGAGTTCGAAAAGTGAGTTACAGAATCGCAGGGCAGGACCAAAATGTTGTGAACAAAACATATTGAATGTTATTTTGCTAGGAAGCATTAAAAATTACTAGGTATTTCAACACAAAGAATCACTTCTTGTTCTACGCTTATGTACATGTAAGTAGTTTATGTCAATGCCATGTCTAATTCCCTGTAAGTCCTGGCTTTACAAATGCAAATTGATCGGAAGAGCAAGCTATCGCTTTCAAATAAATTACGTAGCAAGAAATACGCCGTTGCTCTATATACAATACGTGAAAAAGAAAGTAAGCAATATGTTTGATTATTTGAATCTAATCTAAAAACAAAACAAGGTGTTGAAAATTGTTGATGGATAATAGTTTCCTCTGAATTCAACATCGTAAGATAGATAGCTTCGATAATATCAGTTAGGCCCAAAGGAATATTTCGTGTAAGGCCTTGAGTTTCAGATTAACATGATACGCTTAGGCGCCAGACACGTATCCGTATCTCAAACATGTTGACAACTATCTACTAGTCTGCAGCATACGTTTGTGACATTGAAGATTACTAATTTATATTTATATGAATATTACATTCACCTGTTTGGTATGGAATCTTCACCAATTGATTGATGTTTTGATTCTCTGTTTGTATAGTATTATGTATAAGTAGTACTATTATTATTTTCTTATGTAGCCAAGTTCACATTTCAAGCATCGTCATGCTCGCTTAAATGTCATTGCTTGTGGCGGCGTCCATGCGTCGGGTTTCTCTCTCCCTAAAATATGGCGAGGGGGCCGATGGTTGGCCATGCGTCATTCTCGTGAACGGGTGCTACTTGTCGTACTTGAATTCGTGTATGCGGTGATGTTAGTAATTTCCAATATGTGTTCGCGTGTTGTTCCCAAGAGAATGTAAGTGCGTGCTCCTATTTCACCATGCCTCCTGCTGATAGAGGACAAGTCTTTGTTTTTATTTTATGTTATTATTATTAATTACTTAATATGTCATGTGGAACATGGTGTAATGGTTGCCGCTCCTTACAAACGTTGTGTAAAAAAACATGGCGATTAAAAATAGTAGCGGAGAGTTTATTGCCAGTTCTTCTCTTCCGTTCTACGCCCTTGAGAACTGGCACTAAATGTTAAGTTAGAAGTATTTCATATACATTTCTTTTTTTGACGTTCATAAGTGCACATTGTGATTAAATGATTTTTGACTTTTGACTTTATAAACGAATTGGCTAGGAGTTGTTATATTTTTGTGTGAGCTGTAATATTGTTTCGTAAAGTTTAGGAATTAATATGGATTATTCATAACAAAGCCACTCGGTATAAAAATCTAGCAAGTCTTCACATGCACAAAGTTCTTGTTCACTTTTGTAATGGTAATCTCTCTGTCTAAGCAGCTTACAAGCTTGTTTGCATTTTATAAGCTCCAGCATAGAATATTGCATATAAAATACTATATCTCGGTCGAACATGGCATTAAGGAGTTTTTATTTGAATTTGCAGTGACTGTACGATAATCGGAAAATGTTAACCAAAATATTTTGGTTAAATTGGTATATTTACTAATTCTGCAAAGTTTTAGCTTACGTGACTTCATCTTATTAGAATTAGGTAAAATGATTAAGACATTATGATTCTATTAAAAAAACTTTTGTTTACCATCAATCCAGTTAATTTTCTGTGTTAAGGTTTTTCACAAATATAATTATATATATTTAATTTTATTATTTTTGCTCAGAAACATGTTGAAATGAAGACAATCTGATACTTATGAAGGCAAATAAGAAACCGTAGCGCTATCCTGACCCATTCAACTTCTTCAAAATCGAGTAGCCCGCAATATTGCAGCACACAAATCACAAGGGGACTCTTTGTATCGAAACAGTCGCATGGGTCCGCCAAGCATCCGCGTATATACACTATACAGCATACATATATATAAATATTAGCATTATTATTAGGGATTATTCGTCAAAGTAACTCACGTTATCCACTCATTAACCCATAGATTGTAGAACGACATATCGTTGTGGTTTGACAGTTAAAATCCCCACTAATCTACAATTACCAGTCCACTAAATCGCGTAAATAAAACATGATTGTGTCGTAAAGTTTTATAATTCACTTAAAGAAGTAATAGCAGTTTTAAGTTAAAAAATATTTTAATAAGCACCGCGGCAGTCTCCAGGCGTTCGCGCTTTTTTCTTTGGTACTTTGCGAAATTAAAAACTGAGAAAAATTTACACGGACGTTTTATAAGTTTTATTTTACTGAACCTTTCTTTGAGTTTTAATAAAAAGGCTTGAGATAACTGTTTCTGTTTACATCTGTTGTGAATTTATCTCGTAATTATGTAAACGAGAACAGGCTTCGGAGTTAGTAAGAGAAATGTAGTTTTGATAACTTTTGTGTCTTTAATTAAAACTGAGGCCTATGTATTAAACACAAAGTTTATGTTATTGCTTGGATCTTTAGTAGATAAAGTATATACTGAGTATTGTTTGTCTTATCTTTGAGACTTGAATTCTTTTTAGCTTCCATTTTCCTCAATGTTTCGCTTTAAGCAGATGTGTTCGTTTTATCGTTATGTTAATCCAATAATAAAACAAGGGTGTGTTAGTGGGCTTAAAATATAATACTTAATTTATCCATTACTTAATTCGATAAATTCCCTAATTCTAAAATTTAATTAGTAACAGTAATGTTTAATTCGTAATAACAAAAAATGTATTATAGTTATTTTTAAAATAATTCTTTACACGCAGTTAATATTACCGAAATCAACAAATATTTGTTCTTTAAGTAACAATATTAATGATTCTTTTTTCCCAAATGGGAGACCTAAAGCAATTGTGAACGTAGAAATGACAGATAATTTTACTAAAACACCCTCATTATGAGCTAAGGAGATTAAGTAAGGAAATAAACCTTTTTATAATTACCGGCTATTTTCCGTAGACGCCTCGTAGCTTTATCTCCGCCGTCGTAGCACGGATTAGCGTTTTTCCTTGAGATACAACAAAAACTGGACATTTATCTAAGTATCGCAAACTACCGGAAAAAGGAAATTATTGAAATCTGTATAATACATAATAAAACTAGTTATATACAATCTTTATGTGCATTTGCTTTGAATATATAACACAATTGAGTTGCGAACTGATATTAAATGTAAATTTAGAATCAATTAAACGTCTTTTCTGTTGACGTTCATAAGTGTACTTGGTTGACTATTTGAATGAAGTTATTTTGTGTTTGAGTTATGTTTCAACTACAAAACTACAAGTCCCAGAAGTAGTCACGTTTCTGTGTTTGTTTCGTTGGTTTATAAGCCGTGAATCAAACTAAAGATTTGGCGAATATGAATAATGTAACACATAATAGTAACTTTATCCTAAAAAAGTATTATTCAGTAATATACTATAGGTTTTTAATAAACTCAAACTCAAACTCAAAATATCTTTATTTAAGTGGGTAACCAAGTACACTTTTGAATCGTCAAGTTAAATTAATCGTAAATTTACATTTAATACCAGTTCTCAAGTCAAGGACGGAGAGCGGGTAAGAAGAACTGGCAAGAAACTTTCCGCCACTCTTTTTAATCGCAATGAATTGCTTTTATTGATATTGGTATTTCTTTATGGCCCTGAATCCTAAACAATACAAACATCTGAAAGAAGGAAGGAGGAATAGATGCTCTAGAAATGTGGTATTTGGAGGCGGATGCATAGGATTCCCTGGACAGCTAAGGAAACAAACGTGCCCATACTAAATAGTTACAGGTAAAAAATCATCTTTCGACAATTTGTTACCAACAGATCCTGATTTTATTTGGACATTTAAGGTAAGGCACGAGTGGCAGTGTGGAGGGAATTACCCCTGGAGCCCGATCCCCTACTCGTTGGAACGATCAAGTAGAGGCCCTTACAGGTCTTAACATCACTAAGGCGCAGAGGCTTGTCGAAGACAGGGGAGAGTGGAGGAAGTTTTGCGGCGCCACTAACACGATGTTTATAATGAAGAGTGCGCCTGAAGCAGCCTTTAATGATCCAAGTAATGAAACATTACTAATGTTACTTAAAACAATTGTTCTTAACCATAAAAAACTATATTGAATATTTCTCTATATTTCTATTGATCATTAGTAAAATGTTGTTTTGATTATTGTTGTTAGATTTATGTAGAAAATTGTAAAACAGTAAACCACAAAAGCAATTATCGTATATTGAATAAAAATAGAACAGGACTAGTAAAACAGATTTGGGTCGTAATAATAAAGATCTTCCTTCCTTGAAAATGCATTTAATGTTGATATTCAATTCTGTGCTCTATTGTCTTTTAGCAAAGTCGATAGTCCCAGTAATTATTTACAAGGATTTAAAATGAAATTTTTAAAGTATTTTAAACTTTAGTAGAACTAAATAGAGTTGAAAGTCAATATTGAATGATTGAAGAATTCGTGTCTAAGAGCTATTGCCGAAGTAGCTTATTGAATGGCTACACGCGAACAAACATAATGGTTACAAACTTGTGTTGGCATTCTTGGGGTAAACGATGACGAAATGAAGATAACATTTATTATAGTAAGATAAAACTATCTTTTTTAAAGAAAAAAACGTTAAAAAAGTTGTCTATTTATTACAAAAGAATTAAATGTAACAAAGAATAATTAATTAATACGGGTTATAAAGGTCATTTTAGTCTTATTTTTGGATATTCATTTGATACCGTAATCATCGCCGATTCGGATAAAAAAATATTCACGTTATCCTAAGACATTGGTACAATAACCGTGGTCGGTAACCACATTAATTGAACAATTTTGATTTTATATTTAAAAGAACACTCATCAACTCTAAATATCTTCATCGAATGTAAAACGAAAAAATTGTTCAACGAATTTCATTGCTATATGAATATTTGTATTAAGTATTTTTTAATTTTCGTCAGACCTAAACCATTTAATAAAGTCGATAATATCAGAACTAGTATATACATTATTTGTTACTCTATGATAACTATGTGGTTCTAGCAAACAAGTGACCAAATGAAGTGAAGTTAGTTCGGAAACGGTGTTTGAGGACCGAATCTTCTTAATATTCAACGCAACAAGGAATTTCAAAGTTTTGGTGTAGGGATGTGGTACACATATGTATAATCAAAAACAGATTACAAGTTAATCTATGTTTGTCAGATTACGGTTAAGATAAACAATATTGAGAAAATCTATAATTAATTTTCATATTTTAGCGTTATGAAAAATCAATCTTAAATCGTATTAATAATTTAGTTGTGTTTAAAACAGCTACTTTAAGCCCCAATGCAAAACGTTGGGTCAATGTCTCTCATCCCTATGTGCCGAAAAGTGACAACAAATTATTAATTTCATTGAATCAAGTAATTAAGCAACACTAGTGTTACTTTATAATAATAATAATTCATTCAATAACATATATTTTTTTTCTTTATGCGAAAATTATGACTTATAGAGGAAAAATATAAATAAAATAATTAATTGATTCCGGAATTGAAAAGCGAAAATAATTAACACTACAAGACTTTTATATTAATTGAGATTTCAACTTGTAACAACTGTTCAAGCATACCTGAATAATATGAGAGGAGAATTCAGACTGAAGGCTCATAATTTAATTTAACTACTGTCAAATAATATTATTGACATATGACATAAAGAAACGGGCACTAAAATGGTACTTCCCAAGCCGTTTGATAATTTTAGTTTTCTAAACTTTAAAATGCGGAACAATGCGCGCCTTCAATGAGGGATCAATATCCCTCATTGAAGTCGCTTTGCAGATTAAATTACTGAAAATGGTTTTCTTGGAACTTAAAAGTTACTTTGTTTAAGTGTTTCGGAGTCGGTAAATTAATAACGCAAATGCTGGGTATGGATTACTGATGAAATAACAATTCATTTGTTTGGGGTTTTTCAGCTCTGCGAAGGTTGAGGTTAACGAGAATTTTTTTTTCCGATATTCCACTAACTCGATTATTCTTAATCATTAAACAACGGAAAGTTGCGTATATGGCCCACGTGTTGCGCCATGACTGCTACCGCCTTCAATTAATTATTATGGGTAAAAAAAACGCACAACGGACCAATTAAGTGTCTAATTGCGGAAACTGAGTCCACCAACCCTAACCCTAACTCCAGGGTAAACGGCGTGTTGGTAGAAGGAGAAAATCATAGCTTCCTAATGTCAGGGAGTGGACGGGTATTGTGACTGCAGAAGAGTTGCCGCATCTGGCTTAAAACAAGACATGCTTCACGAGACTGACTGCCAACCTCCAGTAATGGAAAGGTGATACCTTTCCAGTTTCCATTATAGTCCAGTCAAATTACGAAATAAATAAACATGAGCGAACACAGTTTGGAGATTTTGAGGATCGATAGGGAGGTGTATTCTGAGCATAAATTCCAATTTGAGGGGTTGTACTGAGGTCAGCTCAAGGTCATTTCGATGGAAACGCGTTTAATTCGATATCTCGAGAATGGTTAGTGTTAGGCGAAAAATTGTAAAGACCTTTTCTTTTCCAAACAAAATTTACTAACTTTTTTATCTGAAACTTTTTTTTATAACATCAATATTTTTCAAGTTATAACTCCCGCAAGGCAAAAATTTTACTTTTTTTTCAATTTTTCGTCGTTTTCTCCCCAACCATTCAATTTTATTATCGGTTCGAGGCAGTATGGGCTATATGTAGCATCCGTCGATTTGCCTCGGCCAGGTTTTCTCAAGTAAATGTTGTTGCGCCACAATTTTTCGCCTAACACTAACCATTCTCGAGATATCGAATTAAACGCGTTTCCATCGAAATCACCTTGAGCTGACCTCAGTACAACCCCTCAAATTGGAATTTATGCTCAGAATACACCTCCCTATCGATCCTCAAAATCCCCAAACTGTGTTCGCTCATGTTTATTTAACCCGTTTTTAGCCATAATTTGACTGGAGTATTACAAGAAGCTTGAAGAGTGGAAGATCAGTTACTCATACTAAATAGTTAATGTCCCAGTTATATTTTTAGACAAATTAAAAAGTTTTATATTACTTTTACAGAACTCAAAAACAACGGCTGACCTTGAGCGAGTATTTTAAGTGTGTTCCCAACTTTGTGAGTGACTTTTCAACTTTTACGGTATCTTCCAGCTATTACCATCTACTCGTTTTTATGATACCCGAGTAACTTTTACATCACTTTGGATTATTATTTATTAATAAGGCAGACCGATTGCAAGGGAATGTTACTGGTGAGTTGACTTTATTAGCAATTAATTTTTTACGCAGGAAACATTTTCAATTTAAATTAAATAGAACTTAAATTGTAAAATAAAAGTTTTCCTCTAACATAATACATATATTTCCTCTAATAAATACATTCAATTTCTTATAAAATTGGGCATAAGAAAAGATATAGAATATAAATTTACTTAGCATCAACAAATTAAAATCGGACCTGAAACTGGAAATTAGCAAAAGAAACTGTCTTTCGCCTTCATCATAAGATCAAATCCAGACCTAAAATAATTAGTAGTGCTTTAAAATATTGAATGAAAAAATTAACAAACGCACGCTATAACGATTTTCGAAGGTTCCCTCTCGATTCCTCTAGGATGCCATCATCAGATGCTACATCTCAATCTCTACATTTCTATATCTCATCTTTTTTGTCTCCTTTCTAACAATAAAAGAATCATCAAAATCGGTTCATGTTCATCATTCAAAATGACAACATTACAAAGTGACAAAGTTATCCACGAAAACTCCGAAAAAATATATAAGGTCGAATTGGGAACCCTCCTCCTTTTTTAAGTCGGTTAAAAATAAACTTCAACTAAAGTAAGGCTTTAAATATACCCAAGTTATTTATGTACGCAATATAGTAAATACAAACCAATTTGCATAGTTCTAGATTGTCGGGTATCGATATGGTAACAATTTCCAATGAATTCTGACATGGGCCACCCGTCTCCAATGCTGTCCAGCTGCGAGTTAAACATGGTCTTCCCATCTTGTTGGCCCTGTCATTTCTGACTTACCAATATGAAACTACTAAGCATATTTAGCAACAAGTTATCTCTATATATATAAAATTCTCGTGTCCACAATGTTCGCTCCCATACTCCTTCGAAACGGCTCGACCGATTCTTATGAAATTTTATTTTCATATTCAATAAGTCTAAAAAACGGCTACTATCTTTCAAACCCCTAAGTGACAAGGAGTGTCCACCTCAATATTTTTTTGTATGATATAGCATACAACCCCTAATTTTCACCCTTCTACGATCAACCCCTATATTTTTATTATTTTATATAGTTATTTTTATTGAACTAAAAAATGTTTCCTAGAAAAAATATACATAGCAAAACAAACGTTTGCCGGATCAGCTAGTTATTTTATAAATGATAGGATTAATGACTCAGCAAGTGTTAGCCTGCTAAAATCATTAATAAACTATACTGAATTAAAAATTCTAATATATTGTTACTGCTATTCATTTTCATATTAAATGTATAATGTAAGCCTGTCACGCAAACATTATTTCATATTATTGTGGTTTAAAAGTGAGAACATTTTGCAAGTTATTATGTCAACGCTTAACATTTGATATAATTGCGGTAATATGTGGTATAAAGTTGGTTATTTATAGTAGTGTATATTTAATATTATTTCTGTGGCCATAGGTCAGAATATGAATAATGCAATTTCATTACTTTACAGAACAAGCAATTAAATTATTAAGAAATCTTGGAGGCACTATTTAAATATGAAACACTCGATATATGAATGATTTTTTTTTAAATTTGTTATTATTATTAATTACTTGATAATATGTCATGTGGGACATGGTGTACTGGTTGCAGCTCCTTACAAACGTTTAAGCGGCGGAGAGTTTATTGCCCTTCCGTTCTACGCCCTTGATTTGAGAACTGGCAGAGAACTTAAATGATTTTTTACTTTACTTTACTTTAATGTTCTTTTCATTGTCTGATCTATGACCTCAGATTTTAAAACTGCTTTTGAGCAGTAAGGAAATTTTTGTATAAAGTTTTGAAACAAATATAAAAATAAATATATAGGTGATATGAAGTTGACCGAGTCATCAAAGTAATAAATTAGCTTTTGTATCCGTAAAATTTTATGTAAATGGGTAGAACTGGCGCCAAAGACTCAGTTCCTCTAAACAGGTCTCTGGAAGAATGACCAGCACTATGGAACACGTCTGCTCCACAGACAACACACACACACACTTAAAATGTACCTTATTCCTTTTTTTTTCTTTCATATTTTTTTATTATTATTTTGTGTGTATGTGTGTGTTTCCTTAGTAATTCATGTTATTTCTAATGTCTAATGAAACATACACACTAACAACATTTGCTTTGAGTCACTTGTTTTTCCAACTTGCCATTTTGATATAAAACTGTTTTCAATCGATTCCCCGATAGTACACATCTCAAGAACAAAGTAATGTAGATCGAAGTGCAAACTACAAGTGGTGCAGAATTTTTCCCACACCTGGCGTCTGTCTGCGCTTCCAACAACTGTCATTAGTCTTAAGTTTCCGCTTGAGATAGGAATGTAGCGAAATCTTAAAACTTAGATAAGATTTTAAGTATTATTTGTGGATATTGCAGCTTCACACATCGTATATATATATATTTATATATATATATCTATATTTGTATGGTAAGTATTTTTGACTGGTTAGTCAGAAAAAAAATGCATCGAAAGATATGTTTGTATGTTAAGTGATTGTTGCATTACAGTACGAAGGTATCTAATTAAATGTATCATCAGCTAATGCGCAGAATGAAGTGAGAGTTTAAACCAATATAGTGATTTATTAAGGTAATTGTTAAGTAATATATTAAATAGGTTTTTAAAGTCAAGGTGCTTTTATAGCGTGGGCCCATATTTGGCCTATAAGTTTGACAACAACTAATTATAAGTAGCTTGACTTATTATTATTATGACAGATATTCTTATTACATGACTTAACGATAATTAATGTGTCATTTGCATGCCCTTTTGTGTGGCTGATTGTGCGGATTTTTATAATTGATATATATAAATGTACCACTTTCTTGCAAATAAATGATTTATTATTATTATTTATAACAACAAACACAAACATTAACAGTTGCAACGGTTTCCAGTCATGGTTTTCTTATCTTTCAACTCAAGCCTTTTTCACGTAGACACCACCACGTGACCACGGATATCCACTTGCGGTCTGACATCTCGACATTCGCAAAGCTAACATTAACTATTTACATACCATCTCATTAAATTTGGTTAATAAACCTACGCAATTTTGGCAATATATTCGTTCTCTTAGAAACCCAAAAGCTAAAGAGTCTGCAATTTCTTATAATGATGTTGAATATTATTGTTGTGACGCGGCAGAGGCATTTGCTAGTCACTTTAAATCGGTATTTCTGGCAGATCACCCGAAACTAATTCCAGAAACTGCCAATCATAACCCAAAAGCATACTCTAATCATTTTGATATCAAAAATTTCGAAACAGAAGTTATTATGCGTAGTGTAAATAAACTAAAATCTAATACACCTCCGGGTCCAGATATGATTCCGGCTTATATAATTAAAGGACTGGCAGAATATTTAATATTGCCTATATCGCATATTTTCAATATTATTTTATATTAAGGGGTCTACCCAACGTTATGGAAGACATCCCGCGTGACCCCAGTTCCTAAAGCTGATTGTAGAAGCAGAGCTGAAAACTACAGGCCTATCGCGATTCTGTGTACGCTGTCGAAGGTATTTGAAATGTCCTTACACTCATTAATGTTGCCTAAATGCATTCCCCACATCACTCCTTGCCAGCCCGCCTTTCTTCCACGCAGATCAGTTAATACTAATCTATTGACTTTGGCTGACATGGTATCGCGTGAAATTGATAGGCGGTGTCAGGTGGATGTAGTATATTTGGATTTTCACAAAGCGTTTGATCGAGTAGACAACGACATTCTTCTCCAAAAGTTGGCCGCAATTGGGTGTGGACCTGTTCTGCTTAAGTTTTTTTCTAGTTACCTAGCAAATCGTAACCAATATGTTAAATATGGACAATATATCTCGCAGCCTTATTCAACACTTTCTGGTATTAGCCAGGGTTCAAACCTGGGACCGTTGCTATTTTTAATAATGATTAACGACCTTCCAAGCGTTATCAAATATTCCAAAATACTATTATTTGCTGACGACGTTAAAGTCTTTAGAATAATTGAGACTGACAATGATCGTCTGTGTATGCAACTTGATTTGGATGATCTGCTGCATTGGAGTGAATTAAATAAACTCCAATTCAACTATGACAAATGTGAAGTGATGACCTTTAGTGCCTCTCCGAATAAAATACTCTGCGACTATGGCATAGGATCGAAAGTTATTAGGCGCGTAGACAGAGTCCGCGACTTGGGTGTCCTTTTCGTGCCCGATCTTTCATTTGCGGAGCATATTCGGACGATTACGGATGCTGCTTTTAGAAGATTATGGTTTGTCCTGCGAAATTCGGTTGGTCTGACGGACACTGCCACTAGGGTGATATATTCATCATTAGTAAGGCCAATTCTCGAAACCAGCTGCGTCATATGGTCCCCTTATGAAAGGTATTATGGGGATATGATTGAACGAGTTCAAAAGAAGTTCCTGAGAAATCTGTATAAAAGAAGATACAATTTCTTTCCTTACCTCTACCCTACAAAGTTCTTGATGGGGGTGTTAGGGTATAATTCATTAGAGCTTCGTAGGGATTTTTCGGTGGTCAGGTTTGGTTTGAGTGTAATTAAGAATGAAACGGAAAGCGCATACTTGCTGGGAGAGATCATGAGGCTATACGTCCCGGACAAATATTGCCGCTGCCGGAAACATAACCTTTTCGCTGTGCGTTCGGCTCGCACTGTCCAGCGACAACAAGCGCCCATTCCCCGGCTACTCTCACTGCTTAATGGGTTTCTCGACTCTTCACCGGAGAGCGACCTGTTTGGGAAGCTTATGGGGGTGGTATACTGTGCTTTCAGAGTGTACCTGGAGGGGATAAGAGGGTAATGCTACCCTGTGTTGTAATTCTTAATTGTATTTTATTGTATTGTTTATTGTTTTTAGTCTAAGTTTGGCCATTGTGCTGTTATTAAATAAATAAATAAATCTCTTGCTTCATCCACTTTCATGCTTGTTATGTGGTACTTTTGACTTGTACCTTCTCTAGTACGTTCTGGTTTTGGTCCACGTACAAAGCCCACTCGACCTGACTCTTCCACGGTTGTCTTGTATAACCTACTCGTAAGCCGCTTCTTTGTAGGTTATGTGCCTTCAGGTTCGGATGATATTAAGGCATTTAATATATAAGCAAATATATTTTACAAAGATAGGGTTTAAAATAACTACTGACCTAATTCTCCGTAGCTAAAGTATTATTAACAGTCTCGTAGTATTAATGTCTCGCATAATATGAAATATTAAATAAAAGCTCAAACTATTAAAGCTTATTTAAGACTCAACACTCGACAGTATAAAAATAAATTGTTCGACTAATTGCTGAATAAACAAAGTAACACGAATCCTTGAGAAATGAGTTTAAGGATGGAGGTATAATAAGTTTAAAAATATTCAGTATTATTCAGCAAAATAGCGCTTTTTAGACACTTCCGGTCGCACCTCTTTGTGGAACCAGCACCAATACCCCTTAGGGGTCTTCAAGAAAAGAGCGTATCTCTCCCTCAAAGGCAACATATCCGCAATATGCCCCGGCGTTGTAGTGTAGCACTTTATCAAAGTAATCGGCCTGCTCAGCAGTGCTTATCAGTGTTCGAACTCTGTAATATTTCATATACAGGATGGGCCAACTAGTCACGTCAATATTTTTTTTACATTCCTCACACCTGGGGGTGTACGAAAATACCCCGTATGTTCCGCGATTTTTTGTAGTTTTTGAGTTATATTTTTTTTGTGTTTTTTGAATGTATTCTGCCAGCGAGGTTTCAAAAATTCATATCTTTTTTTGTTGTAGGTATTTTGTAGTTTTTTTTCTGCGTCTCTTTGCGTCTTCTACCGCATTTAGCATGGACAGAATTCAGAGGAGTTGTTCGGACTAATACCTGCAGCTGAGTTTTGTCAAGACAGAATACAAAATACCATCCGTATCACCTTTGTTGTACAAGCTTGAACGTTTTTTAAGGCAATTTTGCCGCGCACCAACGTAGTAGCATTTCCTAACCAATTCGACTGAAGGATCTTACTTCAAGTAAAAAGCGTACTATTTCTTGAAAGGCCGGCAACGCACTTGCGAGCCTCCTGGTTATGTGAGTGGCCATGGGCAGCGGTATCTCTTAACATCAGGTGAGCCTCCTCGTTTGCCTTCTGTTACATAAATAAAAAAGGGTGTCTGTGAAGTTAGAAGAGCAGTTTCCAGCAGAGCACATAAAAGAAGTTCTCGTACCACACATAATAGTTCTACAGTTCCTTGAGAGTTTAATACGCGGGTAGCTAGTAATGTCTATTTATTTTTATACATTTAAAATATCGTTTAATACTTTAATACCGTACTGTACAGGATTAAATTATTTGAAATAATAATTCATAATTTTATTTAATTAATTATATTAATTCATCATTAATTGAAATTAATAATAATAATTTATAACGAAATTTTAGAAAGCGGTAAAACTGTTGCCAAAATGCACTAAATCTATGCAAATAGCGAGTGAAAGCTACGGAGTATAGCCACAACCTTAAAAAGCTCCGTAATAATTCAGTTTACAGGTCGTTTTATTTATTTTTTTTTATATTTTCGCCCCGAAATATTCGTGTTGCTCGCAATAAAACGACAACCAATAAAGATGTCGCTCAAAGTACGGTGGTTAAACCTACAGTTAATGGTTTTATAAACACGTTAACTTTATTGTAAAGTGTTTTCACTAATTCACATCTAACACGCACAGTTTGGTAAGGTTATCTCAAAATCTGGCGTGTTTATTTAAAAGGTCTTGGGTTCTATTATTTATGGAAACAAAACAAAACATAAGCTAAAACTATAATGAGTAACGTAATCTTGTTTTCGTGAAAAGCTACATTATGTATCTCAGTCCTTAGAAATTTTATTTTTTAAGTTCATTAATTAACTTGAAAATATCGAAAAACCTCATTAATTAACCTACTTAGTTTTATTGTTTTTACTATTTATTTACTAATAAAAGTCAAAAATGTCTAATCACATTTTCTTTTCGTGATCAAGAACAATTCATTAACACTAAAACATTATACAAAATTCATTATTGTTAATTGAAGTTTACCACATACATAATACTATATTTTATAGTTATATTATTATATTATTATTATATTATATTATATTTATATACTAAGCTATCTTTTCTAAAATATATGACAATTTTGGTAAACACGAACTTTACAAAAAATTTATAAAAAAATAAAAACATAATATATAAAATAAAACAAAAATACTAGTAATTTTTCTTTCTATTGCTTATCGTTAAGCATATAAAAATTTTTTTTTTCATTATTTTTATTTTTACCTTAGAGCCAACCACACCTAAATTTATTACACCGGGAATCGATTCTAATGCCTCGTGTGCCAGTGAGCTATAGTTATCGCCACAATTTTACAAAACATGCTTGTGAAACGGTCTCACTGTATCTCAAGATTATCAACAAACAGTTATATATAGTGTGTGAATCACATACGTCCGTCACAGGGTTGATATATCGACGGCAGTCTCTGGCCAAATTTAGGGGCTCCATATTATAAGCGCAAGTAACAAGCGTTAGCTTATGGGTGAAGAATATTAGGTATGAAGATATTTGTATGGATACGGTGACGAAAAACATCGTGAGGCATGTAGACCCAAAAAGGCGACAGCGTGTGTCAGGGACAGAAGAAAAACAAATGATCATGTAACAGTTACAGAACTCTGAGATACAGACCTAAAATGGTAGAATAAATCATTGTCCTCCGTCAATGGCCAGCTATGCAAATAATATTGGATGACCATGGGCTTTATGCCTTTTAGGGTTGTCCCATAGACTGACTTCCCTTCCAGTGTTTTATAATAATGAGGGTCGTATCTCCCCAATATAATATGGGGCAGACCATTCTGCGTCTGTTTAATTGCTGATTTTTAAAGTAGCTGTTTCTACTATAGAATATATTTTGAATCGAAGGAGATTCAAAAATTTCATCGTACAATAACGTATACCTATAATGTATACCTGCACTGTTATCTTTAATGTCACCCAAGTATTTACTGAGAATATATTATAATCATTATTGTTTAGTATGGAGCTTGCATTGCCCATTTTCCCTTTCGCGCTGTATTTGTACCCTGCGATATAGAGAGAGAAACATTACAATAGCAGGACTTTGTAATGATTGGGCAGTACCCAAGATAAGAACTTAAAGCTATCGAGCTCATCACTCGATTATCTCCTTTGACTTTCACCATACCTAGTACATTATGGCGACTAGTATACAATTGTTACGTGAAGCAGAGTTCTTGCAGAACTATACCTTACACGCTGGCTGGTGTACAACTGCCACAGAATATTATACCTTACGTTTATGTAATAAAAGTGAATATCCCCTAAATACTTTTGTTGCAGAAAGCATTACCGGCGTATCTTGATAACCTCAGACTCGATGTAGTCTAAATTATGATGCTCTAGATTATTTGTGTTATGTTTGGTGTAATTTAGAGTTTTGTAAAGTTATGTAAGTTTGTATCGTTCTATTGCTCTTTGTATTTCGTATGACTTGTAGAAAAGATTAGCGTAAAACATTGCTTTAAAAGCGTTATGAAGTAAAACAACTCGAAAATAATAAATAAAAAAAAATCAATGGCACTACAACCTTGTTAGGTTAGGTCGGGGCCTCAGATTTTTGAGTCTGTTTCATGATCGATCAATTTGTCGATCTAATGAATGAATGAAATTATTTATCTTAATTTGAATGTATAAGGCTATGTTCAGATGGCAAAAACTTGACGCGCGTTTTCAAATCGCGTGACTAGACATTGTGGTATTTTCATACAACTGTACACAAGAGCGCGCGTTGACGCGCGTTAACGCGCGTTATATTATGTGAACATAGCCTGAAGGGAATAAGCAAAAAATAATAAATGTAATATTTTTTTGGTCTATAGTCACTAATAAATAATCTGAAAAGGTTTATAAAAGATCGTCAAATAACCCATTACATAAATTGAACCGAGGAAATCCGAATATTATGCAAGTTTTTGTTACTTTCGTTATAGGAGCCGTAAGACTTTAATAACGGCTTGAATAGTGACTCATATTTAAGATAATCTGAGTGATATTAATTTATTATCAGTATATTTCAGTATACGTAATAACATCTAATTTAGCCTTTACTCTGTTTCAATAGCGATACTGAAATCCATTCTGATATCAATAATGAGCGCGTGTCGTCCTAAGGTTCCTTAGTGCGACATCGGCGCTACAGATATTAATTATTAAATCATTATATTGTTAGGTACTGAAATAATTAAAATATTGTGCCACTTACCAATATAACTTAACATAACATAACACAAATAATCTAGAGATAGATAATTTAGACTACATCGAGTCTTTGAGGTTATCAAGATACGCCGGTAATGCTTTCTGCAACAAAAGTATTTAGGGGATGTTCACTTTTAACTTCTTGTCGAGACCCTTGGTCCGTGAGGTCCTAGCGCTTTAAGGCTTTTTAAGGAAATAACAAAAAGGTTAGTCGACATCACAGGAGACCGAAAATCTGGCAGCTAACTCGGACAAAGAATTAGTCTAGCTATTCAAAGGGGGAACGCTGCCAGTATCTTCGGAACCTTGCCTAAAGGGACTCCTTTTAATAATATATTTTAGTTATTATATATTAAGGTTAGTTATTTATTTCAATGTATTTATAACATTTATTTCTATATAAAATACATATTATTTTATATAACTTGCCTGAAACCAAATATATTTAAGGAAAAGCCGCCTTTAAAAAAATTTATGCGTTATCTTATTACCTTATTAGTTTTGAAATTATGGTATAAAAATTACTATTTCACCGAGAATCAAGCTTTCAGGTTCTATACATCTAATATATAAAATTCTCGTGTCGCGGTGTTTGTAGTTAAACTCCTCCGAAACGGCTTGACCGATTCTCATGAAATTTTGTGTGCATATTGGGTATGTCTGAGAATCGGACAGCATCTATTTTTCATCCCTCTAAATTTAAAGGGTAGTCCATCCCTAAAAAAATTTATTTTTATTTTTAGATAATTTTTTAATTTTTTTATGATACAGCATTAAAAAAATACATACAAACCCTAATTTTGACCCCTCTACGATCAACCCCTATTTTTTATTATAAATGATATACATGGCAAAACGACGTTTGCCGGATCAGCTAGTGTTAACTATAATTTTTGTTTAAAAAAAATTATGATGAAATACATTTTAAGATTGATAATGAGAATTTAAAAAATGTTCTACATAAAGTTCATCACTTATTTGAGGGAGAGAATTTATTTTTCCTAGAGACATTAAATAAAAATCGCGTATTAATTATTCAAAAGGGTCTTTTATTGTAAATTCGTGGCCCTATGGCATTTTGACAAAGCGTAAAACATTTTTTCGCGGAACCTCATTATAATCCACCCTGAGGGTAACATTCCGCAAAGTGTACTTAATATATTAAGTATAGCTTTATTAAGCTTTTAAGGTTGTTAGAGTTTTCAGTGAATTTTAGGGTATATTGCAATGTAAAATAGAAGGGAGGTCATTTCGAATAGAGGGAATAGTCCTATGTTGCAATGTACTACTGTCTACCAGACGCTTAATTAAATTTGAAATAAGATTAGCAGTATAGAATTCTTTAAAAGCTCATTATGACAATGTGGTATAGGATTATTCTTAACTGATGGTAGCCGGCGCTAATAGTATGTTTAACCGTAAACGGTAAATTGGACAAATTCACAACATTATCGCAAGATGGCGCTGCACATTCAATAAGACGCGCTATCGTTTAGCTCGATCAAGTGGTATAGTATCTCGGTACAATTTATAATCGTTACTCTGGTTTCCCTTCAAAACGTATAAATCTTTCGCCTTTTACTAAAGATTTCCGTGGAGGGGGACATTCAAATGAGTCTAACTCAATTTTTGACGCTCTATTTCGATAGAGCCTATAAATCTAATTGGATAATAAATCACGAAACGGCCACATATTATAATTTATAATTAAAAATATTAATAATCCACGACAAGTTTTTCACTTGTAGTCTACACTGAACACTCTACTAGTGAAAGAAAACGAAATGGAGCGAGTTATGTAACTAAGTACTAACTAACTAGGGATGTGACATTCTGCATTAAAAAAAAATCAATTTTTTAGATATTAATCGATTGTCTTATATTTATTAATCGATTTTTTCCTAATTTTTGAATTCATCTCAAAATAAACACCCTAAATATTTTATTTATCATGGTTTTATTCATTAAAAATAAACAATAGAAATTAAAACACAAATTAAAGTTTTTCGAAATTAACCTTACCTCGTTTTGATAGATTTTGGTGAAATTTAATAGGTGAGGGCCTTTTCAGTAGCATATTGCAGTATTTTTGTTGTCTGTTTTATTGTATGTAACCTTGTGCTGCTGAATAAATTTATTTTACTTTTAAATTATAGTGTTCAATTCAAACTTGAGTTTTTGTAAAATTAACTGGTTTTATCATCCTTTCGATGTTTTATAAAAAAACATCAATGCATCGAGTATATCAATACATCTTCAAAGCATCGGATCTATTCAATGTATCGCATTGTAAACATCGATGTATATCGAATATCCCTAATAGTTGGGCTGTCCGGGTTATAAAAGACCAGAAATAATGTCGGGAGGTGGTAGAAAAAAATCTACTATAATAATTAATAGATTATTTTAAATATAAAAATCGCGTACAAAAATCGATTTTCCTTTAAAAAAAATCGATTTTAATAGATATTTTTAAATAATCGATTATTTTTTCACATCCCTATATGTAACCTAACATTAGTTAAGTTACATATATGTCTTTTAGACTTTTAGTTAATAATAGAAGCGCAAATGTTAACAATCATTTTACACTTGAATGAGACCATGAGGTTTTAAGAATCCTTCAATAAGTCAAGTTAGTTTTTCATTAATCCAACGACGCAACCCCACCGCCAACTTTATGTTAGTTATAAGATCATGTTTTAAACGATTAAAGCCAGTTGACACCCAGCTTCAAACAAGCGTTTCATTTATTTGAACATCCCTCCAACAACCGCCACCGAACATAACTAGCGTTACTTTTTGGCCCATTGGAGTTGAATCCGAGACTTCCCGAACATGTAAACTAATAAAGCATCGAGGCGGTTGATTAAACTGTTCGCCACGCATTAAATGATATTTCATGTCAAATAATGATCGTATATGTTAGTTACATGCTGAGTTTACAGGCTAGCGGCTAGCCCAAGCGTTTTTGGTCTAAGTAGATGTCACAATTGAGCTAAGTGTGCGTTTCAAGGAATATTAACGAAAAATTCACTGAAAAGGAATAACTTTGACGACTCATTGGTCTAGTGGTTAGTACCCCTGACTGCGAATCCATGGGTCCCGGGTTCTATCCCCGGCTGAGACGAACATCGATGTGATGAGCATTTGGTGTTGTGCTTAGGTCTTGGGTGTTTAAATATGTATTTATATGTCTATCTATCTATAATATGTATGTTTAAATATCATCTTAAGAATGTAAATATATATTTACTAGTATATAACATATAATTATCACTAAAACTAATAATAAAATAATATACATTGAAATAAATAACTAAACTTAACATAAACATATATATGTATGTATATCCGTTGCCTAGTACCCATAACACAAGCTTCACCAGCTTAGCATGGGACTCGGTCAATTGGTGTGAATTGTCTTTAAGAAAAAAACTATGAAAATCGTTTTCTGAAGAAATCTTATATATATTTAATATATACTCGTATGTATGTATAGCTGCAATTTTGTATCTATAAAGCTGGTTATTTATTATATACCTAACTCCTCCAGAGATCGGTCGTAGTAGACATTTTTAATGTATTTTTGTTTAAGTCATGTAAGAGAATTGCTAAAATTGCATTATATAATTAAAACCACTGATAGTATTCGACAAACAGAACTTACAATGAACATCCATTCAATTATTCAAATATTAAAACCATTCGGAATTCAGGCAGCGAGTGGCGAAGCCGCAAACATTCATTGAATTTCATGTCATTCGGATACACCTTCATAATATACGTTTATTCAACTGTAAAGTTCCTTACTAATGTTAACCACTATCGTAATTACCACTAGGAGTATGTCTTTATATATTTAGGCGTAATTTTCAATAGAAAAATCTTGTATCAACCATCCTTTAGTCGATACCAACTCCGGGGAAACAAATACAGATAATGTAACTTTTTCTACAGCTGTGATACTTTTTGACATTCAACACCTTTTGTCTTCAGTCACCGTGGTGCGTGGTGCACGCTGTAAAGCACGCGAAACGTCGGTTAAATTTAAAATTATGAAAAATAATTGTAAACACATCACTTCAATCCGATATTTTTTTTTTATTATCAATTGTATCAACCATTTAATGGCATGGACACTGAGACGGTTTCTAAAAGCAACCGTGACACCCAGGTTTGACTATCGGTCGGAGCGCTAAATAAAACAATTGATAGTTGAGAATCTGATCAAATTTTCTATTTGGGAGGAAATTAACTGCCCAAATCACAACTTTCCAGTCGTTCTAGAGTGAACTCTCAAGGCTTTAAGGAGAGGTTTGCTATTTTGGTCAGAGACGTCTATTCTATATAAAATTAAGGCCCGGACGGAAGTTACGTTCACAAACACTCGTAAATATTCTGTCTAATATAGCAGTATTTGTTTTATGCATACGTTGGTTGTAGCTAATGCTAGATGTACAACTATTATGCTGTGGTCTCTGGCAGAATGACCAGCGCTGTGGAACATTCTGCTCCTCAACATAATGCTGAGCCAGGGCCAATAACAGCCACAGCACACACGCATTATACACTTGAAACGAACCGAATGGGAAAAAGTTTTTTTTTTATTTTTTTCTTTGATTATTGTTATTATGTGTGTTTATGTGTGTGTTTGTAATAAATGTTAGGTATGTCTATGTCTATTAAAATTTCCAGATACGGAGAAATATTTTACTACATAATCTAAGTTTCGAAAAGCAGTTCGTGCTATAAATAATGTGTCAGGAATTTAAATCCTGTTTACTGTTATCATAACAGTATTTAATTAAAAACAGACGCCGGCCTCTGTAATCCCGCAAGCTAGGCTCATGACATGCGCGGATCTAGACTATCTAGATTGTAGATTAATCTAAGCGCTTGTTTGTATTGCCATTGGAGATCGTGCTTTCGTTATTTCGTTCTAACCACGGAATAGATAGAGGAATAGATGGTCTTTAGTTTTTCCTACTAAAACTCGTAAACAATAAGGTTTTTAAGGGCATTCTAGTACGCAAACTTTTCTACATAACTTTTATAACCTGAAGTCTCGAGATAAGCAAAATAAGGCACCTCTCTTTCAAATATAACGGATTAAACAGTATTTTTTTTTTTTATAGAACGGGGGGCAAACGGGCAGGAGGCTCACCTGATGTTAAGTGATACCGCCGCCCATGGACACTCTCAGAGGGCTCGCGAGTGCGTTGCCGGCCTTTAAAGAGTTGGTACGCTCTTTTCTTGAAGGACCCTAAGTCGAATTGGTTCGGAAATACTTCAGTGGGCAGCTGGTTCCACATAGTGGTGGTGCGCGGCAAAAACTGCCTTGAAAAACGCTCAGTTGTGGAACGGCGGACGTCGAGGTGATACGGGTGGAATTTCGTATTCTGTCTCGACGTCCGTTGATGAAATTCAGCTGCAGGTATTAATCCGAACAACTCCTCTGACCACTCTCCATGGTAAATGCGGTAGAAGATGCATATGATAGATGTAGTACCTACTTATCCAGAGCTGGATATATTGGATAGTGGGTTGATAAATTTAAAAGAAAGCACTTTTAAGTGCCTATCTCGTACCTAAGTCGCTGGTTTGCTGGTAATTTTTTGCTGCTTAACAAGAATTTCAGGATTTTTATTGTATTTTTTTCATCTTGTATATATTTTAATTTTTTTTGTATCATTAAGTTTAGCTAAATTGTCATACATTTTACATAAAACAGTTTGTAACATATACCGAAGATATAGTATTATGTATGACGTGGTGAACTTCAATAAATACTCAAATAAAACGTTAGAACTATTAACTAATATACTGTATGCAAATAATAAATAAACTAAAGTAGTAAAATAAAACGGTATTTTTACGGCACCTTTTTTCTTCTTCGTAGACCTAATTACTAAAGGTGCCTGTCTTGAAAAGTCCTACCCGATAATTAGACTGTTTGACTCATCACTGCTATATCCTCAGCTAGTCAGGTCATTAGGTCTAAGACCCACAATTCTCTTAATTTGGACAGACCAACGGCTACGCAATCGACCCCGACTTCTCTTGCCTTTACTCCTCTATTTACCATTACTAGTTTGTTGTAGCTATAAGTAGCGGCACGAAACTCTAGCGCTGACCGTTATTGCGCAGAAGTAAAAAATAAGGTACCTGAGGGGGGCTAGCGGAATGAAGAGCGTCGATTGGCTCTCCAGTCGCATTTTGTCCCCCGCGCGACAGTACACATGCGCAGCAATACGTATCGGCCAGCGCTAGACTTACGTGCCGCTGGTTATAAGTACCCGTTTATAAATTGTAGTTGACAGTCTTGTGGTCGCTCTTTAGTTGGTTGAAAACATATTAGTTCTTTTTGCAATCCCAGCCTTTATAGTTCCTAAATTACCCTTTGTCTATTTTGTGGTTTTAATATCCGAGAATTTTTGCTTACCATGTAGATACGTGGAAAGCAATCCAGCAGTGCTGCAGTGCCTAGAGCTCAGGGTGCCTGATGGTAACGTTAGGAGGAAACCTTCAGCTAAAACTAACCTTTCGAAAAGGGCGCACATGATACAATGGATGGAAATAATTAAAACTTCATAGATAGATAGATGTTTTAATTGTCCGTTGAGTAACAAAACGTTTGCTTTATCTCAGTTCCTATAGTAAAAGAAATAGATATTTCGTGAATTTAATATTTTACTGTTAAATGTCAAAATTATAATTTCTGTGCATATAATTTTGTATTGGTAACTTATTTCGTTAAATAAATAAATCTTTTGTATTTTGGTGTTATTCCGATACATATTATTGCCAAAGATTTATGTTATGATATACTGTGTGTGTCGTAATTTTTTATTGTCTCACTAACTTTTATGATACGCCTCTGAAGATAGATCGGGACCTTGTTTACTCATGATAACAAGAGTCCTAATTAAAATGGAAACAACAGACAATCGAGATTTATTTAACCCTAGAAAAACAGAAACGTTTTTACTTTAAAAGCTGTATTTGCTTTTTACCTTCGTATATTATTATTCACTTATATACTCATTACGATTATATTACCCAGTACTTTGCGTAAACTATCGCTTACCGTCAAATCCATTTGAGCAGGGATTATGTAGATTCTGCGCTTGTACAATGTACATTCACAGTGAGCCTTGCAAAGACGTAATAATATTAATGAATGGATCATTATGACTACACCTGTTCATTCTCACCATTTATCGTTGCATTAACCAAAGGACAGTACAGCATCAGTATAATTTTATACCTCATATAAAATATAATAATTTTGTATGATGAAGAAAACGATCGCGAGTACAGTGACTCCAAGTAGACTCCAAAGTCAACGATCTGACATATAAAGTCAGATCACTGTAGTTAATACCAATTTAAAAATATTCAACCGATTTTATTTATTGATAAACCGAATTCAGGGTTACGCCATGTATAAAGTATTACATTTTAAATTAAGGTTTCTTTTCCACTCACTCACTCCGGTGGTTAGTAACCCAATGTGTTTTGGCCTTTGAAGAAACATCCACCGCTCCTTAAGATTAGATGAAATATATTTTTTTATAGAACAGGGGGCAACCGGGCTAGAGGCTCACCTAATGTTAAGTGATACCGCCGTCCGTGGACACTCTCAACGGCAGAGGGCTCGCGAATACGTTGCCGGCCTTTTAAAAATTGGCTCGTTCTTTGTGATTCAATCACAAAGAAAGAGCGATTCGTCAGTAGAATATAATTGCGTAAGCTGTAGATTTTTTTAAAATTGTTTAATAGCTTTTACCTGATAGAGCAGTGTTGGCCTAGTGGCTTCAGCGTGCGACTCTCATACCTGAGGTCGTAGGTTCGATTTCCGGCTGTGTCCCAATGGACTTTCGCATTTAACATTTGCTCGAACGATGAAGGCGGAAACCAAAAAAACCAAAAATCGATGGCGTGCGTCAGGCACAAAAGGCTGATCATCTACTTGCCTATTAGATAAACAAATGATCATGAAACAGATACAGAAATTCCAGATTTAAAAAGGTTGTATCGCCATTGATTTATTTTAAAGGAGATTATTGGCATTACTGTTACTCTGAAACGCGCTAACGAAGTTATTCCGGCCGCTAAAGATATATACAACTGGACCTTGCCACTGGGGCCTCCAGGCCGGTCAGGGGTTAAACCGGTCGAGAATCCTGTATTTAGGTTGGAGGACCGGTACCCCTTCCTTCCTCCTCATTAGTATCAGGCCGTTTCTCCACTGCTCCGGTCCGGCAAACGTTAATTACCGATCCGATTTAGAAACTCACAACAGTACTTACGAGCTTCTCCACTACTGCGGCATCCGGTTTTTAATGATCCGATAACTTGCTAGATCGGAACACGGTGTATTATCGGTCCAAGTATATCCAAGTATTCAAGAGGTTATAAATTATGATTCACAGGTTTATTTATAGTTTGTTTAATTTGAAAGAATCTGGATAACCTGGACCATTAAACCAAATTAAGTTGCTATTTATTTATATTTTTATATAAGTATTAGTGAACTATTTATTATGTAGATTATAATATTTTAAGATAGACAATATAAAAAAAGTAATAAACTTGCCAGAGCAATAAAATATTCAGAATTTAGAACGTTTTATTAATAAAATAAAGTATATAGATTTTAGTTAATATAAGTGTTGCATGATAAATATACAAATATCGATTATTGTCGGATCGAATATAGTGGAGAAGCGCAATCCGGCCTTCCGATATTTTTCTCATGACTCATTCCGGTATCCGACGCCGGACCGGAGCAGTGGAGAAAGGGCCTAATTCTCGGTAAAAAAATGACATCATAATATCTCAACATTGAATTCCTTTTCAATTCCATTCCCTTGACCAACTCAACTATATGTGAAACGTATACTTGGTATATCTCAGTTGATTAGATCGATGCTCGCAGTCCCAGTTCGATCCCCGGTTAAAACGTGACGCGAATCCCTCAATGCATCCGACATTTTCATCACGTTTTGGTATTTTGTTGTAAACTTTTGGAAGCAGGTGCACTGTACAACTGTGATATTCGGATGAAATTTTCGTATTCACTTAAATAAAACTAAATTAAAGACGTGTATGTAATAATATAATAAACTCTAGACGATAAAAATAATTTATAGGCTCTTGTATATCTAGTATATATTTTTTATCCAGATTGAAAACAATATCAGTTTATCGGTTTAAATTCAAATAGTCATAAACAGTTCAAATGTTGACCGAATTTTTTTTTTTTCTAGACAATTCACACTAATTGACCTAGTCCCATGCTAAGCTGGTAAAGCTTGTGTTTGGGTACTAGGCAACGGATATACATACATATTATAGATAGATAGACATATAAATACATATTTAAACACCCAAGACCTAAGCACAACACCAAATGCTCATCACATCGATGTTCGTCTCAGCCGGGGATCGAACCCGGGACCCATGGATTCGCAGTCAGGGGTACTAACCACTAGACCAATGAGTCGCCAAAATGTTAACCCAGACAATATATAGATACTTTTGTTTGCTTTAACTAATGTAAATTAATGTCAATATAAAAAGCCGCTTTTACCTTTTGTGAGCTTTTGTGTACAGAAACTACAAAGCGCTTAAAAATTCAAACAAGCTCGCTAGCAGCAAATATTATTATGATTTTATTAAAATATTTACCAAAATCCGTCGTATTTGCGAGCTGCAAGCGCTCGCCATGTCACGTAGTCGACAAATATTCCGCCATTTTGAATGCAGATGACATTATATCCAGTGAAACGTGTATATTAGGAATTTCGATTCACGATACGTAATAATAAAGTTTTATTATCGAGGGCTTTTCACCGTATGGGCAAGTATTTATGGCTCGATTTTGATAATGTGCTCATAGAAAGCTCGCTTCGATGTATAGTGAGGAGGTCCCAGCTGTAAGGATATTAGATAGAAAAAGTAAAATCTCTGAACCAGATTTAGATTTAAAGATGCTTAATAAAAATATAACACAGATTTTATTCCTCCTTCCACTTGACCGTATACAACGCAGAGCGGTTCGAATCGTCGACGACCAATCCCTCTCCGAGCGGCTTGATCCTTTGGCGTTGCGTAGAGATGTGGGGTCACTCTGCATCTTCTACCGCATTTACCATGGAGAGTGTTCAGAGGAGTTGTTCGGATTAATACCTGCAGCTGAATTTCATCATCGGACGTCGAGACAGAATACGAAATTCCACCCGTATCACCTCGACGTCCGCCGTTCCACAACTGAGCGTTTTTCAAGGCAGTTTTTGCCGCGCACAACCACTATGTGGAACCAGCTGCCCACTGAAGTATTCCCGGACCAATTCGACTTAGGGTCCTTCAAGAAAAGAGCGTACCTATTCTTAAAAGGCCGGCAACGCACTCGCGAGCCCTCTGGCATTGAGAGTGTCCATGGGCGGCGGTATCACTTAACATCAGGTGAGCCTCCTGCCCGTTTGCCCCCCGTTCTATAAAAAAAATTAAAATTAAAGAAAACACTTTTTTACCGGATTGAAGTTATGTATTATTGTAAACATATATTTATTTTACATAATTAAAAAAAAATCCGACGTTTCCGACGGTGGTTACATATACATAACTTCACTTTTACTGACCTAACAACTTTAATAAACATATGTTGCCGCCGGAAGTGAACACCTATTGTGTGATATTTAAACTCCCAGTGATGCCATTCCAACTTCAGAAGTATGTATATTCAGCTAAATATAATTATTTCTCAATTCTCAGTAATTTTCGGTTGCTCGATACGACTGATCCCCATAATATCGGGAAGGAAGTAATCAAATATCACAATGATAATAATTGCAAAGAAACGGCAAACTCTTACAGACAAATATTAGATTTAGTATTTAAATTGGAAAAAACTCATAGACAAGTACGTAAACCATGTGATGGAAATGTATCAAGAACCTTCGGGCTAGCTAATAATAAAAGATACCACGTAAGACATCCAGTCTTACGTGGTCGCGTAGCGTCGTAGGTCGTGGTAGCGTCGTCGTAAGTTAAGGCCTAGGTTTAAAATCAACAATATCTTCCAAATTCCTTCTGCCAAAACCAACCTAGGAGTTCACCTCTTGTTCGAATTCTTCGCGATTTTAACAAATTGAACAGAGCTTATCCGGAGCTGGATATATTCGATAGTGGGCTGATCGGTTTTAGAGAAAGCATTGTGGGGTGCCTTTCTCGAACCTAATTTCGCTGTTTTGCTGATGATTTTTCTTTTTTCTGCTCTAAGTGCTAACAAATTTCTGTAATTTTATTTTATTTTGTGCTTGTATTATCGTATATGTTTTAATTGTAGTTTTAATTTTAATTTCTATTTAATTTTTTTTTGTGAAACTTATGTTTACATTAATTGTTACATTTTAGATGTAAGATTTTGTAAAATAATTAGTAGATTTAGTACTGTGTGTGATGTCGTAAGCTTAATAACTAAATAAATAAATAAGGCCGAAAAGAAAATATTTTAACAATAACTCAATAGAACGGTAAGATTTAAATTTGGAAGGTTTCACAAATTTTCAGTTTTATGTGTTACTGATATCTCACATTTACTAAAACTTTAAGCACTCTGCACCTGTATACCTACCTCATAAATAACGTATCGGGCTATCCACTTTGCTACTTCCATAAATCCTTCGATTCCTTTTAAAGCACTGTAAAAATGCTCAACAATTACGCCACAATTTAACCTCATTTTTGTGTTAAAATGGTTGATGAAACCCGTATAATATATTATTAAAATACTAACAGCTTTATAAGAACATTTTTATATGCTAAGTAAGTCGGCAAAGAAGTAATGACGTACTTGACATATTCCTTATTGTCCAAGAGGCCGCTTCCAGGACTTTACCATAGTTATTAGTCTATGTCACGCATTTAAGCTCGGCTGAGGGGGCTCCATTCAACCATCGTGCAAGTGCTTCAGCCATTAGCTGAGCGTCGCCAGTATGGTTTGGGATGGCCACGCATTGTTTATGGAGTCTGATCCACAGCTTATTTTGGGATGTAGATGACCGCGATCGCCTTTTTACCTTGTTTGTCGCGAGAGAATATGGAATTTTAGTCTGTTACATCTTTACTAGTCCGTTTCTAGTCTAGTGACAAGCCCGCTAAAAAAACATAGTGGAAACTTCGTGGAAGTGAATTTGCCTGAATTTTAATTATTATTATTTTTTTTATTTAATTTATTTATTGCAAGAATATGGTACTTAAATGTGTAAGGTCGGAAGTTCGAATATTCTACCACAGACGATGGCGAGCAAATTCGTTTTAAAGGAATTTTACATTTATATTATTAGTCAAATGAATTGATCAATTTTTATATTATTTGTATCGTACATATGATATCATACTTTATTAAATTTATATCGACTACATACACGCAAATAATCTTTTATTGAAAATTCCTTTTTTTCTAAAAGTATTACCAAGTCGCTTTTTAAAAACTCTAGTTGGAAGATCTTTTAATTCTTCTGGTAATTTACTGTTAACCTTAATTGCCATACAAAAGGTGTTTTTCCTAAACAGATTGATTATTGGCACAGCAAATTTATTATGATTCGCTATGAAGTAATATAAATAAATACGACGGGATAGTTAGATAAGGCATTAATAATACTTTTAAAGAAAATGGAAGCAACGAAATCGTGAACTATTAACTTCCACATTTTTTTTTTTTTATAATCCATTAATTAAATCGCATACTGTATACCCAAATGTTGGGATGATTTAAAAATATTTTCTTTGCGTTAATAAACTTTATGCTTTCAAATTAATTAACAATTTGTTGATTAAAATCAAATCATAGAATAATTTAATAATCTATGGCTTAACCTAGCGGTTAATAATTCAATGATCCTGTATTTGATTACTGTTTTTTTTTTTTCAAATAAATTTGTCAGACATAGATGCTTATCATCATCATCAATGGTTATACAGCCCCTTGTGGGCCGTGGGCGACTTAGCCTCATCAAGTACACTTCGCCATCACAATCTATCCAGTGCTTTCTGCCTCCAATTTCGGACCCCTATTGTTTCGAGGTCCTTGACAACTCCATCCACCAACGCAGCCTCGGTCTACCGGGTTTTATCCTGCCACCGGGTTGTGAGTTCAGTAAGTACCTTGGGGTTCTGTCGTTCGCCATTCGGTGCCATGTGCACCCGACTTGAGCCTGTTGTACTTTATGAATTGGATGTTATAAAGTTTTTCATTGTAGTGAATATGCCAAAAACCGTCGCATCGTCGCAAACAGGATGCCTGATCATCTTCAGATTAAAGAAATATGGTAAATGAAATACAGGCAAAGATTATGAATTAACGGTAGTACTATGGCAAAATTTTTACCGGACTATACGTAATAATAATTAGTATAATGTCATAGTTATCTGTTAGCTTTTGGCGTGGACGGCCGTATGTAGCTGACCGTGACCATCAAATCGCATTTATATCCCTTTACGTTTTATTTAAAGACTTGAAGATGTGCGTACCTTCTTAGTGGGAGATTTTACAACTATAATAAAAAAGCCTTTATTTGAGTACTATAACTTTAAGTTACATTAAGTTTAATTTCTTATTATGTAGTTAAAAAATATAACTGATAAATCATGATACAATTAGAACATTGAAATAAACAGGTCAGGATTTCATAATGGCGAGCTCAGTGCAGATATTGTTCGCATTTTTGCATATCCTGTGAATTCTAGACATATCTGCACATTCGTCGGATTTCCTTACACGACAAGTGTTAAGGTATAGGATATGAGCGTTACTTATAATCGACTTTTAATACATAGGTACATATTTAACTTTATTGTACTTAAGTGGGGCGTGTCTTATGTTTAAATAGCTAATTAAACGTTGAAAATTGAAAGTCTCGTTTATTTATCATAATCTCATAAATTAAGAAAAAAAATTCTTTATTCAATAACAAGTTACATTTTTAACTGAACTAAGTCTAGCGGGTACTCCGCTCTTCCAATGGTATAACGAAATAGTAACTTAACAATTATTGAAACTAAAATACTATATTATAAATAAAAACAGAAATCTAAGACTAATTACTAAATTAAGGATACAGGTTTACATTGTTGAGATTTACAGGTTTAAATGTCTACGCACCAGAATGATAATCTTAAGGAAGGGATGGATGGGATGGGAGTTGGAGGGCGGTATTGTATAATAGTGTAAAGTGCAATGTGGAAATTAAGAATGGTAAAATTATACTTGAACTAGCAATTCAGTTTCTTCGTAATTAAGTGAATAAAGCCACTTGGTAATTAATGTTTTAATTTCGAATAATAATTTAGGGTAAATATTAAGAATTCTATTAAGTTTGTTGTATAGCTGACTAGTAGTTTGTTTGGAGTTTCACGCACAGAACATTGCGTGGAGTGATCTAAAGAGTTGTCTGGTTTGATCCCTCCTGCTTCGTTTCATCACTATACGATCTGTATTAACTCCAGATTTCATCCGCATCACCTTTATGGCTGGAGAACCGCTTCACTAGACATTTTCTTTTGCGAACTAGGGAAGTGTAAAATCAGCTCAAGGTGAAGGTCTTTTCTCGGGGATACTACCTCCTATTGATTAATAAGAGAAAATTTTCGTTTCCAAAGGCTCGCAAGGCTGGGTGCTTTAAAATAGGTGCCTTTGGCGACGATGACTGCCCTTTATGGATCACAAAAGGCTAGTCTAACTGCCTATACAAAATAGTTATTAACAAACCAGATGCATAAGTCTGAATCCAAGACCAAGCGTTGTTAATATAATAAAAATAATATCCCATACTAACAATTATAAACCAAAATGCAAAGGAATTAAGATGGGTTATCCTAATTCTACGAAAATCCGCTTATCCCTTATTATTGTACCCCACTTACGGTTTACGAATATTTAATATGCACACGACAAAGCATATTCGATTCTATGAATTCTCAGTCTTCGCTTACATGACTTGAGTATTTTTACTAATTGAATTTATGGAGTAAATTCTTCTTGTAAATTTAAAACTACGCGCTACAAACCTTGGTCATAACCTCAGGTAGAAATCAGAAAACTTTCGTCATCCCTTTTTTAAAGGCAAGTAGGTGATCAGCCTTCAATGCATGTTACGTGCCATCGACTTTTGGGTCTAAGGAATGCCGGTTCCTCACAATGTTTTTCCTTTGCAGAACGAGCAAGTGTTGAATGCGCGCATAGACAGAAAGTCCGGTCGGAGTTCGAACGTACTAATATGTTTTTAGTACTTAATTTTTTATACAGAATTTTTACGGGCGGTTGACCGCAATTTTATGTGAGATGCGGCATATTGGTGGGATCCCTGGTGATGCCTATATAGCCGCCGCTTGAATTAACCTCTTTAGAAAATATTAAAGGTAGCAAGGACTTCCTTCCTGTACTGTTTTTACAAGAAATCCAAATCGAGTATAGACACAAGACAGCCGATTATTATTACTTCCCCTAAAGCGAACCTATTAATATATTTAGGACAATATTGTAACTAACACATTAATTACTATATGGATTTATGATTGTCTGCTTAAATAAATAAATAATTATTATTACCTTGTTTAATTATATTAATGAATGACGACAATTGTTTCTGCTACAAGAGCACGGAAAGTCGATCATTTCAGAAATATATTTAAAGAATTTAGATTTTATTCAGACTTTTTGTTAAAGTTTCCTCTTAGCTTATTATTGTGATTTATGATTTCAAAATCATAATTCATTGGTTTTGAATTCAACGGTTTGGTTATATTTTAACGCGCACAAGGTCGATAAACAAGTAGAACACAAGCACTGATTTCCCTGGAGAGGAAAATGCGCCGTGACGTCACATGAACCCCAATGTTCTGTAGGAAATCGATTTCGTATAGGTTTCTGTTTTTTATAATACCAAATAACATAACAAATATTTATTGCGTCCATACAGCCGCTCAAAACACAGCATTCTAAATGGTAGGCTGCATTCTTTGGTTCACTGGGACTAACCATAAGCTTAAGCAAGTATAAATCTAAAATACTAACAGTTCCTAAGTACAATTGTAGCTAACTCTTCAACTTTTTATAGATTTTTAATGCTTGAAATGCAATTTTTAGCTTTTTTTGTTTTACGTTTTAGGTGTAAAATTAATCGGCCACAACCTTTCTGTTGTATGGATTTTTATGAGTTACGGAAGTTGAGGAAACCATGAATTAGGTACAAACTTGCCAAATGAGAAACTAATAGAAGATGCTGAACTGTGTACGGAACTTCATATAAAGATACTTAAAAAAAAGAAAAAAATATAATCTATATGTGTGTGTTTTATTTTCAGTTTGCGATTTTGCGACACAGTATTCAAGTTATTAAAAACTCGTTATGAAAATCTTAATTGATGATTTAACGCTCAACGTTCGCGAAATAATCAAAGTTAAGCAAACTTTCAGGAGTTTTAGCAGTTTTAAATTGTCTCAGTAATTATTGGTATATTAAAGTAATTTATATAAAAAATATAAATAATATAATCAATTATATCCTATATATATAAAATTCTCGTGTCACAATGTTCGTTCCCATACTCCTCCGAAACGACTTGACCGATTCTTATGAATTTCTTTATGCATATTTAGTAAATCGGCTACTATCTATCTACCCTAAGTGAGTAGTAAAGGTGTTTTAAAATAGCAAAAAAAATTTTTAACACGAATTTTTTATTTATATTTTTATGATACAGCATACAAAAATACATACAACCCTTAATTCTCACCCCTCTACGATCAACCCCTATTTTTTATTATAGTAGATTGTTATTCTGTTTCACTAAAAAAATTTTTCCTAAAAATAATATACATGGCAAAACGACATTTGCCGGGTCAGCTAGTATATCTATTTATTTAAACTTCGTTAATTTAAACACACATCTATAATTGTATAAAATCCGGTTACATACGTTATAAGCAACGAGCTTTATCGCTAGCGATTTCAAACAACCCAAGTTTGGAAAAATAAAGAAGATATACCTTTTACCCTGCCCTACTTTAACCTACCCCCAGTAGGGTAAGGTAAAGTTCTTGTACTTTACCCACAGTAGGTATTTCTTTGTATTTATTGCAAATAAATACATATAATAAATATCATTCGTATCACCTCGACGTCCGTCGTTTCACATCTGAGCGTTTCTAAAGACAGTTTTGCCGCGCGCCACCACTATGGGGAACCAGATGCCCACTGAAGTATTCCAACCCACTAAAGTATCAAAAGGCCGACAACGCACTTGCGAGCCTTTTCGCAATGTGACTGTCCATGGGCGGCGTTATAACTTAACATCAGGTGAGCCTCCTGCCCGTTTGCCTCCTATAACATAAAAAAAATATTTAAAAAAATGTTAATATGTAGCTTAATTATTAGGCTTATGTATTTTACTAAGTATAACATCGAGTATTGAAGTATTGTATCTTGACCGTATTTATTTGATGTTACTGGGTTCGGTGCAAGTTGACACACCTAGTATACCATTGTCCATTAACTCTTTTTTTTTTCTTTCTTCTTCAAACCTTTTCTACTGTAAGTTTTAACTACCTACTACAATCGCAAAATACTACTGAAACATTATGTTACACAACCTTTAATTAATTTAAATAAAACATTTCGTTCTAATAGTACAAGTTATATTAAATAACCTTTTTTTATCCCTAAACAAAAGCCAAATTTCTATAATGAGAGACACATTGAAATGAGTAATTTTCTATGAATATTAAAACGCAAAGTGCTACACACTCGCTTCACGTAAATCAGTAACTCGCGATTCTCGTGTAATTCTCCTAACAGTCGTAAAGGGACTCACTGATGTCAACATCTAATATATGCGTGTTCCCACTTTGCTATACGCATATAAATAGTCTTGGAGCTAATATCCCATATATACTCACATTATAAAGAGGAAGAGAGGAGGAAACTTATACCTTAGTAAAAATACACTCAACTACTGGACTGATTTGAAACATCTTTTAACATTCGAATGCTTATATTATACCCGACTTACATTAGCTAAGTATTGCAGACAGTAGTCCAGCCGTGTGAAGCTGACAGGGGCTGCTAGTATAATGGTATTTTAGATACATTGATTCAAAAAGATATGCACCCACGGAAGCTAAAACGATCGTAGGTTATTTAAGAATTTGACTGATTATTCAATATGAGCCTTCGAAAACGATTCAACGATTATAGTGGCCATACAATATTTCGATACCATTTTTATAGTATGATTTGATTACCTTTAGTGAAAATTTCTGCCCAGCCAGACTCTTGAAATCTGAGAATAGGCAAAGATCTCTGGGGGTTACATTATAAATCCAGAAGAATGGTTTTGTTTCGTAAGTTATAACTGCTGTATAGTATAAGGGGGGAATTATTTTTTCTGGTCCACCAATTTGGTACTGCGCTTCTTTTGCAGGTTGAGGATGACGAGTGTCTGATCAGTCCATCTCGTTGACGAAGGTCCTCGCGATCTTTTGCGTTCGGTGTTGCCATTCACGATAATCTCTAGGTTCTAGTCCCCATGCGCATTGTGTGACCGAAGTACGAAATGATTGGTGCATTGGCATTGGTGCGTTTAGCGGTAAGTTATGTATAGAAAATTAAACCTTACCTTCTACTTATCGTCTATATGTGATTCGTCAACAAGTTATTCTAGAGTTACAGTTCCTACTACAGATAAACACTGTTAAACAAACCTATTTGGCAAAGAAATCTTCAAAAACTTTTTTACTTGTATACATCAAAGGACTTTCATATAATTATTAAACAAAAATCTATATCAGTTTTACTGGCAATTTAAGTCAGACACTTTTGTTTAAAAGGGTTTAAAACACCAAACTGCCGCAGCCGTGCTTTAAAGATATTGGTAATATTTTATTTTAAAACTGTCCTTTCAACTAACAAAGTGAACTAAAAAATATTAGCATAATATCATATCTTACGCTAGGTTCACGTAAATTACTCAGGCTCATTGTGCGGAACATCTGTCATAATATTTGCGGAAAGTGTTCGCTCTTGAACAAATTGTATCCAAAACCTGCCATCACACTTTATCAGGTTTAACCACATGTAATATTCGCCAAAAAGGGTGGTTACGATGTTTCCGGATAATAATTGAATATCGCAGATATTTTAATGGCATATAAACACTACCTTAAATATAAAGTACTATTCTAGAGAAAGCTTAACTTCTTTAGCGGCGTTGTACATTTTTTGGAATGGGTAAAAAATGTTAAACTCGCGTCAGGACACGTGACCTGATCGAAAATTCGTAAGACGGATGGAGATTGGAGAGCTGGCGCGACGTATTGAATGTACAATAAATTGTCATGTTTGTGTACGATAGTGCAATAAATAAATATTGTATTCTACCACGTAAATGATAGTACTTTTATACTGATAATTAAAGCAATTCGTGCAAAATTATTCCCTAACCATTCCAAAATATCAAAAATGCACAACGTTAATATTCAAGTTTTCACTTCTGCCGGCCCCGGAGTGGGTTGCACTCGTTTTTTTAACTTTTTTAGTAGCTACATACGGCTACGGGAAAAGTCGTGAAGCGCATCACATCTGCCCCTTCTATTACCACTACTTCATAACGATCACGACCGCTCTGTCAAGAGTGTACCGGATAAGAAGAAGAAGTAGCTACATACCAACATATGGAACACCCCATAGAGACTGCTTGCTTTAACGGAATAAAACATAGGTATTCTTCAATTTTTTTTGTTTTTCAAAATTTTTCCCTCCCTAATAAATCCTTGAATTGATCCAGCCGTCTTCGAGGTTTGCGCTAAGCAACATTGGCAGGTAATTTTTATTTATATAGAAATAGCAAATTTCAAGTGAGACTTTATATTTAGAGGTTTTATAAAAATATTTTTTTAGTGCCTAGTGCTTTTTAGAAAGACAGAGTATTCTCACACCAATTGAATCCCTTGAATGATTTCATAAAAGTACATATTATTATTTTTCAAGATTGTAAGTCAAATGACTTTAATTTAACATCTGTAATCGATAGGGTACTCTAGGTCACGTTAATATTTCACCTTGAACTGTGTAACAGTGATATCAGCTTTAAATATTAATTCGAAGTCAAAGGCTTTTTGTCACTAGTACATGAAAATTAATTTATCAAAATTAATTTAATTTAAATAAAATTGTATCTTAAATCATTTATTCATTTAGGTACACTTATGAACGTCAAAAAGAAATACATTTTAAATGTCAAATGCTAATAATTCTAATTTTACATTTGCTGCCAGTTCTCAAATCAAAGGCGTAGAACGGAAGAGAAGAACTGGTAGCAAACGTCTACATACACGTAAACTTCTTGTGAAATTTCGACTAGTATATCAATTTATTGTGCAATGTCCAATTATATATCCAAAAGCAGTCAAAGTTCACAAAAAAAGAATTGCCCTTATCTCACAACTCTGATCAAAATAAATTTCTTAAGTTAGATTTGTTAAAAGCAACCAAATCTAGGGTACATTAAAACAGAAAGCCTCAAATTCAAAGCCTGAACTAACATTGTGAATTCGCACAAGATGTATGGAATTGGAAAATATTCCTTATCCAACCCGTGCCATGTATAAAACATTTTCGGCACCGCACGAATGCACCACTATGTCGGCTGCCTACATTCTAATGTGCGGTGTTATTCCGAAAAACATTAGATAGGTGAACCGGTTGTGAACCGGGTAAAACGTGATTTGGCCAAATTGTGTTAAATACATGGTTAAATACATATATACACTAGCTGACCGGGCAAACGTTGTTTTGCCATGTATATCATTTATAATAAAAAAATAGGGGTTGATCGTAGAGGGGTGAAAGGGGTTGTGTGTATTTTTTAATGCTGAATCATAAAAACAAAAAAAATATCTAAAAATTAAAAAGATAATATTTTAGGGGTGGACTACCCTTAACATTTAGGGGGATGAAAAATATATGTTGTCCGATTCTCAGACATACCTAATATGCACACAAAATTTCATGAGAAGTGGTCGAGCCGTTTCGGAGGAGTTTCACTACAAACACCGCGACACGAGAATTTTATATATTAGAATTACAAAGAATGTATCTTATATTAGTGTCACTCTTTTTAACATTATTACTTCCGTTGGACCTTCAATTAACAATTCCACCCTTACCCGGTTAATTAATGAATAATTGTGAAAAGATTTCGACAACTCTCCCACTCATAAAATATAATATGATGCATGTATGTACCCAAACTAAACTACAGTGGTAAGTTTTTTTAATCTTATACCTGATTTAGTAGATATTCAAGTATAGTGTAGAGTAGATCATAGTTGCTACTTAATACTTGTATTAACTGAAGCGAAAAGCACTCGATTTATATGATTGATCAATAAATTCGAGTTTTCGCTAAAGTTTATTAAAATAAATTTCCTTACAATTGGTATATTAAATTTTTAGTTACATTGTATTAAATTCAATTTATTTTGTTGAATCTTATATTGTATCAAATGTCATTTCACATTTTTATTATGTTCAGAATAAGGCCAATGCAGTGAATTCATCCTTCAAAGAATCGAAGATTTATTGAGTAGCGTCAGCAACTTCATAACCTGCTTTTCACATCACCATTTTGTGCGAAGACAATATCTTTGTCGTATTAAACTATTCTACTTAGTTTAAAGTCTTAGATATAATTTTATCACTTCATTTATAGGACTTAATATTTTTTTCAGAGCTCTATAATTACCAGTCTTACACTAGTGAGGATTTATGAGGGCAATGATTATCGATTGATGACTACTATTTCTAGAAGGGATAACGAACTCTCAGTGTAAGATTCAGAAACGAGACTGAGCGATGTGTGACTTCTGTCTGTCAAAATCCAATACGTTTCTGATAAAAGGAAGTCATACATAAGTCTCGCTTCTGAATATTTAAACCTAACCTGCTACTTATATTTATAGTAGTTGTACTACTAATATAAAAAATATAAGTAGCTGCTACTTAACACTAGCTAGAGTCTGGCAAACGAAAGAAGATAACGAAAAAGCGCGGCAAATTCAAAAAAACTTAGTATGGTATCCCTAAAAGTTAGTTATATTTTGTGGATTAAACTTACTTGATTTTATTTTATTATTTTTTACATTGATAGTAACTGTATTTCTATGAAATTAAATACTATACGTATTTAGTATTTTACTATTGATACTTAAAATGACTAGCATTGCATGGAAAACTAAAACTATATTTATTATAAAACAAAGTTTAGGCTAATAACTGTTAACTATTTGGAAATAAAAATGAGTAATTGCCTGAAGTATCAAGACAATAAAACCTAATAAATTCAATGACGTTCTCTGTTGCCATCCGAAAGTTTTCAAATAATACAATTATCTTCTTTCATTAGCCGGACTCTAGTTTTATTTATATTTCTTCATTCTGCGTATACACAAAACACCTTTAAAACTTTAAAAATCAATAATGAAATGTCTTATTATGTGAAATAAGGGATTCATACACAAATGTTAATTCTTTAAAGTTTATTAACGAGGTGTTTCGCGTGTGTAGCGAAGTTAAAAACAGAAAGAAAAACAAATTACAAAAGCATGAGTCGGCGTTTCGTTGGCGAAAGCATGTTTTCCATACGAAGCACATATTTCCTCTGATTTCCGTTACATTTACATAACAATGATGTTTTTGCCTCGTAATCACGTTGGACCGCCCGAATCTATTTTGCTTGTAAATGTTTTACCAAACCAAATTCGGTTGCTTTTAAATTTCGGATTTATGGCAAATTGTTCCTTATTATGTGTGAAGTGAAGTCTAGTAGTTAGGTAACTCTCAACAAACCCTGGTGGTATTATAATTTTTAAAATATTTGTGTAATTCATAAGTGAAGTGATGGAAAACATCAGAAGGAAATCAGCACGTCAAAAATCAAAAATCGTGGAAAATTTACAGGAACAAATAAAGTAATCTGCTGACTTCACACACACTCTTCAATGTTACAAATATTGAGAGAACTAGGATCTAAATGGCAGACAAAAACATGGCGACCGGAAGTCACGAAGTAGCAGTGAAACCTCCATCATCGGTTATTTTACTATTCGGGAATGGGGTCATCACGTCTCGACGCCAAAAATAACTTCTTATTCTGTAATAATAAGTATTCTTTTCTTTTAAACCAATAATGATTTTCACTGTTTAACTTAATAGCGAAAGTATTCCCTCTTAGGAAGAGCCACTCTCAATGATTATATATCTAATATTTAAACCAATACCACTTCGCCTACATGGTTAAACTCAAGGAAAAATATCCATTGTCTAAGGTATGGCCTCGGTAATAGGCGGACACAAACACAATAGTTTGAAACGGAAACTCGAAACGCAAGCCTGGCAGCATGCACTTTAGAACCGAGGAGCAATTGAACGAAGGTAGCTAGTACCAGCGGAGGGAATATAATAAATAGATTTTTTATATCCAAAAAAAAACAAAATTTATTTATTATCGCATCAACAATATGTACTCAGTTGTATTGGTATACCATTAGTTACTCCACAAACTTAATACAAACAAACATACGTTTAGAGAATGATCTATGGCAAACATAACGCTCTTTTTGAAATCAGATGGGCGCTCCGGAAAGACATACACATCGCTGTACCAGCCCTGCAACTTATTGTCGAAGATATTTGAGGTTGCTACAGAGTTAAATTAATTACCTATTATGTAATGTTGACAACCCTATTACGTCATTATAATTCGGTAGTAATCATAATACTTAATTTTAATTATAATTTTATAAAAAATGACGCGTGCCAAATAAGAATTGTATTACATCGTATAACTGGCAAGCCGGTTCTCTTTTCGCACATATTTAGCGCGTAAAAACCTTATGTGTTAGTTTCGAAGGAAACCACTGAAGAGGCTTACAACACAAAAACCAAAAAGAAATAAATCCAATAATATTGTGATATTGCTGAGCATTCATAAATAAAACGACTGAAGCAAACTCCGACAGTTCGAATGTCAATTGAAAGCGATAAGACACGCCCGCGTGAAGGGCGCGCCGAGTGCATCGGTTAGGATTTTTCCTTTTTGCCACGTCGTATATTGGAAAAGTTTGAAATATTTTACGCCACTCGAGTCTATAGTATGGACAGTCTTTGAGTGACGTTTAACTTTTATATAAGCAAGTTAATCATATTAACAGATAAGTAAATTATATTAATTACATAACTCGACGTTAATTTTTAGCAATTTTCAATAGTAATATTGCCTCCAAATAATAAAATATGTTTATTAAGGAACATAAGATACAGGTATCAATTATTCCACGTCATTAAAGAAGACAAGAGGAGGTTAAGACAGAGGGTGTAGGCCGAGAGAAAAAACCGGCGTAAAAAACTCTCGATACTCTTTTAAAATAACAAATCATCAAACAACACTTATTTTAAAACAAATATCGCAAATTAATTAGAAGTAGCCTGTTTAGCACTAGTCCCAGGCTATTTTATCAACTAGATAATCGTTAACTTTTTACACGGCTTTTCCTTAATACATTTCTTAAATTTATTAAAAGGCAGAGATAAAAGAGCCTCCCTAAGTAAGTATGAATAATGAGAATAATGTAACAAATTCGCGGTTATACCGGTTAAGCAACATCAAAGCCAAAGCTCTGCATCTTCTATCGCATCTAATCGACTAACTTTTCAAATACCTTCGGCCTTTCACCATCAGACGTCAAGACGAAATACAAAATTCCCCCGTTCCACCATGATATCTAGCGTTCCAAGACACAGTTCTTTTTAAGACACTTCTTACCACCAGTTTATGGATCCAGCTGTCATTCCAGGTATTTTTAAATCGTTTATACTCTTCTCTTGAAGAGAGAAGCTGACCTTATTAGACCATCTCTTAGTTTCAATGGTTCGGAAATACTTGGAATCTATATAAGTAATTTGGTTATACAATTCACAAAACTATAACCTAATTCCAAGTGTCATTAATAAGAAAACTGCAAGAAGTATATCCCCATAGTTTTTTGTTTGAGTAGTGTTAGCCTTGGCTTAAGGGTTAGACTCTCAAGCTTGAGGTCTTGGGATTGAATCACGAATGTCCCACCCATTGACTTTCTATTTGGCGAAGGAAAACATCGTGAGAAAATGAAGTGTGACAGGCATAGAGCGCTGATCATCTACTTACCTATTAATAATAATAATAAAGCCCGTTTTATTTCCAATCATGACAAAAACAAATTATAATAGACAGCTTAGATTAATTTAATTTTTTTTTTCTTTTGCTTGTTATTCTATATTCCAGCTTCCTTCAGTACCGTCGATCGAATCCCCTTTACAGGTAAAGGCCTCCTCCAGCTTTTTCCAACTGACTCTGTCTATGGCTCTCTTTCTCCATTCATTTCCTGCTACCGCTTCTATTTCTTCTATCCACCTTTTATTTGGGCGACCTCTTTTCCTTTTTCCACTTGGTCCTTTCCATACAGTTGTCCTTAAGGTCCACCTATTATCGGTGTATCTTGCTATATGCCTCGCCCATTGCCACTTCTGTTTTAGGGCATAATGTAAGGCATCTATAACTTTTGTTCTTCGTCTTATTTTCTTACTACTTACCTATTAAGAGAATTAAATGATAACCAACAAGATACAGGGATCTAAGGCCAAGACTATAGGGTGTGTCCCCAATGATCATAACGATCATCTATCTAATCTATATAAAATTCTCGAGTCACAGTAACCGAACTCCTTCGAAACGGATTTTTTATTAAGAAATGAGGTAAAATGAGCCTACGGGACATTTATAAAAGGCAGTCACCGCAACCTTTGAGGGAGGAGAAAGTTTTAAATAATTGAAGGTCGTATCTCCCAGAGATGACCACTACAGTTCACAGTAGAAAATAGTGAAGTTGGCCGAGGAAGACTTCCAGGCATCAAACCTACAATAAGCCTTAAATTTCACCCTTCTGCAATCAACATCCTATCTTTAATAGCGATATTAAATATAATACTGTTATAATAATAAAATAAAATAATAAATTGATAACATAACTGTACAAATATCATTAAATATAATAATAGGATTTAATCCGATTATGCCTATTTAGTTCGGGTACAAAATAGTTAATAATGACCTTATATCTCCATAATCCGATCACTATCCCGCATGGGAATTATTCATAACTATAGGCTTATATTCACCGCATCGATGATAAGATATTATTTCAAAATGTACTTGAGTATTAGAGAGTATTCTATAAGCATTCAAAAGTAATAAAAATCTTTAATGTCACATAAATATAAAAAAATATCAGTGGCGCTACAACCTTTTTTTTTAAGTTAGGTTAGGTTAGGGCCTCAGATTTCTGTATCTGTTTCCTGATCATTTGTTAATCTAATCCGCAAGTAGGTCAGTTTTCTGTGCCTGACACTCGCAGTCGACTTTTTGGGTCTAAGGCAAGCCGGTTTCCTCACGATGTTTTCCTTCACCGTTCGAGCGAATGTTAAATGCGCACATAGAAAGAAAGTCCATTGGTGCACAGCCGGGGATCGAACCTACGACCTTAGGGATGAGAGTCGCACGCTGAAGCCACTTGGCCAACACTGCTCATAAATATACGAGCTATAAATATGCTCGTATTCACACATTATCTTCACCGTACGTCCAAGTAGGTATAAAATACGCGTAGAAAAACGCGTTCTTTAGTGCACAGTCAATAACAACGTGGTGGTTGTAATAATATAAACTTAAAAAAATATTAAATAGACAACTACGCAGCCTAACTTATCAAGAATGCTTTCCGAGGCTTGAACTTTATTAAGCAAAACATGGAAAAGCAATTTAAGAGGTTTTAGTTAAAATTCACAGAACAACAGATGAAATCATTAATTATTTTACAATTTATTTATAGGAGAGTGGGAAATGGGCATGTGATATTAAGTGATATGGACACATGTATGGCAGAAAGCTCGCGAGTGTGTTGCAGGTCTTTTAGGATTTGTACTCTTATAATAAATACCTGACACTTTATCATTTTCTGTTAAGCCAGTACTTCCTATCGAGAGTAGACAAAATACAAACACACATTTAGTAAAGCCTAAAATCTAATTAACATTCACTTGTGTCCTGACTATATCTTTTAAGCTATTGCGTAGATTTTATCGCTGGCTATGAGCGTGGCGACCGAATCAAGAAATTCCGTAACGAAAATAAAAACCTAACACACGATCACGTAATATAGGTGCGGGCACAATACGCGTTAGAGCGGGACAGAACGCGTACTGCGTCTCACATCGGTCTGACGAGATCGGTGACGTAGCGTATGTGCGGCTGGTGCAACCGGTACGCGTTAGAGTGAGACAGACTATATAGGCGTGTTAATCTGAGTCTGGTAGAGATTGAATTAATTAAAAATACTGCATAAATAAAAAATAAATAAGTTGATAAAAAATGCTATGCTATGCTGCATTACCTCGGCAGTCCCCGAGTGCCACACGTTTTTTTTAAACCCAAACTAGTTAAGCTTAGCCATTTGATTTCAGTTTTGCAGTACGCTCTAATTTTGATAGCAATCACAAAGTGATTATACTAAACTATTGATTGTTCATAATACAGTATACTAACGGAAATTACTAACGATTATTTTGGTCAGTACGTTAATTAGAGGCTTGGGCATTCATATTATATGTTATAGCTGGCCTGAGTCAGCTACTTTCCTCTAATCTCATTTTGCCAAAGAATATTTTTGTAGATGTGATTTATGTCTCTTAAACCTCTTTATAATTTGAAAATAGGGATAGACAAATCATGATTGGCTATCTGTGATCGATTCAGTTTAAGAGATGTTGATTTCCTCACGAAGCCAATTAAAAGGGCCTAAAACCTATCTAGAACCTTCACTAAAGTGCGTTCCGAAAAGTAACGTGGCAATAAAAATACCATACGTACGTGTAAGTGTACTTCGCGCTCAATTCACTAAATATTTTTTGTTTTATTGCACAGTGAGTGATTGAACCTACATAGGATTCAGTATCGCACTGTCAAATGATCTAATCTCTCGATCCAATTATTATTTACCAGTCAGAAGCATTTTTCGTTCAAAGATACTTAATTTTTTTTTCTCAAAGATTACATCAGTTAAAAGCCAATCATTTACAAAGCGATAAAGATTATATGTATGAAAAAATAGGACAAAGAATATCATGCAAATCTTGTTTTTTATTGTTTCTCAGTTAAATTGCAATGCATTTTATGGTTTAGATGACATATGATTAGAATAACTTTGGCTGGTAATTAGTTCCAAATTCAAATTTGGCTCTCTCCGTGTTTCTATAAACAAAATCTCTACCTTCCTTATTTTTAAAATTAAGTTCCAGAATCAAAAACATGCTTCTGCTCCTTAATCTTTGTACACACAAAATCGTGCTATCAACGACCACGTAAATTCCATAATTTATTCCAGAACCTTATCCCGGATATTCGAACAACTATAAACTTACTGGCACGTTCGAACTTCCGGTTGCGTTCCGTACTTCAAGCAATCTTATTTATCTTTGGCTTTAATGTAATTAAGAATAAATAACTAAATAGATGTTAAAGGGAATCTATTAATTTAAGTTCTACTTGTTTAAGCATTCTTAATTAATGTAATTAAATAGTCTACAAAACTTCAACTACTGTGATTGTGATATATATAGAAATAAATACATTTTATTTCAAGCCTCGTACCTACATATATTGTTGTCAAAACTTAATACAATATTTTTAAAAGAGATCAGACCTCATTATACAGCTTTATAACACAAATTTCTGAAGGAATCTATAAATATAAAACAACCAACGGTTTTTATTGGAAAATTCAATTGTCGTTTTTAGTATTTTTCTTTCCTTATTTATGTTTGCCATCGTTCAAATTTTCCTTGAAATTCCACAAAAATTTGTTAAATCTTATTCCTTATTTTATATATAGAGAACAATTAGTTTTAACGGCAGGAATACTTAGCTCTCAGGTTTCAGATAAGGATGAAGTTTTGTAGCCTTCAACTTTTTGTAACTGGAAGCAAACACGCAGGAGGCTCACCTAATGTTAAGTCATACTCCCGTAAGCCCATGAACACTCACATTGCCAGAGGGCTCGCAAGGGCGTTGCCGGCCTTTTAAGAATTAGTACGCTCTTTTCTTGAAGGACCCTAAATCGAATTGGTTCATTGGTTCAGCTGGTTGCAGACACAAACAGTGGACAGCTGGTTCCACATAGTGGCGATGCGCGGAAAAATTGCCTTAAGAAACACTCAGTTATGGAAGACGGACGTCGAGGTGATATGGTGATAACATAGCACTTAGTTAAATTCTAATAAAACAAGCAATGTTTTTTTCCGTGGCAGAATTGGCTTCAAGAATTAAGAATAAAAAAAACATAATTAATTACGTGAAATTAAATTTAAAACTCGACACTTATCCTACACTTGGCAAATGTTCACAACCTCTGGCAAGATAAACTCATACTAACAAAGTATAGAGTGTCCTTCAGGGCGCTTTAATTAAAAGTAGTTTCTTAGCCCGTGACGAAGTGGCGTTCCTTACTCCTTACCAGTCTCGCTGACACTCAGCCAGTCCTAGTTTTTTAATTACCTTTACGTAAATTATTCTTGTGATAAATTCATCAAGTCTTTATTTAGTATCTACCGTTTATGGCTAAGATATTAACGTGAGGCGTATAGGCGAAAATTCTGCTCCAAATGGAGTACTGTTCTGACCTCTAGGCGGGAGCTCCCCAGTACCAGCTCCTTTCCGTTGTAATCAACGAAGAGTGAATCGAATCGTCAACGACCAGTCACTTTCCGTGCGGCATGATCCTTTGGCGTTGCGTAGAGCTGTGGGGTCTCTCTGCATCTTCTACCGCATTTACTATAGAGAGTGTTCAGAGGAGTTGTTCGGTCTTATACCTGCAGCTAAGTTTACTATCGGACGTCAAGGCAGAATATAAAATACCATCTGTATTACCCGGACGTCCGTCGTTCCACAACTGAGCGTTTCTCAAGGCAGTTTTTGCCGCGTTATCTGGTCAGAAGGCCAAAGATCGCGTGGACATTCGCCAACGAGATGGACTGATCAAGCCAAAGACGCGTCGTCAAAATATACACCGTTGTAAAAGCAGCGCAGGACCGAAATTGGTGATGGAAAATTATTCGGGCTAGACATATGTAGCCTGCTGACTACGATACTCAGACATGAGTTACCGACCCAGAGATAGGTTATTAATTACTAACTATAAAAAAGTACGTATAGTGTCTTAGGTAAAGCGAAATGACACGATGACTGTTGCTCTATCCCTTCTTTCTAAGGCATGCATCTCGGACTCTTATCTCATTGTCCAATTTTTTTGTTAGTTTAGCTCCTAATCTTCCCGAGGCTTGTGGTCCGGGACCTTAATTTATTCACATATTTTGGATACTTATCTAGTTCTCGTTTAGGCGTAGCCACTTCTCCGTTAATAAAAAAAGTATTAAATAAATCAGTGGCGCAGTAAGATCAGGGTCTCAGATCTGTTTCAATTTAATAGGCAAGTAGGTGATCGACCCCCTGTGCCTAACATACGCCATCGACTTTGGGTCTAAGGCAAGCCGGTTTCCTCAGGATGTTTTCCTTCACCGTACGAGCGAGTGATTTAAAACATTCTACAGGTGCAAAGCCGGGAATCGAACCTACGACCTCAGGGTTGAGAGTCGCACGTTAAGTCCACTAGGCCATCACTGCTTTTCTGCATTTCTCCGATAATATTTCTAATAGAAAGTAAATCACGCGACTTCAATTCTATTAATACCATTCTATCAATAAATGGACACTTCATGAGACTAAAGAAAGTATTTGAATGTAACGAATTTTCGTAACAGCTAAATAAAGTATTTAATCCCAATCCCGAGGACACTGCCCTGTGGCATTCCACAGGGCAGTGTCCTCGGCCCAACATTATTTTTAGTTTACATAAACGACCTTACAAATCTCCAACTTTTCAATGGACAAGTATTTTGCTATGCCGACGACACTGCCTTGCTCTTTTACGGAAAAAACTGGGCTGAAACTTTCAGTTGCGCTGAATTGGGATTGAACACTGTTATCCAATGGCTAAGAATTAACTTGCTGTCACTCAATTTAAGTAAAACAAATTATGTCCCGTTTTCTATACGAAATTCGTTGCAACCAAATATTGATTTAAAAATAAAGGCTCATGTATGCGATGTACCTCAAGATTGCACTTGTCCCGAGATCGAGAGAGTTAAAACCACAAAATATCTAGGAGTTATTATAGATAGAAATTTAAACTGGTACCCTCAAATCGATGTAGTAGCTAAACGTGCTAGGAAGCTGATCTGGATGTTTAAACGCCTTCGTAACATTTGTGATTTACAGCTTATTATGTATATCTACAAAACCTTAGTACAGTCTGTTCTTCTATATTGTATAAGTATATGGGGCGGCACATTTAAATCAAAATTTGTGAGCATTGAACGTGCGCAGAGAAGTATCTTGAAAATAATGCTTTGCAAGAGTATACTATATTCCACAGAAAAACTCTATAAAGATTCAGATCTCCTAACAGTTAGGCAACTATACATACTTCAATGCATACTTAAAGTCCACAAAAATACCCCGTTTGACATATCTATATTAAGCAAAAGAAATCGCTCATATATAATAAAATCTCAAACTGTGTGTACAACTTTTGCTTCGAAACAATTTGCGACCCAATCTACAAGAATGTACAACAAAATAAACAAAACCCTAAATATATACCCTATGACGTTTAAAGAGTGTAAAAAAACAGTAACTACGTGGCTAAAAACATTAAATTATCAACAAACTGAAGATCTATTTGTAGAAGTTGAATAAATAGATATATATCAAAAATCAATCCAAATTACTAGATGATTTTAAAAAAAAAGCGTGTGCTAATTATTCGTTCTTACATATTATTGTGTATATTGTTCATACCTTATTATATTGGGTATATTGTTCAATATTAATTCGGTCTTATGTAGTATTATAATATCGTAGCCATTCGATTCAGTTAGGTTACTACTTCCCGCATAAAAATATTATAATTATTTAAAGTATTCCATACTTTATGTGGTCGCATCATCCGGCTGATAAGAGACATGCTACGCTGTACTAACCTGCACTGGTCACGACATACGGACTACACTCGTCTGAGTTGCACTACAGTTACACTCATGTCTCACTCACATAATTAAAAGAAAGACGATGGTGTGATTGATTTCAATCTACCTCACTTGTTTAGTTATTACGATTTCAACAATCGCCAGTAATTTGGTTTTTTAAGTATGTAATATAATTAATTAACTATTTAAGTACCTTTACTGTTTTGCTTTGTTAAGTAGATTAAGTATTATCACATAGGAAAGAGCGTTCATCCCTAACACAGGTTCTTGAACCTAAAAGGGATGTACTAAAATATAGATTTAAGACTATTTACTTAATAAAGAAATTTTTGTATTTTTGTATTTTGTATTAAAAAAAAAGGTCATGAATTAAGGTCTGACCGCAACGGCTTAGTAAAATAGTTAAAAAGCAATTATAACTTATCTAAATAAGGATACCATTTAAATAGGCAATCTATACGGGCGTTAAGGGGCTGTTTAATTGGTCTTTAGTTCATAACGGTTATTGTATGCGTTAACACAAGTTTCTGTCGAGTTTCGATAATTATATTTTGATCATGAAATTGTTGATAAACTTATCGATCAAGGAATGTTTTAGTGCGTGTCGTTGAAACAGCAACAAGCAAACATCAAAACACATGTTGCGATGTGTATGAGTTTTTCTTAAGTGCGCTAATTATTGAATGGCAGACGCGTTTAAAAAATACACTGATATTATTATTGGAAATGCTTTATATATTGTAACAGATAAACTCAATAAGTACTGAACTGATTTCCAAAATTATTCTTCATAACACATTATCCGAAAACATGTGTTACGGGAAATAGGAGCAGTGGCCATGTACCGAATACGTCTGCGAAGGTGTTTGGGTGATGGAGTTTGATGCACTGCGTACAACGGCGGCGAGATATAACTTACGTTTTTTTTCTTATGAAGAGAGAGACTAAGCTTAGTTAAACCTAAAAATAATAATAATAATAATATTTTTTATTAATCAGACAAATACAGTCCATTGATTGATTAGTGAGTTAGTAACAATAGTTTCTTAAGATCTATGTTAGAGAATTAGTAAAAATAAGGAAAAAGTAGTTAAATAAAAACTATCAGGTACAAAGCCCTGCGGAGCACCGTCGTAAATAGGGGCACTCCATTCTTTCGACTATCATCCGTAAGATGTTGATGTCGACACAAGTAGTAAATTATATATAGATATACACACACATACATGTCGTCGTTTTATTGTATTTTTGAGACCTTGAAAAGAGATGAATATAACCATTGTTAATTTTTAAAAAATACATTGAATTATAGTTAAAAAATTTCAAAGATAAAAATTTAATTTCAATTTTACTAAAGTGCTATGTTAGTGCTTTAAGCTATTTAATTATAAGCCTTAACTGTTCTGTCAAAGTTAATGTTTGCAATATAGTATTAAAAATATATTTTATTATATAATTAAAAGAAATCCGACAATTATGTCGACAGAATAAATATAATAAGACAAATACGTCTGGAGGGAGAGGCGTGCGCAAATAAAATAATTAACGCGACAAACAGACGTGACGAATTAGCAGCGCACGTATTAACGCGATGTTTTGTTAATTCTATTAGTATTTATTTTTATGCTATGTTTTTAAAAACAGATGTAGAAAAGTTTCTATTTTTCTGTGGAATTTTGAATAAACAACGATTTATTTATGGAATGAATCATTTTTTTATACATGAACATATGGTTTAACTTTGACTTTAGTAGTGTAGTAGTTCTTTTGATTTATGTTTTCCTGTTTTTATCTGTACTTTTACACATAATTAAAAAATACTTTACTGCATTAAACCTTTAGTCATCTATTAAATTATTAAATTACCTTTATTATTTACATAGTATTAATTAAATGTTTCATGCTTTACAGTCAAAATTGTCGCCGCTTGACGTCGCTTTATGACCGTTTCAATCAGGTACCAAGTGTATTCTGTCACAGAACTAATGATAATAAGGTCTCATTTGTTTCTTGAAACATTGATTCCTACTTACAAAAAGATACACACACAATTACACAAATATATCAAGGACCACTTATGGAGTACAGGCCTCCTCCAACTGGCTCCATCACTCTCTATCTTAAGTATTTTACTCCCAATCTTTTAAGTTCGTCAGCCCACGTGCAAGAGGGTGATCTCTTTTTTCTCTGGTGGCCCATTCCACCTTGTTGACCTGTTTGTCCATCTGCCATTGTTCATGCGTTCATTAGTAATAGTTTTAAGTACCTTATATATCAAGAAAAACGTTAAATTTATATTTATGTTTATTCCGAGAATATGGTAAAAGTTTGATTCAAGATTTACGGAAAATGCGTTCTGAGAAAACGAGCTGACATCCTTTGACACAAGACTCGAGGCAAATTGATCAAGACACCTACCTTGGTAGTGTCAGGAACTTGAAGACTTTTTCAAAGATAGTCCAAGCTAAAAGCGAAATCCATAAATATTGCTAGGTGAACAGTCTGGTGGTTGATGTTCCATTATTTCTTTCTATATTTGCTACTTGCTTGATCGGTGAAGGAAAATGTTTTTATTAAAACAAGAAAGATTAACCTTTTTGTGACCGAATTGGTGATGCAGCAATTTTAAAGTACTTTTTTTAGTTCTTATTTATTTTTTATAAATTTTTTTAACTGGCTTTGAGAAACAATTCTACGTACACCTTATTCGTAATATAGAACAGGCAAGCGGGCAGGCTCTGATGTTAAGTGACACCCATGGATACTGACAGAAGGCTCACGAGTGCGTTGCTGGCCTACTGGTAATATAAATATTTGCTTAAATAATTATTACAAAGGGAAATAAATCGTTTATTTAAACCTAAACATAATAATCAAATATACGTGCTTATTTTTGTGTACTCGTAATTATTTTTTTGTAATTCTATGTTTTCTGTAGAACAGTGATAGCCTCGACTTGAGCGTGCGTCCAACCCTGAGCTCGTTTGAATCACCAGTGCACCAATGAATATTTTTCAGCGCAGATAAAACTTGCTGGTACAGTGAAGACATCGGGAGACAAAATGACAGTCTGATCTCCAAGTACCTCCTCCAAGTCCATTCAAAATAAAAATGTTCAAAGAAATATCTAACGATAAAAAACATAGAGGTTTATAGCAGAACTGGGTTATTATTATTTATCTTTATATGTATGTAATTCTACTGTACGTGTGTATGTTACTGAACTCCTCTTAAACAGCTGTGCCAATTTGAATTTTTTTTTTGTATGCGTTTGGGTGGTACCCTGGATAGTTATTCACAAATCAACCCGGCAGATGGCGATGCAGTCGGTATCTAGGTTATTTATCTATATAGCAATTAAACAGCTGGCATATATAAATCTTCTATATACGAGTATGTGTTCGTATTAAACTTCTAAAAGGCAGATTTTAATGAATTTTTTGTGTGATCAAGTAGAGTCGAGAATGATTTATATTACTAGACATGTTTTTGTATGTAAGACGTGTGTACAGGACACCGTGTCGGAACAATCTAGTTTACTCTAATTTTCTTGAAGTAGGCTACTACCCTGCGATTCTGTAACTCACTTTTCGAACTCACACAGCGGTTTTCGCATCGGCGGTCGCTCTGAAATCAGTCGTGAAGCAGTCATTTTATGATTTGGCATTCTGATAAACAATAAACTACAATCCCCCACCTTATCAGAATGCCAAATCATAAAATGACTGCTTCACGATTGATTTCAGAGCGACCGCCGATGCGAAAACCGCTGTGTGAGTTACAGAATCGCAGGGCTGTGCTAAAACTCAATAGATATCCCATTACTGTAATGTATTTTATCTTCGTGTATTTTAGAATGACCTGTTTATGACATATTACAAATTATATTTACTTTGATGGTTTCTGGAAAATATACGATCAAAAGACCGCGAAAGACCTGATACGGAGAAATGTCTCAAGTGAACGTCAGAGTCATGTCATAACGTGTGGTAAGACTAGGAGCTGAAACGATAAATTCGGATTTTTGTCCATCCCGCCCTGTTTTGTTGGAAATCTACGCAATATAGAGTTTCCTCTATATTGCATTAAATAGACACAAAAACTTCTGAAACGATGTGAAATTTTTGCACCATTAGAATTCTACATTGTCCCTGAATGTAAGTTATATTGTCAAGTTTGGGATCCGTAGGAAAATGCCCATAAACTAATCTAAGGTGTTAATAAAATATCAATAAAAACCTACATCGCATATGCTGCGAAAATTATTGACCATAGAGCAAAGTTCATCACTTTGTAGAAGACATCGATAACTCTTCTATACTAAGTAAAACATATTAAAAAAAATACAAGCGAAGTCGACTGGATATTGAACAGTAACAATTGTAGAATTTGGTAGTTGGTTTTTAAATTCTTTACTAATTTTTAATGAGTCTATCAACCGAAAACCTAATAGAGCAAAGCGATGTACTACGTATACAGGATTGTTGAAGACATCAATATTTACAAAAATAACCATATGTGTATTATATATATTTCTTTTTATATAATAGGAGGCACAAGGGCAGGAGGCTCACCTGATTTTAAGCGATACCGCCGCCCTTGGACACTCATTGCCAAAAGGCACGCCGTTGAGTTGCCGTCCTTTTAAGAATTGGTACGCTTTTTTCTTGAAAGACCCTAAGTTGAATTACTTCGGAAGTACTTCAGTAGGCAGCTGGTTCCACATAGTGGTGAGCTAAAACTGCCTTAAGAAACGCTCAGTGGAACAACGGACGTCGAGATAATACGGATGGTGCTGTGTATTCAGCCTTGACTTTCGATGTTGAAACTCAACTGCTGGTATTAAGTCCGAACAACTCCTCTGAACACTCTCCATGGTAAATGGGGTAGAAGATGCATCCCACATCTCTAAGCAACGCCAAGGGATCAAGCCGCACGGAAAGTGACTGGTCGTCGACGATTCAAATCACTCTTCTTTGAGTATCCCAGCGATGTCGGCAATGAATGTTTATATTTTATAGTATTATTTGTGGAATTTGATGGTTTGCTTTAAAATTCTTTCCTGATTACTGATGAGTCCACCAACCTGAAATAATCATTTATAGGCAATGCTTCTTACAAAGTCATGGATGCAATAAATAATATTGAGATAAAAGTTTACTCCAAGTTTTCATATAATTACTATGCATCTATATTGGTAATAAAAAATACCATCTCCTAGACTACATTGGCTGTTGGAGATGTTCGGAATAACCCGGAAATAGCCGGGATTGCTGCGAGATGGAATTTTATCGAACACTTATTGTCTCAGTAAGAATGTAATATAGTCAGTGTGGTGAATTTTGCGCAGTCGTGTGGGTGGATTTATTAAAAAGCAATCGAACCGACAAGAATCAAACTTTATATGAATTCGAGTAAAACTTGAATAAAGTTTCAGTTTTAAATCAGTTCGTAAGTTCCTACCATTGTTGGAATTTCTAACAATGATATATATACTCTTGAGATATTCTATATGAAACTTTTTGCTACTCAACTTCAAAAACAATGAAACAAAACTTTTAACAGTTAGGCCTACAACGCACTAGCGGCTGACTGCAATGCAGTGTGCCGCTTCGGTAGGCCGCGGTATATACGGTCTGCCGTAGCGGCATGCCGTATTCCGGCTAACCGTCCCTATTGCGGTCCTGATGCGGTCTGCCGCAATCGGCACTCGTCAGTGCTTCTTTAAGTATTGCACATGATGGACGGTCAAGAAGTTGCGGCAGTTATTTATTTATATCATCGAAGAAAATATCGTCAAAAAAACTCTGCGTAGTGTCTAGCGCAAGGAACAAACGATGACTGAAGCGGGTAGGACGCGGTATTTGCGGCTAACCGCGCCCAGTGCGTGGAGGGGACGCAGCGCGCCGCATCATTCAACCGGTGCGGTTCGTCGCAGCCCCAGAACAACCGGAGCGGTTGACGGTTGTCCGCAAATCAGTGCGTCGTTATCGTGCGGTTTCATGTGATAATCGATGTGCGGCCTACCGCAGCGGCACACCGCATCGCGGCCAGCCGCTAGTGCGTTGTAGGCCTTAGAAGTTTACTAAATGGCAATATACAGACTGTTTTGTACGAAACACCGATCACACCACATCAAACACAACGCAAACCTACATATATTATAAGCTAACCAAAAAACGCACTTTCCAATCAACGAGTTTTCTCATTCACAGGCCAATATTTTGATCAAACAAAATTTTAATTAATGATTCAAAACTTTATACATTCATTAACAATCTTAAACAACTTCTTGTCAATCTGTCCTGTGCTGAAACCGAAAGTATTCTTATTCTACAAGAGTAGTATGAGTATAAAATAGTAAGTGTCAAGTACCGTTAACATGGCAAATGGAAGAGATTAGCTGTCCACGACGCAGGCAATCCTTGTGTCCCCACACTTTCTATTTTAACTAAACATCAAGTTTATAATAAAGCTTTTTCTTACTAACCTATAACTGTATACTGTTTGTAGTTAGCTTTTCTAAAGTTGCCTATAGTTTCTTTTCGGTTCACAGAAATTTTAAATATAGAACAAAGGTGGTCGACAGAATCTCTAGTCCAATCATAGACACGCTTCACTATCCTTCTTTTCGCTTAACCAATGACAATCAAACAAAATGCGCCATCATTCGGTCGTTAATTTTACACCTGTGTGAGTTTAGGCAATCATGCAATGTGTTATCATATTAATAGGTTAATTTGCCACGCTTTTAGTCAATTCAATCATGTACAATAGTAATAGATGTGTCATTTTAATTAAAATGTTGGCAATTAAATATAATAAGTTAATTAATGAAAATAATCCTTTTTTGTAAACGTAGTAGCGTAAGATATCCGTCAACATTTACTGATATCTGACCCTCAATATACTTTTTGTAGTTCTGTAAATTTATATATTAGTATACCTTTTAATAAGTCAAATATAGCCACCAGCATATTGTTGGTCTTGCGCTCATGTGTGCCATGTGTGTGTTCACCTGACGTCAAATGTTCGAAACTGGGGTCTGCGTGACGGCTCTTTACTTTTTATGTGCGTATTGAAAACTCGCACACATGCTACAGGAAAACATCGTGAGGAACCAAACATGCTTTAGACCCATAAGTCGAAGGTGTGTGTCAGGCAGAGAAGGCTGATCACCCACTTGCTTATTAGAAAAAAATAAACACAAACTACCAAGACTAAGGATTGGCTTCACTGTTTTTTACTACTCAGGACTAATGTAGCTTCCTTATAAAAAATATTTAGTATCGCTACAACATAAAGTCATCTATGGGCCGTAATTCCAAGTCTAATTCTTATAAGGTCGGCAACGCACTCGCGATCCCTCTCACATTGAGAGTGACCATATCACTTAACATCAGGTGAGTCTAAAGCCCGTTTGCCCCCTGTTCTATTAAAAAAACAATTGTTATTTCTTACAAGTTCTATGCATAGTAGACTCTTCTTTACATTAGTCGGATCGTGATTAGTTTTAAATCACAACACATATATTTGTTACTCAAATAACCAACATTCAAAGATTGCCAGCCCAAATAATTGTTAACAGTTGGCAATTCACATATTATTCAAATATAGAATCAGTTGACACGTATTTGAGGATTCTTGCTTCTACCCTTCGGCCGTAAATCAAAAACTTCGTCCAACTCCGAACAGTTTCGAACTAACGTTTTTTTTATTGCGACTCTGTGATTTGAATAACTGAGATGGATCGTCTGTGATTTATCGGGGACAGCTTTCATAACTGGAACGTAAACAATCTGTGTTAGAATCAGATACTAGGTCTACAGTCTATGACCGGAACTAATAGAGAGTAGAATATAATAGTAGATAGGCCGTGTCTTCCTGAAGCTAAGTTTATATGTTATTGAGTGCAAAAATCATTTTTATATTTTATATGAATGGTTTTAACGAATTAAACACTCACTTTTTTATAGAAATGTCTTTATGGGTGAAATTTACTTTTATTTTATTTTATTATGTGGCATTAAAATTACAACCTTTAAATTTCATTTCTCTACGATCAACCCCTATTTTTTATTTGTTAATTAAAACTAGGACTTATGACTTGAACTCCGAGGTTTATATATATATAAGTTCACAGAAAAACCTAAACAGTTTTCATTTCGGAAAACTAAACATTCTCTGGGGTAGATATAAAGATAAAGATAGCAAAATGTGCCATGTTGGTATGTAGGTACTAAAAAGGTAGGCTAAGTAAAATCACATTAAGGAGAAACGAAGTTCATGGGAGCAACTAGTTTTTTTATTTAAATTTACTCTTTACAGAATTATCGTTGAATATTATGATCTAGCACAAACCTTTCTATGAGTAGTAACTATGATGAAATAGGAGCGACATGGGAACGGCAAGCCACCTATTAATTACACACGTGACTCAAGGTTAATATAATTAATGTTACACATTAATTATATAAACACACACACATCGCTCTCTTAGTAATACAGGGTAAATACAAGAAAAAATATTTACGCCTTTCTCACCCCTTCCCCCCTTACTGCTGCAATCTACTAATTAGTAAAGTGTCCACATTTAAAGAAGTTTGACTGTTTAAAAGTTGCGTAGTTTGGGTTTGTACTCTTCTCTGATAAAAAAAAAAGGTGCGTGTACTTATGTACGCGCGTAAGAAGTTATACTTCTTTGGCTTTCTTTATTTTTTTTAAATATTAAATAATTAATAATCAATATTAAGCGTTAATAATTTAACAATATTTAATATTTAGTATACTATTCAATTATTAATAAATATTAATAATTATTATATTATATTATTAATTCAATTTAATAACTAGGTATGTTTCATAACCTTTTAACTAAGTATAAATAGGTCTTTGTGAAAAGCATTGCTAAATTTCTTTGAAAAAATAATTAAAACTGCTTTATTTGTTTAAAAGGTACTACAAGTAGATTGTCGTATTCCCATCGCGCACGCTCGGCGCCCATACTGAATTTTGTGTCACGGTGCGCGCGCATCGTAAAATTTCACACTCATAAATTTTTCATAACGCCCCTAAAGAAGTATAACTCCAAAAACAAATGAGTGTCATTACATCCGTTTAGAATTCTAACCAACCGTATCACCTCGACGTCCGTCGTTCCACAACTGAGCGTTTTCTAATCTTTTCGCGCACCACCACTATGTGGAACCAGCTGCCCACAGAAGTATTTCCGAACCAATTCGAATTGGGTCCTTCAAGAAAAGAGCGTACCAATTCTTGAAAGGCCGGCAACGCACTTGCAAGCCTTCTGGAATTGTGAGTGTCCATGGGCGGCGGTATCACTTAACATCAGGTGAGCCTCCTGCCTTCTTTTACATAAAAAAATAATAATTTGTATTTGATTGGATATTTTATACCAAGTGTAGTTCATTTGTAGAATTCCTGACTGATACAGTAAATTATATAACTTTTTTTCATATCTCTTGTACTAATTAAAAAGATTTTTAAGTTCGGCACTTATTTTAGAAATCGTAATTAACATTTAAATGAATTTTCAAAGCTTCTTATAGTGACGTTATCAAAGAAAAAATATGTAAAAAAAAATGTTTATTAAGGAACATAAGATACATGTATCACTTATTCCACGTTATTAAATTTGAATTTGTAGGCATCCCTACTCATCGGCAAAGAAGACAGAGGGTGTAGGCCGAGATAAAGCCGGCGTAAAAAACTCTCGGTAAAATAAAATAGCAAATCATCAAACAACACTTATTTTAAAACAAATATCGCAAATAATTAGTAGTAATCCTTTTTACACAGCTTTTCTTTAATACATTTCTTAAATTTATTGAAAAGTACAGTTTCATAATCATGACTTGAAAAATCAATCCAACATGGAACCAATCAAACATTTAAAAGCAATTACCCTAAATTTTTCTTTTACCAAAAATGTCTTTGTATTGAGGGTGATATACGAAGCCAGACCAGACAAAAAGCGTCCGTCCACGTACGACGCATGTCCAGTCCTGGATTGGGACAATTTCAAATCGTTTATCCCGTTCATTTTATGGTTCTAAGTTTTCTTTCCTCCAAAACTAACTGATAGCTCAACGAAGTTTCTGTCGTGTCATCTTAAAGAGATAACAAGGGTCTTAAATGAATAGCGGGGCGTATCACAATAAATCAACGAAGTTTGGGCACGATGCGGGTTTCTGGGATGTTTTGAACAAATCAGGAATATTATATTGCAACATTGAATATATATTTAAGGAGAAACATATAGCATATTTGCTGCTGCAGAGGTTCAATCCATATTTTTGCTGCAGAAGCGGGCCGTTCGGGGTATTTGTTGTGTTTCTCCGAGGGAGTCGGTACGGAATAAGTTTAAGGAATTAAATATTATGGTCAATATATTCTTGAAGCCTTGTTGTATGTCCAAAAAAATATAAACAATTTTAAAACAAATGGTGACTTTCACCAGTATAATACGCGAAATAGAACTAATTTGACTGTACGACCAACCAGGCTCCAAAAGATAAACCACTCCTTATATGGAAATTGTATTCGTTTTTACAACAAACTCCCAAGCGAAATTAGAGAATTATCACTAAACAAATTCAAAGCCCTCGTTAAACGATAATTAATCAACAAAGCTTTTTATAAATTTGAGGACTACTTAAATGATCCTAATCCTTGGGATTGAACAATTTGTATGACAATACTTGGCGATTAAAAAGAGTGGCGGAAAGTTTCATGCCAGTTCTTCTTACCCGCTCTACGCCCTTGACTTGCGAACTGGTAGTAAATGTAAATTTACGATTAATTTAACTTGACGATTCAAAAGTGTACTTGGTTACCCACTTGAATATAGATATTTTGAGTTTGAGTTTGAGCATACAAAGTATCGGATAGTACAATACATGAAATAAAATACATTAAAATTATATACACGCATTTAACATTCGCTCGAACATTGAAGGAAAATATCGTTAGAAAACTTGCCTTAGACCAGAAAAGGTCGACGGCGTGTGGCACAGGAGGCTGATCAGCCTACTTGCCTATTAGATTGATAAATGATCATGAAAGAGATACATAAGTCTGAGGCCCAGACCTAAAAAGGTTATAACACCACTGATTTATTTGTTTATATTAATTTGACTTAAATTTACGTACCAATTTACGTGCCAGATTTATTTCTGACAGACTTAGATTGAGAGACTTAGGTTCATATAATTAGACTGATTTAATATCCAATAGCAACATTTATTGAAAAGCTTTAGTAATGGCAAGAAATTTCACGCAAATATTTAAAATCAATTCTTTTATTCCTAAATCTATACAAGACGTCCAAAACGGTCTAATCAATCAGAGCTTTTAAAATTCGAAGACAGTGTCGCTGGCTCAAAGAGTCATTTGCTTTACGAATATTCAGGAGGCTGTTAAAACGTTCCGATTGTACCCTTGTTCCCCTCAACTACATCTTCATTTGAATTTCGCTTTTCCAATGAATCCTCTTGAAAATTTGGATTAAAATTTATTTATTTGAATCATAAATTCGCCTTGTTCGATGAGTTTTTCAATGAATTAATTTAAATTTGTTAGTGTCTGCTGTTATTTTTAACCCACTTAAGGGGAAATTATTCATGGGATTGGAAATTATGAACTATTTAGGTATTCGAGTACTAAAAGGACTACTTTTTATGTAACTGGGGGTCTTCCCAGATGTTAAGTAATACCGCCGCTCATAGACAGTTTCTCGGGAACCTAGTAATATTCAGATATATTCTATCTTGGGTAATGTTTTCAGATTCATTACTATCATCCGTGTACTGATAGGTTGGTTTAGTATTCTTTTTAATAAAATAAAACACAAATCTTTAATTCCAACACACAAATATACAGTATTTTCTTTTTAATTAGTGTTGTAGTAGCCGGTTTCAATCTACATATTTTTAACGCAGCATTAGTCTAAATACGATTTTTAGCTCAGATAACAAACATTAATACTAGCTGACCCGGCAAACGATTGTTTTGTCTTGTATATTATTTCTAGGAAACATTTTTTTAATTGAATAAAAATAACTATCCACAATAATAAAAAATATGAGTTGATCGTACAAGGATTTAAATTGGAGGTTGTATGTATTTTTGTATGATGTATCATAAAAAAATGTATCGAAAAAAAAAACATTTTTTTAGGGTGGACACCCCTTATCACTTAGGGGTTTGAAAGATAGATAATAGTCGATTCTCAGACTTACTGATTATAAAAATTTCAAAGGAATCAATCGATCCGTTTCGAAGTAGTATGGGAAGGAACATTGTGACTCGAGAATTTTATATATATAGAGATTATAAAAAGATAAGGTTTGCGAGGTTAGGAGTTAATGTTTGGATCTACTGAACCTATTTTGAAAATCCTTTTACCAATAGAAAGCCACGTTATTTGTGAGTGTCATATTAACCCGAAAAATAAAGACTTTCGGATAAATGTTTATGGGTCACGGAGCGGGGGCGGGTCGCTAGTACTTTATATATGCGCAATCAACACATGCTAGTACAAAAAACAATGAGTGGAAAGCGTCTAAGTCATATCCATAGCCATGCCAGATTTCATATATCTAATTGATATATGAGGTACAGCAGGCAAAAACAAATTTTCTAACATACAAAGACTACAAAATAAAACAATAAAAGCACTATTTAGATACAATTGTTTAACACAGACTAATAAAATCAACCAAGAACCCAAAATTGTGACGATTAAACAACTATATGTTTACCTGATTTCATATATTTGTTTAATCGTCATAATTTTGCACCTGTATACAGTTTTAAAAAATGATAGCTCATCATTAAAAAAAAACAAACACCACTAGACGAAATACTCGTCGAGCGAGTTATCTTGCCGAAGCCGTGTACAAATTATAACCCAAATGTACAATTATTTAATCAATTACCGTCTAAAATTCGTAATATTAGCGCGTTTAACCAATTCAAAAAGGCATTAAAGATACATATATTAGAATGAGCCTAGTAGACTAAAATTAGGACGGCTGTCAGATGGCGACGTGTATCTCGTTCGCAGCCAAAAGCTTGAAAACTGAGCTTCCAAAATTACACATACAATAAAAAACTATCAATCATAAAAAAAAACGAAAAAATACAATACAAGAATCGTTAAGTGAATCACATATTCTTAACGGGCATGTAAATTGCAGTAAGGACAGTGCTGGCGAGCGGCCAGACTACAAATCGTTTTGGACAAAAGTTATTTGTTCTCTAAGTAATACTAGCTATATGTCAAAGGGGAACCGCTAAGCGAACCCGAATTCGATCCGCTGAATGAATCATTCCGTTTCTGACTGTGAATGGGGACGGATTTAATCCGAAATTCCATATTACTAGTATCTATTTGTTTCATTTGCAGTAGTTAAAGCTTCCATGTGAATCGTGGCAAACTAAAACAAAAGACTCGTCTTGTTTAATTGTCGTTAGTCGAACAAAGATAGTAGTCTCGCGTGTATTGACTAGAGCTGTTTTGATGCCATCATTTAAGTTTTAAAGCGACCGCCGATGCGAAAACCGCTGTGCGAGTTCGAAAAGTGACTTACAGAATCGCAGGGCTGTAAGGCGTAACACGTTGTCAGCTTCAATGCAGATTTTTATAAATAATATTAGTAATTCAAACTTTAAAAATGGTTAAACTGAATTAATTTTTCGATAAAATATTTATATTCATTCATGAAATTCTCTATCTCTTTTAATACGTAAATATATAAATGTATGTACATTGTCTGGACTTTAACCTACTAAGATTCTATTGGAAGATGCTTGGCTTGCGACTCGTAGAAATAACATTACAGCCTGAAACATTTGCATACAAAAGACAATTTGTGCTGACAAAAAGAATATTATCAACATAAGAAAATAAAAGCCAATTTAAAAACATTTAAGTTACTAAATGAATATACGGGAATGTTTTTAATCTACACTTAAACTGCATCCGTTTGATTGTGATTGGTCAATAGATTTTATAGTCCAAAGACACGACACGATCCGTGTTCCGTTTGATCATTTCTCTAATCAGAATCTAACAAAGCTATTCATCGATGTCGTCTTACCTCGTACATTCACAGTACTCGTATGTAATTTGTTTTTAATATACTTCATCGCCGTTCAGTTGCCTGCCTTTCAGTCTTCTATAGATTGCACTCCGGAGAATGTTCCATAATACATAACCTTTGTAATGTTTGCCCTTCAATTTTCCCTTCAAACAATGCTGGAATTCAGGGTTGCCTGGAAGAAAAGTTGGCTTATAACTTTTGTAACCTGTTTTTTTTATGTCTGTTATGTGTATGTTTTTGATTAAGGTAATAAAGTATAAATAAATAAATAAATAAATGCTGATCTGGACTTTGACACCCCTGGTGCCACACTTCACGATTTGGTTCGACATTTCATATACAGCATATGTGTGGAACTCCTTGCCCCCTTCCATATTCCCTAGACAGTATAACATGGGTTCATTTAAGCGGCGATTAAATAGGCTTGTCCTGGAGAGGTGTGCCTTCCAATAGGCCATATAGCACTTAACATGAGGCAGGATTGTGGCCAAGCTTGGAGCCTTGGAGCTCGCCCTGTACAAAGTCTCAACACTACAGTTGGAAATTCAATACCTATCGCTTTAGGGAGTTATAGAGTAACTCCTGGTACGATTTCAACCATGATTAACCACTCTCTGAAACAAAAATTCTCTCGTCCCATAACTTCATACGATTAACGATTTTAAGCAAAATTCTTTTAAACCTGCCTTATGCTCAAACTGAAACTATACTTGTGCAACAGTAGTAAATTTATATTAAGTATTAAGTAGAATTTATTGCTTCAAGTACCTATATTCATAAGTATGTCAAATGGAAGAGCTGCCCTCGACACAGGGAAACTAGTGTGAGGTCTAGTGCACTTGCTTATTTTACTATACCTCTTTTTTATTATGTGTAATAAGCCTTTTTCTTTGTAAAGTGATAGCAACAGATCAGTTAGAAGTCGTTGTCGTTTCCAATCTCTAGATCTACCAAGTAATCCTTCAGATTATAATTGGATTTAGCTTTTAGTTATAGTTTAGACAATACTTGTACCTAACAAATTTGTTGAATAGATTACATGAAAATGAAAACTACTGCGCAAAATCACACACCAAAACGCTTCCTCCGCTATCTTCCTTTTCTTCCTCCTTCCTTCAATGAATCATCATGATTATATTTTAAGATTAATTCAGTATCCGAGTAAATATCTTTCAAATTACTACATGAAATGTATCAGTTTTTCGAGAAGTTTTAATGAATTAGCGTTCCATAATAGATTTACTATTTTTGCTTGTCTTTTTTGTAAACATTTAAGATAGATGAAATCCTACCGTACAATGAATTTAGATCGGAAGCAAAAACATATGCTTGTATGTATAAAATACTTTAAGTAACAATTTTAAATAAGAAACCTTATATAAATTTGCCTATGTATAACATAAGTGTATATTTAAGTAAATCCTTTAAAAAATGGAACTGACTTTACAATGCACTAAAAAAATAGTGCAAATCTGAAAAAAATATAATACCTTTGTTTTTTCTAAAGTCCGATAAATGGAAATATTAGTATTTGTATTTGTGAGCATTATCCCCAACACAGCAGTTTTATAGACACGCAGCTAAAGTTAAATTTGGTATCAGAAGTTTAACTAGTGAATTTTTAAACATGTATTTTGGAAGAACGCCATAATTATATACTCGTATATGTCTGACTGAATTTATCATAGTTTTCCAATTGTGAACGAGGAACGCATTGCATAAAATTTAATGCCATATGATCGTCTTGGCAAGAGGAGGTAACGACATTTATCCGACGTTTAATTTAAGGTTTCCGCAAAAAGCTCAGCATGTTTGTGGAACCTTATAGCAATCAATTGTTATGTAGCTTTGATATTGCTTGTGTGTCTACATTACTTAACTGTAAAAGACACATTACAGTAAAACAAATAAATCTTGTAACTTTATATAATACTAGGTGACCCGGCAAACGTTTGTATTGCCATGTATATTATTTCTAGGAAACATTTTTAGTTCAATAAAAATAACTATCTAAAATAATAAATATAGGAGTTTATAACAGATGATCGAAAATTAAGGGTTGTATGTATTTTTGTATAATGAACCATAAAAAAAACAAAAACATAAAATTTTGTCGAAAAAATAAAAAAACATTTTTTTAGGGGTAGACACCCCTTATAGCCGATTATTATTATTATTATTATTATCGATAGTAGCCGATTCTCATACTTTCTGAATAGGCATAAAAAATGCATAAGAATCGGTCAAGCCGTTCGGGAGGAGTATGGGAACGACCATTGTGACACGAGAATTTTATATATATAGAGAATTAACTTTCTTTTTGTATTTTGAATGCATAAACAGCGGAATTGGCGGCAATACAACTCGAGCGTTATTGAACATGAAAAGAGCAGTGTTGGCTTCGGTGTACGGCTCTCTACCCTGAGATAGTAGGATCGATCCCCGGCTGTGCACCAATGGACTTTCTATGAGCGCATTTAGCATTCGCTCGAACGGTGAAGAAAAACATCGTGAGGAAACCGGCTTGTCTTAGACCGAAAGAGTCGACGGCGTGTGTAAGGCACAGAAGGATAGATTGGCGAATGATCATTCATACAGTAATCTGAGACCCAGACCTAAAAATACTGTAGCACCACTGGTTTTCCTTTATTATGAAAAGGGATTAGTGCTTTAGTAAGAGAAAATAAATATGTTTTTTTATGAATATGCTAGGGTCAGACGGAATAATGAAAACGATATTACGCGAAAATTTTTTATATAATGACCTAATACCGAACTGTTAGTACACATTATAATTATTGCAAATATTAATTTGTTATTAGCGTAATGAGATAACAACAAGAATAGGCTAATCTAATTTCGTATTGTATTAGTTTCGAGGCCATAACTTAGCCGAAACCTAATGAATAAACGTTCGATCCATGAATATACATTTGTCTTTGTTTATCTTCTACCGTCCGTTTTCATCTCAAGACAAGTCAGATTTGGTATATGCGATAGGATTTTGAATCCAGTGTTGCGAAGATAGCTGTGCGTTTCTATACCTTTATACTAGAATTTACGAGGAATAGAACTAAAAGTATGAAAGTATTTTTCAAAGTTTTATACATATATGTATATACACAAACAGCGTGTGTTAGGTACACGACACGGCTAATCACCTATTTGCCCTAAATGATCAACAGATTTTGATTGCAACATTTCTATAATTGTGTAATAAAATCAGCGAATGAAAAGGAGAACCTATTCGTAGACGACCTCACGATGGTAAGTATTTGAAAAATACTTTCATAATTAAGAAAAATAATTCACTATTCAAGCAAGCATGGCGAAGATCCAGTTTTTACACAGTTAAGGATAGCTCTAGTAGGGATGCGGTTTCATTAACAATCAATTTGATTTTCATTAACTTTCATAAACAGTCAAAGTAACTTCGCGAATGTTAAAATAGAGGACTGCAAGAACTTCACGGTTTGACGATAGCTTTGCTCCAGTTATTTAATAGTTCACGTCATCTACTAAATAAATAAAATAATCCTTTTTTATTGCAACTTAATTGCACTGCCCTTTTTTAAATGTAAAATAAAAAGTGTTAATCACGAGATTAACTGAGAACAAATGATAAATACTGCGAGTACGCCCGGTACTCTCGCGCAAGAAAATGATTCGATGCAAGTCAAAAAAAATTTTCATTTAATCATATGGGTAACACATTGTACACTTATGACTTGTCAGTAAAGAAATACATAATATTAATGCTTCTAATTTTACATTTAGAGAACTGGCAAGTTCTCAAATCAAGGGCGTAGAACGGAAGAGAAGAACTTGCAATAAACTCTCCGCCACTCTTTTTAATCGCAATGTTGGCACGGGTTACCGTTCTCTAAATAAGGTAAATACTTATTCCCGAGTTTTTTATGTACAAGTGAACAAAACTAAGACCTATGCGTTAAAAATATAAACTTTCAAAAATAAGCGACACCCTAATATATATTTCACCGTGGAATTGTACAGCCTGGTCTTGCCTCAGAAGTCTGACTAATTTTTCTAGATATTTTATGAATAGGCTAGTTTAACTATTGAGAATAGGATGGACTTTGTTCACGGATTACATCAATATCATATCGGATCCTGTATTCACGTTTTGGGCAAACGTTGATTGAAATAGCGTTGAACGTAGACGATTTAAACGCTCAACCATTTCATGAAATGATCAATTCTGTCATGCCACTAACATAGACATTCACTACGATAAAGGCACGTGGAATTAGAGCGAGCCTTTTGAATAATGCACATTAATCTACTTAGCTTACGAATTGTATTTATTGAATTATCTTGAATTGCGAGCTGCAACAAGGCCTAGAAGCTTTTTGCGATTGAAAAGAGTGGCGGAGAGTTTATTGCCAGTTCTTCTCTTCCGTACTACGCCGTTCATTTGAGAACTGGCAGTAAATGTAAAATTAGAAGCATTTAATGTATATTTCATAAGTGTACATTGTGTTACCTATATGAATAAATGATTTTTGACTTTGACTTTTGCGCGCATACTTCATCTCGTAGGTTTGAGTCAGCTGTGTGATTTTCTATATTAGCAGTCGCTCGTAGCATGAAGAAAGATATAGTAAGAAAACTAGCCTTTTTAGCAAAAAAATCATAACGACATAGACAGAAATATGAGGCCAAGATAAAGGGTAATTTCCCTTGCTTTTTTAATTGTATCGTCCAATAACAATAATATCTTACTACCTCGTCACGGATTTGCACGGTTGAAGTTTTAAAATATTTTGGGAAATAAATAAAGTCAGATATTGAAAGAATGATGCAACACTGATGGTAAAAGAGTTTTTGATATCGGTTCTTTCGTGTAATTGTTACAAAATTGCAAAAATCTATCGTTCCTCTATATACCTGCAGCTGAGTTTCGTCATCGGACGTCGAGGCAGAATACGAAATTCCACCCGTATAACTTCGACGTCTGCCGTTCCACAACTGAGCATTTTTCAAGGCATTTTTTGCAGCGCACCACCACTATGTGGAACCAGCTGCCCACTGATTTCCGAACCAATTTGAGTTAGGGTCCTTCAAGAAAAGAGCGTACCAATTCTTGAAAGGCCGGCAACGCACTTGAGAGCCTTCTGGCAGTCTGAGCGTCCATCACTTAACATCAGGTGACCGTCGTTTGCCTCCTATTACATTTAAAAAATATATATATTAGTATAGATATAAATTTGCTCGTGTGGATGGATATATATAATAATAAGGAAAACTAGTGAGGAAAAAACAACAAAATAATACCAATTACTTAAACGTCTGATGAAATTAAGCGTTAACGAATATAGTTATAACACAGTCCTGGCCACAGGATATTAGGTGCGTTAAACTTCCGGTCTGAAGCAGGACATCTCCGTAATCTAATACCTTGGCGATTGATCAGCCTCCGTGAAATATAGAGATGGATGGAGTCCGCTAAGTTTTTGTTTACGTTACACAGTAAAGGTTTTTGCGATTAAGAGTGCTATTACTAATATTAGATCTAGTTATATATTTATAAGTCTTAAAAGAATATTATTAAAAATACGAGAAAGTATTAAACATTTTACACACATTAGAACACAGAAATTGCAAAATCTAAATTATATTATGATTACTAAACAGCCAACATAAGGTGAGAACAGTGGCGTAACAATAGGGTGGCGGGGCTGGCAAAATTCCACGGGCCCCCGACCCAGGAGGGCCCCTGCTCAAGAGATATTATGTTCTATTGATGAATGTGAAGTCTCTAATAAGCATTGGGCTAGCGTGGGGACTACAGACCATTCCCATTTCTTAGGCGAGAGCCTAAGAGCGGAGGCCATTAGTGGGACATATACAACGTGTAATTGACTTCGCTAAACACCTCAAAGTTTATTAAAATTCAACTGAAAAGATATTTACGGATAGGGCCCCATCAAAAGAATTTGCCACGGGCTCTAGATGGTATAGTTACGCCACTGGATGAGAATAAGTAGTTTTGCATTTCCTGGGCTCATCTAATCTATTTTTTCTCACGGTTGCCTGGAAGAGGTCGCTCGAAAGCTACACGGCCGCCAGCTGCCCTCCATTTTATTTAATTATTTTATTTGTACTGTATTTCTATAACGAAGTGTAAATTAATTACGTATAATTTACATATGTCACCTATATAAGTAGTAATGATATGACATTTCAATATACGGTAGACAAGCAGATACCGAATTGTATAGATCTCAAAGCGAGGACAAATCTAAAGGACGTCAAAGGATATCCGTTTCTCTTGCTGCAGTAGACAATCTAGACACGAAAATTGTACTGACCTTTTCTTATTGCTGCAGTTAATACGAGGTACTTGGAAATTAGCTGCATTTATTAGAAGCATTTCGTAGATTTAAATTTTAGCATAAGTCAACAACAATTGATATAAAATGTCTTGACTGTTTTTGATGTATCTCATGCGTGGCAGGACATACACAGGAATGTATATGTCCTGCCACGCATGGAATAGAATCTAATTATATAAAATTTTCGTGTCGCGGTGTTTGTGGTTAAACTCCTCCTCGACCGATTCTCAAGAAATTTTGTGTGCATATTGGGTATGTCTGAAAATCGGACAACATCTATTTTTCATCCCCCTAAATGTTAGGCCCACCCCTAAATATTTTATTTTTAGATATTTTTTCTGTTTTTATTTTTTTATGATACAGCATTTAAAAATACATACAACCCCTAACTTTAACCCCTCTACGATCAACCCCTATTTTTTTATTATAAATGATATAGGTCACGACGAAACGACGTTTGCCCGGTAAGCTAGTCCGAATATAAAAGTATGAACGTTACAATTAACTAAAACTGTCATTTAAGTCAAATTATGCATTGCAATAGAGCCTTTGCGATACTAGGTAGTGATGTTTGAATGCGAGTTGAACCCACCGAGATTGTACGCATCGTGCGTCTTACGTTCCGGTTTACATAGAGGGGTAAATAAGAGTAACTTCAGTATAGGATAAATGTAAGAACGAAGGTCGGACATAAACAAATACAACGTCATAAACTAAATTGTTTGTGTTTACGATTCTTTACCATAAAGAAAACAGCGTGTACTTAAACCTTATGTTATCTAATACGTTTATATTATTTGAAATAACTAAAAGATTTTATTAAAACGTAAATAGGAATAGACACTTATTACATTGCTAGTCATTTTTCTAATTAAAGTTACTTTTACCGAGCTTTTTCAAACTACGAAACATTTTATACAATAATAGTTCACAAATTCTATAAAGTATTTTAAACTCAACATCAAAGTAGAAAAAAGAAAATAGATGACGATTTAATTATGGATATAAGAGGAAAGTTAAAAGTATAGAAAGTAGATGGACACTTCCGTTGGCCGGAAGGCTTTCACGCAGATACGTACAATGGCCGCTTAACCCTTTGTAGCCTAAAAGGGTCAGATCACTTATCCCTTTTCTTGAATACGATATAATATGACACTTTCAATTAGGCTCGGTTAAGCGTTTTGATAGTCATGATTTTGTCTTATGTTCGCAATTAATGTGTGATTCCATTTAATGGTGGAATCACACACGTTCTATGAATACTTTATGAACCTTCCAATACTATAGTGCAACATACAGCCCAATTTTTTCATATAGTACGTCATCATATAATCCAATACGATGATTTGATAATAAAACACCTTCTTCAGGTAATCTTAGACTAGAGCAAGTTATCTTTCAAAGGTTTACAGTACCACGTATCAATATGGAGGAATGGTCATTGTTGTACAGCGGTGATTAAAACGCATGAGCTCATAGTTAAGAGGCGTAAGCTCAAGCCACTCATTAGCTACCATATCAATAAATATTTTATCATATTTATTTTCTTTAAATTAACTTTAGCTTTGGCAACGAATATGAAGAGCCTTTAATTGCAGTGTAATTCATTCATTTCCAATCATCTCTCTTTAAACTGTCAATTAAAATAAAGACACGTTTTAATAAATGATGAATGGTTTTTAATAAAAAGTCTAATTATGTTATAAAAAGTTGGTAAAAAGCGGCCATGACCTCTCCAGCTACGCTATAAATTTTAAACTGAAGCAGTAAAGAAATAATATTCTTGAAAATATTTTCATAAATATCGTATTTAGGCAAAAATTGCTAAAAGCCCAATAGACTCACGTCAGACGTCAGCTGCGAATTTATTCGAAGTTTCAAAAACGGTCACAGAGTATTGTAGCATTTCAATTTTATCCTGTCAACAAATGTATTATCTACATTTTTATATTATTACAATATTCGAAGGTGTTTTGATATTCGTGCTCACATTCAATTATGTCATCAATAAAAACATTGTTTAAAAAGTAAATAATAATAATAAACACTCAATTCTATTTCAATATAGACATTATTACTAAACACATTTCATATTTACAATCACGTAGTGCAATAATAAAAATTATTTAAAAGAAAATCAAAACAAATTTCAAACGATTGGTCCCTGTGTCAGTGTATCTTTAACGATGGCAGCATTTCCTCGCTGTATTGCGATTATACACTTTATTAACATACACAATAATAATACGTTCTCATAAGAAAGCTTAGAACGAAGACTCGCCTCAAAATCCAATACATGTTTGACGTACCGAAGTCAGACTTAAGTCTTCTTTCTGCGTCTTATCGTTATTGAACGTCTTCAAGTTAACCCAAAAACAAAAACATTTAATATCTAGTTACTTAAATTATACTGATTTGAATTGCCCTATGGTTTTCTTTCTAGTAAATTTTCTAAATTTAACTATAATACCAGATCCTAAATCAATCTTATTGCATTATTTTACCAAAAAACAGTAAGTATGCAGTTTGACACTCCGTAAAACTTAAATTAACTTTTGTTAAGAAAGATTATAATGAATATTATATAGTACTTTTGCGAAAAAACTAACGCTGGCGTTTATTTATTATCATTCTAACTGTAGTTGAACTGTGACGCCGTCAAGAGCTGACCTGATTTTGGCAGAAAAATATAAGTCCAAGCATTAGCCGCGGTTGCCAAAGTGAGATTTTCGAGTCATACAGGCCTAATGGTGACTATACGTTAGTAACTTTTAGGATATATAGAGCTATTATTTATTATAAGGTACAAAATAAACAATGCACATGAAACATATTTTTTTTAAATCATGCACACGGCAACATAAATCCTTATAAAATAAAACAAGTGTATGCCCAACTGTCTATAACTGATAAAAAAATAATATGGTTAAGTTACACACTATAAATAGTAAATCTTAATTCAAGGATGCAAACATTACATATAAAACACTGAAATGGCAATGCATGGGACACATGATAAGAGAAGAAAGAGAAAAATGGACAAATAATGTAATCAAAGGAGTGGTCTCCTGGTGATGGAAAGAGAAGCAAGGGAAGACATATGAGATGTGGTATAGAACAAAATGGTGACATTTGCAGGAGGCCTTTGTCGTGAGACAAACTTATTTATTGTTCATTTTGTATAAAAAAACTCGAGACTAATGTCAGCATTAGATATTTTATTTTATAAAGTTAAACAAACAAACACACATAAGCCTTAACATTAAATTTAGTGCCCGTAGATCTAATGAAGTCAATCTATTTTCCCTACAAATTTATAAAAATAACATCTTGTATTACAACCCTTTGACCAGGATGGCTCGTCAATATAACGAGATGGCAAAGAGCAATCACTTACTTGTGGACATATTCTGTCACAATATTAATAAATTCATCAGTGCCAATAAAGATATCCTCCATCGTAGGTTAAGTGCTGACCCTTGTGGCCCTGGTTGCTATACCTAAATGACTTGACCCACCCTCATCGTTAAACTGGTGTCGAGGAACTTCTTATTTTTTACTACGTTACCTTTAACTGTCATGAGCTTTTTCATTATTGTAACATTAATTTTGCAGTGTGCACATAGTTTTACGTTAGAATCCAGTTCAAAACTCTTAGTTTCAAGTTTATTTTTGTAAAGATTGTAATGTGTTTTGTGCATCAAATAAATAAATAAAACAATTGCAATAATTCTACAACAGATTATAAATATAGTACCAGCTGGACATTACTTTGTAGAAAAATATTTAACTGAAACAAACGCATATTAAGGAAAACATCAGCAAAATTACGGATTTGGTTCCCGGTTTATCGCGGGTCGATATTTATTTCTTTAAATAGTTGGAAATAAATATGGCTTGACACAAAGATGATATAGTCTAGTTATGGTGAAATAAATTTCGAAATGGCTCCAGAAGATTTTAAGTTTTTGCCTTAAAAAAAATAAAATTAAGGCCAGAAATGACTTTCCGTGTAACACTTAATTAAGAAGTCTGTGGTGCGGTTATCTAAATGTGAGAATAATCTATGAAAAAGAGGGCCTCATAGCCTAGCGGTCTTATTAAGTAGCTACTAGGTGAGGGGTACCGGGTTCGATTCCCGGTTCGAAGGCAAGTTTTAATTTAATTTAAATTTGTTCTCGGCCTTTGGGAGGGTTGTGTGGTACCGGGCGAGTACTTTTACCTTACACGACACGGTTAAATTTCTAAAGACAAGCACGAATTATAAATAAAACTTATCCTTGACGCTGGCTAATGCAGAAATCGTGCCAGAGCCATTTTTTTTTTAGAACGGGGGGCAAATTCAAATTCAAATTCAAAAATCATTTATTCACGTAGGTAACACAATGTACACTTGTGATTCGTCATTAAAGAAATAAATATTAATGCTTCTAATTTTACATTTACTGCCAGTTCTCAAATCAAGGGCGTAGAACGGAAGAGAAGAACTGGCAATAAACTCTCCGCCACTCTTTTTAATCGCCATGTTTTTTTTTTTTACACAACGTTTGTAAGGAGCTGCAACCATTACACCATGTTCCACATGACATTTTAAGTAATTAATAATAATAACATAAATAAAAACAAAGACTTGTCCCCTATCAGCAGGAGGCATGGCAAATGGGCAGGAGGCTCACCTGATGTTAAGTGATACCGCCGCCCATGGACACTCTCAATGCCAGAGGGCTCGCGAGTGCGTTGCCGGCCTTTTAAGAATTGGTACGCTCTTTTCTTGAAGGAAACAAAAAAAAATCTATGAAAACATGGATGTCCACGATTAGAAATTCAGAATTCAATCTGTATTTTCATCCTCAATTTTACTGAAATTCTCGGATCCGTTCTTATAAACTCCAAGGTTGTATAATAAATAAAACGTGGTCACCCGGCTCGGGTACAGGCGGGGTTGTAAATAAAACGATATGTACGTCACTTACGTATTTCAAAGGCTTCGGATACAAAGCAGCCACCAATTGTGGTTGAGGCAGGTTTTATATTAAATACGCTACAATTTCAATTAAACTTCAATGAGAATGTTGCCAGGTTTTCGTAAATACAGTTGTATATTGATTCATTTTTCAATTCACATTTTAAAACTATGTACTTCAATCCTTTGTCATTTATGTTACTTATCTTTAATAGTATTAAACAAAGTGTTAATACAACAAATTCTTCTATCTGATACTGTTTAAAGTCTATTGCTGAATTCTTTTCGTGTCTGTTAAATGTTCCTATTACATTATAATCTATAATAGGTATACATTTAGCAGATGCAATGAGATTGTCGTCCGTCATGTTGATTTTAAAATAAGTTGTGCACAAGTGCACACGTCTGACGCAGGCGCCGACCCGAGATCAATTAAAACAGTGTATTAACACTTCATACATGTGTTATTCACCACTGTTTTAATTCGATGGCAGTGATACAAGGTTAAAAAAATAATTTCAAAGTTTTATCAATATACTCTGTGGTTTTACCGTAATAGCCGTCATTTAGTCATACATTTTCCTGTGCTTGGTTAACTTTGCTGTCCGGATTTTCATACCGTTTCATAAATTTCCTTTAATTTTTCTCAACTTGGGTTGATTTCTAGACTTTGGAGATTATCTTTTTCGTATACGTACAGAATACATTTGCATTTTTAGCTTGGGCCAATTTTTCCTCTATGTTACAAATGCCTTTCTATACTAATATTATAAAGAGGAAAGATTTGATTTTTTGTTTGTTTGAAATGAATAGGCTCCGAAACTACTGAACCGATTCTTTCACCGTTGGCAAGCTACACTATTCCCGAGTGACATAGGCTATGTTTTATTTTCAAAAAAATTAGGGATGCTTACTAAAACTTGAATAATCTAACCCAAGGTGTAAAAAAATAAACAAAATACTTCCTTCAATCGCGTGCGCTGCGAAAACTATTAATGATAGAACAAAATGATGTATTTCAATTTTTCAGGACACATCTATAAAAAATTTCGCAATAGCATGTCTCTATCTTTTGTAGTTACGTCACAATAAGCGTCCTTTTATTAATTTTTATCTATTAAAATACCACCGCTAGAAAAAGCTCTTTATTCGTACCTAGGTATTGATCCTTATCAAAATAAATACCAACGTTTCACATAAGCTACAATTTAATGGCATAACCACCAAAAAAGCATGGTGGATTGGTGTTCTCCTGCCGTTTCTCTTGAATAGTTTACTACTATGTTATATGACAAAAATCTTAGCCACAGCAACGCTTGGCCGAGTCTACTAGTGGAAAATAAGTGTAGAGATGTGGAAATTCTCGTAAGATTACATACATATTTTTCGTGCTTTGTTTTGTATATAACAGTATAGTTTTACATTATTTTCCTAATTCTTAAAATTAAATGTATTATTTCATGGCTGGGTTGCTGGACTGGATAGGTACGTCATTGGATCTCTATTTCATTTCGAATTTAAAAATTTAACATGGAAAGCGAGATGAAGTCCCAATGCCATTAACTATTACCTTTTTTGGAGTTAGGAATCATAGATACTGAAATTATTGTTAATAATAATTTAAATCATATGATATGATATTTTTTAAATATTATTTTTGCCAGATGGTAAGAGCTATAAACCGAAGAAACATTATTATGATAATTTTATTACATATTATAATATATAATTAAAAAATAAGCATCTATAGTTGCACATCTAGGCCTAACCGCAGCTTTGAAAACCACACGCAAGTCCCTGCCCAACTTTTATGTTAATTGTGTTCCTAAACTTTTTAATGAAGAAGTTCGTACAAAGGCATTACATAACTGAATTCACGAAAAAATTTCCTCTTTGTTCCTAATTTATAATACGCTACAAGGTCGAAAATACCTAGATTTTGAGCGGCAAAGAAAAGTCTTTAAGAAAATCTTACAAAGAGCTAATTTCTTTTAGAAAGGAATAAGAAATTAGTTGCCATTGTTAACGTGACGCTCACTGAGTAAGCTTGTTAGACATACATAAATAATTAGACTGTATGACACAACACAAGGTTGCGGGCCAAATAACTTTAACATTGTTACGCATTTTCCCATGAACTATTTGGATTATTATTAATCTGCGCCAGATATTGCAAGAACCCTTATTTATTTAATATCTTTAAAATTAATAATTAAGCGTTTGAGTGCCATAGGTTTTTACTTTTAAATTACTACCTTTTCCTGAAAAAATCGGTTGTCTGTAAAGTCAGTTTACAGACGATAGTTGAGCGTGACAACGTTATGAGAATATACTGATGGAATGGTTGCATTTTTCAAAAGATAATTTTAATTTTATTTGTTTGATAGATATTTTGTAAGTTTATAGTGGTAGGGGAGCCCAAGAGGGGATTTCGGGATTTGCTAAAGCGCGGCAGATTAATATATAGGGGGATACCTTGTACCCGGTTAAGTACCTCCACAAAATATGAGGCCCATATATAAGGCCGCACGTGAAGGAGACAGGATCAATTTAGTAAAAAAAAATTGACCATCAGAAATTCCCGAGCGCGTCAGATTAAGGTAGGGTGAGTTAATTACATCCTAAAAAGTGTATATTCCACTAATCTGACAATTTGAGAGTGACGGAAAAAAAGGGGAGGGCAACAAAGTTGTAAAAAAAACGTCATCTCGACATTCTCGAGCGTAGCTAACTTTTTTTTATTTTGAAGGAAATAATTCAAGAATAATGAAAAATATATATTCTGACGATTTCCGCAAGCCGAAATAACAAAAATTCGTCGATAAAGTTAAATGCGTGCAGCTGCGTGATGCCTACATTTCCTTAAACCGATCGGAATCTACTAAACGGCGTTCTAAATATTTCCCTCAAAATTACATTTCCTGTGAATTTGAACCGATTCGGACCGATAGATTTTGAGAAATTTTGAAAAATCTTAAAAAAATAAGAAATATTTTTTTTTAAAGTGGTTTCTTTATCGATCAACTTCAAAAACTAATCCGCCTTTAAACTTGAAAAACCACGTCGATCGCCACCAAGCTGGTCAAAAGCGGTTGATTCGTTCGAGAGATATCGTACACGAAAGAAACCCGAAAAAGTGTTTTTTCGGGATTACTCCGAAATTTGTGGTTCGATCAATTAAAATTGCAAAATTACTTATGAGAATGATAAAACTGCGTCGAATGCCGCCAACCGCGTGAAAATTGCTTAATCCATTCAAAAGTTATTGCGGTTTGAAAATTCCAAAAATAGTGTTCTATGAAACTTCTATCAGATTTTCGAGCTGGGAGAGCTCAAATGCATAGAAATGTTATTTCTTTGAACTCAGTGAGCTCAAAATATCAATTTTAAGCGCCCAGGAATGGAATTAGCGGGTAAGTTGCAGGGATGGCCCTTTAGGTGAACCGTTTTTCTATTATTTTTTTGTCAGATCAGGCGAATCCCTCTAGATAATCGTCAGATTATGAGACAGTACGTTTAGAACATAAAGATGAACCACATATATCTTAATCTGACGCGCTTGAGTATTTCAAAATTGCGATTTTTTTTTGCAAATTAAGAAAATGGCTGTGGGTTTGCGTCCCATCGAAATCGTCAGATTAGTGAATGAGAGCTTTTTTTTGGTGCACTTAACACTCCCTTAGAAAATCTGACGCGCTCGATAATTTTTTTTTTTTTTAATTTTCAACCCTTAAATACAACCACCCGCATCATGCAAACGATCAGATTAACATACGTACATTATTAAAAATACGTAGGGCATAGATGCTATCAATATCTGACGCGCTCGAGGATGTCCATGCAACAGTTTTTTTTTACATATTTAACTATCTATAGCCGCTTCCCCCACCGATGAAAAGGAATTTATCATATAACATTTTTTTCTTCTTTTTATCTAAGCTTTGCATCCCAATAGGTCTCTACGACGCTCGAGTAAATCCCCATTTAGCATCGTGGGCTCCCCTACCATAGAGACAGAGGTAAATGGAAATCACAATTGTTCAAACACACACTTTGATACACAAATTGATCGATAATAATATAATACAATATATATACTTTATATACAATAAAGATGTCGAACGCTGCCAAACGCGGAGGCCGATTGTGCCTCTTTGTCGCTCGTTCCGCGCTCTCGCTTGCACTTCAAGTCTTAAATGGAACACCTAAGAGCGAGGTAAATCAATGGTAATAAAATAAAGAAATGAATATTCATATTGTAAACAAAATTTACAACAAAAACTGAAAATAAAAGTTAAAAAGATGACAGGTGTGCTTTCCAGCACAGACTCCATGAAGTGCCTTCTTACAGCGGGTACAATATAGGTAGCTTCTCTACCACACATACCACACAGCGCCGTAAATTACGCGCTGGTAACTTTTCCAACCCAAACGTCGTAGTTTGTGGTAGGTTCTGGTTAATTTTTGTGGGGCCACTATTGCTCCTCTAAATCATGAATTACGCTGCATGTTAATTTTTCTTATACGATAAACCAAACAATGGATTCAAGTATATCTGCCTCCTTCAGTATACACAAATATACTGAGAGGCCTTTAGCTTTAGTGTGCGTCTCTCATCTCTGAGGCCGTAGATACGAGCCCTGGCTCACCAATGGACTTTCTGTCTATGTGTGTGTAAAACTTGCATCCCTTAGACCAAAAAAGTCGACGGCGTTTCATTACCGCCTGCCTATTAAAAAAGGCCCAGACCTAAAAAGTTTGCAGCACCATTGATTTATTCACGAATATACCTATTTTATACTTTGAGGTACGAACAAATTTTGTCTCTAGATAGTCATGGATCCTGCTGGCCAACGTAGATCAAAGGTAAGTAAAATTTGGGTTATTTAGTGACCTCTAAGATTGTAAGTGAAATAAGTTTTCGTCTATCCTTCAATAACCAAACAATTTGACAGTACCTCTTTTATCGGTGACCAATTTATATACGAAACTAGCAAACTCGGCGAACTCCGTTTCGCCACCAGATGGCTTCGTTTTATGTAACATTTCGTTTGGTGATCCCGCTTTTCTGTTGAAATTTTTCATAAATTTTCTTTACTATAAACCTCACGGAGCCTGAGACCTTTCCAACGAATGCAAAACTGTGGAAATCGGTTCGTGCGTTCTGGAGTTATAGCGTCAGAAAGGAAAACCCGACTTATTTTTATATAGTAAATTAAACTATGCTCCCATCTAACATGTAATTTTTTTGGCTTCGCAATAGCAAGAAAAAGTTGATAATTGAAGTAAAAAGGCGTAACAATAAGAATATAGTGCACTTACAATTGGCTAGATTTAATTAGAAAATATTGTGTTTCTTTGTTGAGTATTATTGAGGTTTGAATACCAGGAATTGAACAATAGTGATGTGATGAGAGGGTAATTAACCGATCATCATATAAAAATAGTACTTCCAACAGTAACTAATGGTTGCTATGTTTCCGCGTTATATAACAAGATACGTATGAAATATTATGTTTCGTTATTTGGTTTTTGTTAAAATTTCTATAGCTAAATATGTAAAACAAGAATGATAATTTTAGGCGAATAATAGCTAGTTGATACAATATTTTCGTTTAAAAATAAAAAGCTGACGATTTTTGAATGTCAACACACCATTATTTTAAAGTGTAACAACCAAGTATTTTTAAGAATGACTTTATTAAGGTTGACGACATTTGTATAATAATTTTAAAATAAATAGTAAAAAGTACGTGCTCTATAGCAAGCACGCATTTATTATAAATAAAATAAAATATGTTTATTATGGAACATGTATCACTTATTCCACGTCATTAAATTTGAATTTGTAGGCATCCCTACTCATCGGCAAAGAAGACAGAGGATGTAGGCCGAGAGAAAAAGCCGGCGTAAAAAACTCTCGGTACTCTTTTAAATAAACATATAGTAACTACAAGCGTTCAACACAGAAAAAAGAGTCAAGCCATAATTCCAAGACCGTTCAGTGATCTTACACATTTATTGTCAGGTGAAGTTGTGGTTATCGGCTGGTAGATAATAAGATGTTATCTATTTGTAATTAAGTGTTCAGCGATGAGTTGCGGTCTGTGGTTAGTATCACACGTCAAATGAAATTCTATTGTAGTATTTAGCATACAAAGATTATAAAACAGATGCAACACATCTATATGATTTATTCACCCAAATGTACTAACATTATAAAACAGGTAGTTTCATCGTATAAGCGATCTCTTTAAGACTAACTGATGCAGACGAGGGTTCTTAGGGTCCTTCAAGAAAACAGCGTACCAAAGACCCACAGCGCGTTGCGAGCCTTCTGACTGTGTGAGTGTCCATAGGCGGCGGTATCACTTATCATCAGGTGAACCTCCTGCCCATTTGCCTCAAAAAACATTTATTTAATTAAAAATTCTTGAAAAACAGTTAAGATATTTTCTATCGACTTAAGTCCTGAATGGTAAGTACAAACATATTTTACAAGCACTTTCTCAGAGAGTTAGATATTTATCGAAACCATAACCGTACTTGGGATGTAAAATCAAAGTCGCATCTACTCACATTTGGACTCTATGCCTCAAAATGGCGACGTACATGGCGGTCATTTTGCGTGTTTCTAAATGAGTTATTATAATATTATTCAGTGTTCGCATAGCTGATGTAATTTTCAGAAACAGAAACGTTGTTGTAATTTGATTATGATGTTCGTGGAAATTTTATAAAATGTATGATTTTGAACGCTTCACGCTATCTACTTTCTATATTTTATTTTTATTTACAACGAAGTGTTAATAAAGAAACTAGATTACAATTACACCGTGATACATTTTGCATGTTTATTACATTTATTTAACAATTTTTAACATTTAAACAATCAAACGAGTCGTGTAAGACCTGAGTATGTGAATAGGTGTGCGTGCGTAATACACTCTATGGGTATGTTCCGATATACACTGCGACCACTGTACAGAGTACCGTCAATTTAGTATACTGTGAAACCGTTTCTCTATAGCCAGCTATACTGGTTACAATTTAAAACGGAACGCAGTCCAGTATACTAGTCAGCTTCGTTTTCGACACAGTTTTCAAATGAGTGCATCAAAGTTTTTCAATTCAACAAGAAAAACTATTATTGGAGTATTATCGCATTAAAAAAATCTATATTTATATTAACTGTCAATTGAATTAATACTACAAAGAAAGTAAGTTAGAATTTTAAATGTTTGTTATTAAACTGTAAGTTATATCAGCCGTTAGGCATTCAAGTGGTTTTGATTGATCACGTGATCAAAGCACTGCGAGTACCTTACCTCGAAAACGCCAGTGCTCGCAGTAGAAGTATAGCGGGGATTTGTGACGTCATATATTTCCCTAGGACGCTGCGGCTGTATACTGGCAGTCCATAGCGGAACGAATTTTTGAACAGTGGGAGCACTATACAGTACTCGCAGTGTATATCGGAACATACCCTATATTTGAGAGTATGGCGGAGAATTGTTAATGGCGTGCATTGTGTCTGTGTTAGTTTTTGGAAACTTACAGTCATGTCAATATGTAGTAAGGCTTCTGTAGATAGCCTGAACTTGTGTTAACGGTAAAAACTCTCTGTAACACTTTCTATAATAAAACCAGAACTAATATAATTAAAACAATATATTTACGCTAAAAGATATTCTTGAATAAAGTGGTTATTGCATTATTTGTCTATTCGAGCGTTTATCAATTGTAGCATGGAAATATTTAGTAAGTTTCGTCTCGTTCACTTTGCGAAAGTTTGAATCTGGTTTAAACTTAGTTCCAACTCCGTTTCATTCAATACTAGCAACTTCACAGCGGTTTAACTTCAAAGAGTTATTGTAAGAATCAAGGCGTAAATGGTTTCCGCGTATAAGTTGGTTATAGTTAAAAGGTGTTGTAGGAGGTGAACTTAAAATCTTTATATTATGTGTTTCTTATTTATAAATAGTTCGCTACCTAAATAAATGTCCATAATTTGGTGAATCTTAAAGGTATTTTTCCATTATAGATTAACTGTCTTTTGTTGAGTTTTATCGATTCAGAGTTTTATTAAAATTACATTCGACAGCTCTTGTATATCAAAAACGTTTAGAATTTTGACAAAAGAGACTTATAGCTGCTACGTACTGCAAGACGTTGTGGTTCAATTGATAAAGTATTATCACGATATCACTGTCTGGGTATAATATTGCTTTTTCTTGAATATTTCTTTATAGTTATGTAAATTAAACTTCTTTATAAAATAAACGCCAATGTGTCCTTTGTTATAATAAATACTGCTCTGGATTTCAAGTCTTCAAACTTAAATTAATAAAGTATTCTAGTAATTAACAGCTACCATGGAATAGTACTGGTGCTATGGCTTTATACGTACTCTAGGGAGTGTGTTTAATCGTCCGTGTCATACGATATGTTTAGCTTAATAGAATACAAAAGAGTCCATAGAGTCCAAAGAGTCCATTTATTTACAGCCCAATGGCCAAACTTAGACTAAAAACAATAAAATACAATTAAGATTTGCAAAATTGACGGTAAATGCTATCCTCTTATCCCCTCCAGGTATACTCTGAAATCACAGTACCCCCCCCCCCATAAGCTTCCCAAATAGGTCGCTCTCCGATGAAGAGTCGAGAAACCCATTGAGCAGCGAGAGTAACCGGGGAATGGGCGCTTGTTGTCGCTGGATAGTTACTTTTCAAGGTTTAAGTTACTTTTTTTCCTGTTTGAATTATGCTTAAGTTTTTTTGCTATTGAATTAGTAGTTTGCTGTAGTGATAAGGTAAATAAATAATTGATAGTCCATGCTTAAATACATATTAACATTATCTTCCATTCCGTTTTCGTTTAATTAAATCGTTTCTTTGTATTAATATTGTTACCGAACCAGCGTGAAGTCGTAAGCGGTAAACATACAAATTGTTGTTTCAATATTCTTCGTAATCTTTTCATCTTGCATTGAGCAATGTTTTTGGCCACAATAATTTTCTAATTAGTAAGCACTTACTATGGACCTAGTTTAATGAATTAACGCTTGACATATAGAGAAATAAATAATTTTTGCCATTTTTGTGTCTTTACCAATTATATAAAGATACCAACCATTGCAATTAGTCATTAAATGTATCAAGAGAACATAATATAAGACCTAGAAATACCAAAGATAATTAAAGTAACTTTAATTTTACTGTATTATGCTGTATTATCACGTATCCTTCATTTAATTGCGAAGGGGTTCGTTTATGACCTATTCGTATAGTTTTCAAAATTGAATAGAGGATAAATCTGGTAATTCAGCCTTGCGATTCTGTAACTTACGTTACAGCGGCGGTTACGCTCAAATCAGTCGTAAAGCAGTCATTTTACGAATTGGCATTCTAATTAACAATAAACTACAAGCTCCCTCCTTATCAGAATGCCAAATCGTAAAATGACTGCATCACGACTGATTTGAGCGCAACTGCCGCTGCGAAAACCGCTGTGTGAGTTCAAAAAGTGAGTTACAGAATCGCAAGGTAGGGTCTGTAGAGTCGATTTTTTTTACGGCCAGCCAAAACGGTGACATCTAGCAGGATTTGCGGCATTTGGCCAATAACTGGCACTGACACATATACCTATAGTTTATAGCCCATTTAGATAAAGGTTGGTCTATATTTATACTATAGCTAGTCATTAGAGATTGTAGGACTAAGATAAATAAAACAAATCTTCGTTTTACGATTAAGTTTATTTTTAATTGTACAATTATAATAATCTAAAAGAAATGATGAAAGTCTCCAATAATCACGTTTTGTTTTGTTAAATACCTATTTATAATAAGTATTATGATTTAAAAATAATATTAAAAAATGGTCCTATTGTTTTATGACAGTACTTTCATCATTTTCTCTATAAGAATTTATTTACACAACCTTATGACGTCAAAACAGTTAAATACGAATAATTACAATCTTAATGTTACCTAAAACTAATTATCCAATATTGGCTAACATACTAGTTTAAATGCTTGAAAATTTATTATTAAAAATTATCTAGGAGCAGATTATATTAAACTCAACTTTTACAATCAAATAAATTGATGCTACTTAGGCGATTTAGACCATAATTTATTATGACAACACTTCATGACTTAGAAGTCAATTCTTGTCCGCTTATTGACAAACTTTTCATGATTGGTTCGATTTATAAAAAAAAAAACACTGTAACCGACTCAAATAGACAAATAATTTATTGAAGTTATACTTCTTTAGGCGCGTTATGAAAAATTTATGAGAGTGAAATTTTACGATGCGCGCGCACCGTGACACAAAATTCAGTATGGGCGCCGAAAAAAGAAATAGAATATGCGTGACGTTTGACCATAATGACATTTGTAGTACGTTTTAAACAAATAAAGCAGTTTTAATTATTTTTTCAAAGAAATTCAGCAATGCTTTTTCACAAAGACCTATTGTTACTTAGTTAAAAGGTTATGAAACATACCTAGTTATTGAATTAAATTAATAATATAATAAAATAATAAATAATAATTGTTATTAATATTAATTAATAATTGAACAATATACTAAATATCAAATATTGTTAAATTATTAACGCTAAATATCTATTATTAGTTATTTAATATTTCAAAAAAAATAAAGAAAGCCAAAGAAGTATAACTTCTTACGCGCGTACATAAGTACACGCACCATTTTTTTTTTTTATTCAATTTACAAAACTATATTTATTTCATACTAAACATTAATAATTAAATATAGTAAAAAAGAATAAATTTAAAGAATTTTGACGTTTAGACGTTTAGATTTATAACATTTTTTTTAAACTAAACATTATATGTCACTCAATTTAAATTATTAGATTAAATTTTGTTTGATAGGCGGCGTAGCACTTCGTAGCAATTCGTAGCAGTCTCTAGAACGTTATCGTAGCGATATCTACAGCCTTTTTCAACATAGATTAATCCTAAAAGAATGTAATTAATAAAGTGTTGTGAGTAGGCAAGAAAAATTTCCAAAGTAGATACTAGAAATCGTTTGATGTTTTTTATTGTTTACAATTTAATTTACAATTGGAGTTCTGTTAATGAAACTTACACACAATGCTTCAATCTTTTTCTCATAAAAATAAGCTAAAATTAATGAATAATTTTAAAGTTTATTTAATTCGCAATCACTGCAAGCATACGCAAACGTGAAATGCTTGAGATTTAAAAATTTAAATGAAATTTTGTTTTTATAAGCATTGCTAATTGTATGTCGTATAACATTTTGTATGTGTGTGTAAAGTGTGAGTAAAGCATGCTCATGACGTCCTTTTCATGGTCCTTCTTCCCACTTTGAAGTCATAATCGTTTATTGTTTTATTTGAAACACTTATTGTTTATCTATCCATAGATATTCACCGGAAGTACTTTTGTTGTTTTCTTTATCCGTTATTCATAAATACGTTGATGCATTGATCTTAGGCCATGTGAATTTTGTTGTTATATTTTCAAGTTTTATATTGAATAGTCAGAATTATGTTTTGTTAATTACATAATATTATATTGTAAGCATTATTTTTGTCGTTGTTGTTGTTTCTCCACCTTTTTCTTGTGTCGGTTGGTGCGGCTATAAATAAATACTCAAAAAAAAATATTCATTTAACCCAAGCAATTAATAAATAAATTCTCATGACTGTACTATAAACCAACTAGCCCATAACTTTAACTTTAAAAAAGATATACTGTCGTCGAGTTACTATCTGTCAATGCATCCTCAAATTATTCGATAATATATAAATAAATGAACACATGTCAAAATCTGAGCACGCTATCACTTTACAATTGATCATGTTTTTGATATTAATAAATATAAGGCTTTTACTATATAAGAGGTTCATCCGGTGTACCAGAGCATAATAATTTGTGGAGTGTGTTTTTAACAATAGCTTTTACTACAGTCAAATAAATACACACAACTTTAAAAATCGTGAGATTTTATCAATTGATTTATTACGCAACATTCTCAAGATCTTGGTGGTAAATCTTCAAGGAAAACTAAGAAAAGCTAGTTAGTTTTTCAGTAAAGTAAGATATATTCGTTCAAGCATTTTTAACTGTAGAAACATAATTGCTGTTTACTAAGGGTGATAAACTAGCGTACCTAAGAACAGTATAAATACAATTTAATGTTTTCATCTTATAAAGGATGATTTTTCTTAGCCACAAAAATTACGTACGTTAATAACTTCTCCTATCAGCTTATATCAATGGCCATACGATCTCTTTAAATATAATTAAGACAATTAAGGTTTTCTTACAGGGCTATAAAAACTTATTTCAGATTATTCGCCGTCCGACTTTACAATCAATTATAACATTTTATATTGATTGCAAATGATATATTTCATGAAATATTCGATAGCTCTCACAACTTCGCAGGAATATGTATTCCAAAATTATTCAAAATGATATCATTTCTATCTCTCGCTTTTTAAATAATATTTTATAGTTTGTAAGAATTCTCAGAGTTTATATTGTTCCTAGATGTAAGATTTTACTTTATACTAATAAATATATAGATATATAATTGGTAAACCATATAATGCGCCGTTTATTATTAATTTAATATGTATTTAAAATTACTCATTATTTTACAGTATTTTTTCAACAAAATATCTACGATAAACTTACAATGTATGTTAAAATTAGATATTATATGAAATAATCGACAAATTACCTACTTTTAACTGTAAATTACAGATCAAATATTCACAACGTTATTTGTTCCATTTACTATAACATTGATTGTAATTACAAAACTTAATATTTATAGACTTACATCCCTCAGAGTCGTTCATTAGAAGTGGCGCTTATTATAGATTAACCATATTATAAAGTCCGGACTATAGTTGGCCTTCGTACTTTGACAACCTCTCTTATTATATCATGTAACTATGGTAACGAAACGATACTATATCGTTTTATAATGTGCCCAATATAAGGTTACAACAGATTCAATGAATGGTAAAATTATTACACTCAAAAAGTACCTATACTTTTTGAGTCAGTCAAACAGACATTAAATTTCGTAGCCGTGTATTGATCTTTATAATAATGGACGACTCTAAGTAGTGCTAGTTCCTTAATCTAAAACTCTACTACTAGCAACCCATGAGGGCAACAATCACGCTGAGGAGGGCTGCAGGAAGCGGATACTGCAGACGTAACTGGCCTCCGTGTTGCATTGCGGCTGGGTGTTCTCCTGATACAAAGGAATACTTAAACTACTGCTTATATATGTCGCAGTAATAGCGCTGGTATCAGCTGCCTTTTTCATTATAATTTAATAACATCAAAGTCTAATTAGAAAAAGCCGTTATATCGTGGATAATAATGACTCCTTAGTCATTATTATTCTTGACCATTGAATAGTCGTTAATTTATATAGTCAAAAAGTATCTTAATCTGTAGATTTATTAATATTGGCAAATTAAATAAACCATATAACGGATTTTAACTAATTTGCCTTTGATGTTACTAAATTATAATGAAAATGGCAGTTGATACCAGCGCCATTACTCCGACATATATATTCATTGTCATAAAGTCAGACTTTTAACCGAGGTTCTGGATTCAATACCTAGCGAAACTTTGCAATTTAGGAAAAAATTGCCTTTCAATTTATTTAATTTTGATATTTAGAAAAACTATGATCCAATTATTCATTAAAACTAAATCAGTTCCATTGCCCATTTAACTAAAGTAAAGTACTCATCTATGACCTTTTATTACAGTGAAATACAATTTGACAGAAAGAGACGAACCTTTAGTTAAAAGAGTACTATTAACTCATTGATAAATAGATAGCTTGGAAAATTGAAAATTTAATTGGATTCGCTATGAAATACATAAAAAACATTGTCAATATAAACATAAAATAGTCACTAAGTTCGTCCAATTTACGAGAGTAACTAAACGCATGAATTTTACTTCGAACAGAAACTATAAAAAATTTCGTTATCGTAAAGTTTCGCTTTTATCGTCGAAATGAAATCGACATCAATTCGTTCATTTTTGGATGAAATCCAGAAAGTTATGTTATTGAATCGACTAAACTTTACTTTGTATCTTACAAATGTTATTAAAAATGAATTTTGAGATTGATTTATAAGAAAACAACGATAGTGATCACAAATTTAAAAAAAAAATATATTTTTTCTTCTATTTTCAAAAAAACATTCATTCGCATTGGACACCAAACAGAAGGGCTTTGTTTTTGACCTAAATTTTAATAATGCTCTCACATAATATTGCCAACAACAGAAACAATTTTCCTAATTGATTAGTGGTTAATATAATGGTAGCAAAAATAAAACTAAGATAAAATAACAATTTCCAAATTGATTGCCGAGAATTAGTTCTCAGTTAGCTGAGTGACAGTACCTACGCTGGAACTGTTTCTACAGAAGTATCATATGAAATTCTTACCACTAAGAACATGGACGAGAACTGATCTGGGGTTGGCGTTAGCTGGTGCACAGGTGTACCTTCCGGAATCCGTACCCCGCGCCTTCTGCACCAAAAGGTGTGAAGTTGTCATTTCGCCCTTCTCCGTAATTACGGAGACACCACCGCGGGGTGAATCGTAGTTGATTTCCTGCAAAAGATAATGACAACCCTTAATAACAAAATACATAAGGTTTTCATTTGAACAGGGACCCGCTTATAAAAGTTATATTTGGAGATAATCTGCTATAATACTTTCAAAGTAATGTTTATAACTGTGATAAGGCTAGCAAAATATATGAATGATAAATTAAGTAGTATAAATTGATTAAAATTTTGAAATCAATATTTCAAGTTTTAATTTTTCAAAAAGTGTAGAAGTGTATTATAGATAAAAAATTTTGCTTGTAAAACTTTTGACAGTCTCTATCAATAGATCTCAAGTGAAGCACTGACAAAGTGGTATTGAAAGATCTAATATACTTTGTATTTGAGAAAATTCAGTTCATCTCCTAATAATTCCATGTATAACTTTATTCTCTAGTCTCAACATATATTTTTGTAATCAAAATTCTAGGAATATAGAGTTTTGTCACTATAAAGTACACTAAAAATGAAGCTTCATATATTATGATTGAAATGTAGACAATGACACGAGAATTATCAGTTATAACTTTGACGCTGTGACTGTCACTAGAGTAACATAGCGCGCGTGTAGATATTTCCGTAAATAAGTCCGTGTAATCCGTACGTATTGAAAATCAACTTAAATAATGCATCAAAGGCATTAAGCAAGTCTCGCAACATACATAATTACGTTAAACCACAAACATTTATATTTGAAAAGACATCTTAAGGAAACAATGAAAATCTCTCCATTGTTCCCTTACAACTGCGACTTCCCAATAAACATTAAGAAAAACATCAAAATAAACGAAAACGTAAAGAAAGTACTCTTTTAATAAGAGGCTTATTATTGAGGCTTTCAAAGAAAAATTCTTTGAAAAGTGGTTACGATTTATAAGAATATATTCCAGTACGAGCAAGTTTTTCGTTATATTTTTTAGACTGGCGTCAACGTAATTCTGGGGTACTTGAAAATTAATTTATTTTTCTACGTTATGTGAATTTTAAAGGCTACTCACCTCTTCAATTTACATTTTAAAATAAAATTCAATTTTTACTTCTCGTAACTTTTTTATTTATAATGAAAATGTTCTTAGAAATACCGCTTTATTTGAGATTATACGAAGAAATTTATTTCCGTAACTTGTTACTTAAAGTATACTTATAATATAAAATATTATAGGCAACTAAAGGGGAATTTTACTGAATAGTTTGTGAAGCATTTGCGTTTTTTGAGAGTCCATCAAATGAAGCTTATACAATGTTTCTGTATTGTATAATATGCTTTATTACAAAGCAATAAAGACGCTATTCTATTACACGAGAATATCAAGAAGAAAAGAATCAACCAGGCTATAGATACCTTTCTGAAGTATGTTTTAAGTCGTAGCGAAAATATACACGTCTATTATTTTCAAGCCTAAAAGGTTATCAGTTTTTAACTTAAATATTATATTATTGTAATAATATTACACTAACAAAATAATATTATTTAAATCTAAAACAAACAACAACACTAAATTTTTAATAAAATATTTCTGCAGTTAAAAACGCATCAACGGGCAAAGATGTTTTCAGTGTAAAATAATATTAAAACCATATTTTTACTAACTTCTTAATATCCTCTGAAGCGGGAAATTGTTTAAGCAATTTCCTGTAGTCGTTCAACTGAATATCTTACTGACCTTTGCGAAAAAGGTTGGTGTTGGTTACATGCTGACCCTCGATTTGGGATAAAACTCGTCATAACTACCGCTATTTTATGGATACATGAAAGCTTTATTTCAAACAGTGTGGATAGCGGCAAGCAACTAAATTTTATACTTCGTAAAAAAATCTCCGACTCGAAGGACCAAAATGTACGGTTTCTGTGTCATCGGGGTGCTTTAAAAAATAGAAGATTTTAATAATGAAATTTTAATTGCTATGTAACGAATGAATGCAATTTAACAGTCAAAGAGAGAGTCTACGTCTGGCTATGCTTTCGGGGCGTAACTCCCATGATTTAGTTAATTAGTAACAAACGAATGACTGAAAGTAACAGTCGAAGAGAGGGCCTGCGTCTGGCTATACTCTCGGGGCGTAACTCCGACGATTTAGGAAATCGTCACGCTTATAAGTGATCAAAATGTGCAGCCATGGCACGTACATAGGAAATCGTCACGATTATAAAACTAAGAAAGCCTGAGTGAGCAGAATGTACAGCCTTGGTACAATAAATAGGTTATCAGGAAATAAAATAGTACTTTTATTTGGGGATCGTATGGGTGTTTATATGTTCTTGTTTATTATACTTCGAAGGCAACGTAATAGCTGCAGTGCTCTTAAAACAAAATCATTATTGTTTTTATATCAAAGCCACGGTTCTGTAAGGACTCAGTTCCTTATATTCACAACGTAAATCCATAAAAGGATTTTGGAGATTGACTTTCATAATGAATGTTGTTCGTTCTTTCTGACATTTAACAAACAAAAAATTGGTTCTACCAAGGTGTGACAATTGTTTTTGCACCTTTACTATTACAAATTTTTGTGTAGTAAGTGATAAGCTGTCTATGGCAGATTGCTTTTAGTGTCTAAGACATTCTAACTATTCTAAGATATCTTTAAAAGGTTTTTTAACACCGTACGGGCAAGTATTAACTAGGTGCATAGGAAAATAAATCCATTGGTGCCACCGTCCTATGAACTCTCCGACTTAGGGTTGAGAATCTACGTACTACTATACTAAACATAAAAAAAAGTACAAGTCAAGTCAAGTACAATAGATTTGCTTGAGTAGCAATGACCAAGCAGTTCTAGTAACTAAAAGATTATCTGCCAGCAATATGGAACTAGCTTTCAGACACACAGAACCTACTCTTTGCTAATATATTTTTCATGAGATGTCTTTCTTTGAGTGTTGAATTGATACAGGGAAAATATATAGATCCTATTTTTAGAACTAATGGAGCAAATATGATATTAGCTCCAATAGTTTGCAAAAATTCAGGTTATTTTAATTTAACATTATAAATGTTACTATTACATCATTATGAAATTATCTTCTTCTTCTTCTTGTAGTGCCTCTCCATTACTGCAGATTGGCGGTCAGCTCGTCATACTTTCTCTTATTCGTCGCCAAGCGCATCAGCTGTTCTACGCTGGCCAATCCCGTCCATTCTCAGATACTACGGAGCCACGACTTCCTCCTTCTGCCAGCGCGTTTCCCCTCGACCTTGCCCATCACGATAACTTAAAGAAGTCGATACCGTTGGTGTCGAAGCACATGTCCCAAGTAACTTGTCTTCTTCTTTTGAAAGGTCAAAGTGAGTTCTCGGGATCATTTGGCGCGCCGTAGAACTTCGTTCGTTATGAAATTATACTCATACATATATCAAACCTAATACAATATTGATTATTTATATATTTACTCATAACAAAGCGAGTTTATTGCAAGCGGAGGTAACGTTGTTCAATTTTGTTATGACATGAAATGATGGATTAAGACTGACACGAACATCGCGTGATGTCTCTTTACTTACACGAAAAATGCTCTATTTTTGTTTTCTTATATTAATTTTACCTTTGATCTTTTGCTATATGAAATATAAGGTTTTGTATTTAAGGAGATATCTATGTATAAAAGATATGGATTATATTGTTTCATTAAAATAAGTTTTATAACGTCTAGTAAAGATGGTTTTTAATATTTTTTTTAATGTATCATACATCATTCCATCGTTGGTAATATAAAGTGGAAAATAAACATTTAATTATCACTATAAGTGTACTAGACAACAGTAAAGAGGCAATGAACAAAAACCAGTGGGAACTGATAAAAGTTTATGGTTACCATATAAAATCTCATGCTAATAATTTCCCTTTTCTCTCTATAATAAAAGATAGTAATTTCAAAAAAGTTTAAGCAACATCGTTCATGTATCTATTGATTCAATTGGTAGGTCTTACAGTTTAATTTTTAACTGTTCTTTAAAGGGATTAAGTTGAAAGCTTTGCGGTAGCGAGAGTGAAACAAAGTTTATAATTATCAGTGAATTAAGACACAAAAATATCAAACCCTTACAACAAATAACATTATTACGACTATGTATTAGCATTTGTTGTTCCCACGAGAATGTAAGTGCGTGCACCTATTTCACCGTGCCTCCTGCTGATAGAGGACAAATCTTTGTTTTTAATTTATTTTATTATTATTTATTACTTAAGATGTCATGTGAAACATAATGGTTGTGTAAAACAAAAAACTTGGTGATTAAAAAGAGTGGCGGAGAGTTTATTGCCAGTTCTTCCGTTCTTCCGTTGTACGCCTTTGATTTGAGTACTGTCAATGTAAAATTAGAAGCATTTACGCTCTTACGCATTAAAAGTATTTGTTACGAAAAGTAAGGATAAACAAACAGACATTTGCTATAATCTTCAGAAAATTACTAATTACCCTAAAAGCAAACAAAATTCATGCCATTAACATTTCTTTAATTATTTTACAAGGAAAGATGAGACAAGTATTACTAATTTAATTGGTCGCAGATCATGAGGTCTCTGTTTTGAATCCCGGGCTAAGCCGCAAAACAAAAACCATTTTGATTTTAGTAAGAATAATAAAAATAAAAATTTCAATGCTATATCTTATTACGGATAGCAATCTTGGAACATCCGCCGATGTCGCTGTCAGAGAGAAACAGCTCTTAACACTGACTACAATCCCGATTACACTTTTGGTACCAGGTGATCCCAAAGCTAAGCATGCTTGGCCTATTTGAATGTGCAACTCACATCCCCGCAGTCGTTGATGCAGGACTTTTCTTTATATGTACACATTTCACACTCACTCGCACGGTGAAGGAAAATATCGCAAGGAATTTGAAATGCCTTAGATCCAAAAAGTCGACGGCGTGTGTCAGGTATAGAAGGCTGACCTACTTGCCTATTAGAAAAAAAATTGAAACAAATACAAAAATCTGAGGCCTAGACCAAAGGTTGTGGGCGCCTTTCGATTCCATATTTGCGACATCTAGGGATATTTATACGGAAATTCCATTCAAACCAAAGTAATCATCAGTCATTCAGATAACACATACTTATGAACAATAAATAAAAACAATAAATAAAGAAAAACATATTAAATGCTAAATGCTTCTAATTTTAAATTTACTGCCGGTTCTCAAATCAAGAGCGTAGAACGGACGAGAACTGGCAATAAAGTGGCAATAAACCTTTACACCATATTCCACATGACATCTTAAGTAATTAATAATAATAATAAATCGCCCCCGAGTCTGGAAATGCAGCCGAGAGATTCAGTCGCGTTACCTCTTTATACTAGAGAAAATGATATCCTGCTGGGATCGGATCTTATAAAAGGCCTTAGCTAAAAGCTAGAAAATTACACATACATTACAGAATGCTGCGTTTAATCCCTCAACACATCGGTCACCTCCCATATTCAGTCTACCAGAATACTGATTTAGTGTCATTGACGCAGTTAATAAACCGACGTGACCGAAAGGCCCAAAAGAAAATTATCATTTATTCTACTTTTTCCTTAACAATACAACTTTCGCTGCTCTTAAATATGAATGGACAGGTGTCAAAGACAGTTTCAACGGTTGTCCTTTATCAGACAAGTTTAGACGCATCAATATCACGGCGACTTTAGAACTAGGCCATCGGTTGAACAATGGTTGAGGCATCAATTTTATTTTCTGGCAGACCGATGTTTGGCACTGGTTCAAAGGGGGTAAATAAAAGTGGGCGAAACGAAGGTTCCCGGGCTCTGATTGCATAATTTTCTGCTTGTTCGACTGCTTAAGGGTGTTGCTCAATTCGGTTTTCAAATATAGAATGACATTTTACTTGGGACGAATTTTTGGGAAAAAAACGATTTACGCTCCATTGTTTTATATAAAAGGATGACCTACTATATCGAAATTACGAAGAGCCCATAAAAGACAGCTGCCGCAACCCATGGACAGCAATGTTAGTGATCAATGATCTATTAATAAATAATTCGATAATGATGATATAGTTTTTGTCTTTTATATAAGAACAATAAATAAATTTTATATTACAAACTAGGTATTATAAAATATTTATAGTTTCTCCATGCTCATAAACTGCAAGTTGATGCTATTTTACAGTTGGCCTTCGACAAGGGACTCTTCTACATCCACAACTTCTCCTACGACTATATAAAACTTCAGCTCTCCAAAGACCAAAATTAGAATTCATCTTAACCGGTTGAGCAGAAACAACTTACTATTACAAATTAGATGATTATATTCAAGATAAGAATGCTTGGAAACATGCTGGTCCTGCTCCAGGACAATCATAGAGCCTGGACAAAATCAAATTGGTTGCTGACTTTTTGCTGTAACATATTTTTGATATTATTATTATATTTTTTTTTTAAATTTATAAATGCTACAAATGTAATTTTTTTTTTTTTGTATCTCACACACTGTTTTGTTGTGTTTTTTTAATATTTTTATTAACTTTAATGTTAATATTCTACGGTTTCGATATTTGTAAATATGTGAGGAACATGTATACTAACTTTTTTTAGTATAGTAGTTTATTCTAAGAGTACATTGTCTTCACATATAATTATTTAACAAATGTAACAAATATTGTAAACCTATTTTAAAAGAGTAAGTGTGGAGTTTCTTGCCCATTCTTCTCCACACGAAACTACCTTTTGGAAGGGGCAACTAGAATCTTCTATATATATATATATATATTTTTTTTGACGTTCAAAAGTGCCATTTTAGATGGTCTAATTGAAATAAATGCTTTGACTTTGACTTTATTTTTTATAAACACTTACTTAACAACGTATATTATTTTCATTACCTCGTCATTGTGTGTCCACCGAATGGCTGGAGGTGGTTCCGGCGAGTGTTGTACAACGCATGTGAGGTTAATTGTGCTCTCTGTGTTGATAAACAGCTCTGGTCCATTCAGTATTGTTGTTAGCGGTTCTGTTAAATTGTTAATAAATTGAGAATGGGTGTAGTAATAACTATATGAAGATTGAAGATATACCGTTTTTGTGTTTATATTTATTAGAATTAATATAAACTAGAACTTTATTACCGTTCTTTAACGGCTTGCGATTCTGTAACTCACTGCAGTTTTCGCAGCGGCGGTCGCGCTCAAATCAGTCGTAAAGCAGTCATTTTACGATTTGGCATTCTGATAAACAATAAACTACAAGCTCCCTCCTTATCGAAAAGTGAGTTACAGAATCGCAAGGCTGAACATTTATAACCAAAGGCGATTAAAAATGTAAATGTTGTTTATTGAGTTGTGAAAAACTGATAACAAAATATTGATTTATATTATTAAAATATTACTAATGGATATTATTCAAAAATAGCGTGCACTTATTCTATAGTAACTGTGTTTCACACAATTCTAAACAAAGTTTTGGCCTGCATTATGAGCACACATATATACCCTCACACACGGGTATGTACCATTAACAAACTATTTCACAACACACCCAAATTAGACACCTATACCTACTTAGTTAAATGTATTTAATCTATGTTAACGATTTCCTTTCTAAGCTTAGTAAATGTTTGAACCTTTTTGTATATAATATATAATCCATCTTTGGCTATATTTTTTGTATAATTGTTTTTTGTTACAAATAAATAAATATCGAACAAAATTCACGATTAAGTCTACAGCTTATTTTTTTAAATTTCTGGTGGGTTAGCTTTTATCAATAGATTTAAGAGTATAATAATAGGTATAATACCAACCAACAACAGAGAGGTACATCCGATGTCCGATAGGTGGCGTGGTTCCGACCTGGCACTCGTAGATACCAGAGTCTCTTCGTTGCGGAAACCTTATCTGTAACATTTGTTTATGGTAATCACCAGGTAAACTTTGGACTCGCGCCAGAAACCCAATGTATCAATGTTTGTTAGGGTGAAGCATTTGAGCGTTAAAAACTCTTGACATCGTTAAGCGCTGTAAAGAGCCAACTTGTTAAAACTGACGTTATATTGTATTTATTTATCACTTAGGAGGTACGCTTAGATTATGGACTACGCGGTGTCTTTATAACAAAGTATTGCAGGTAACTTTACTAGGGTTTACTGTTATACACAAAAAATAAAATTTCTTACTTAGTGAGAAAAACATATTTAAATTAAGGTGATTTAATGAAATTAGAACTACAGTCTCAACTCTTTATAACGTCATTCATTAAGTAAATATAAATTATTATAATTGGTTAAATTTGTTTTTTTTCTCTTCTTTCCATATAACGAAAAAGCTCGGTCCTTTGAAATTCGTTATAACGAGTTTACACTGTAGTTCTAATTTTAAGATTAAGATTAATAAGGCAAGTATAAGGATTTTTCCTCGTGAACAAAGTGTTACAGGTAATCGTAGTTTAATATGATGAACTCATACTATGGATGTGTTATTAAAGAGAAAGGTACATATAACTTTCTCTTGAACTCCTCTCTATGTACCAAATGAAAATGCGTTAAGTATTTTAAAGATATAAAAGTGACTTTCTATGCTACGTAATGACGAGTCTTGTGGTGTCCATGGGCGGCGATATCACTTACAATCAGGTGAGCCTCCTGCCCATTTGCCCTCTGTTCTATAAAAAACAAGAAATCATAATTTATTTTCAAATTAAATACAAAGTACTGGATTTGGTTATCTACTATAGAAATTTTGTTCTTAAACCACGTCTTGGAAATAATTTGACTTAGCATTATGGAATTAAGAGCTCGATCGCGGGCTTATAAAACAATTAAGTTATTGGTGTAATTCAAAGTTACTTGAAATTGGAAATTACGTGTTTTTGGCACTATAACCTCAAGGTCTTGGGTTCAGACTTCTTAATAGACAAGTAGGTGATCAATCTTCTGTGGCGTCAACTGTTTAGGTCTAAGGCATGCTGGTTTCCTCGTGATATTTCTTCACCATACGAGCAAGTGTTTAATGCATAATTATATAGTCCCTTGGTGCACAGACGAGCCTACGACCTCAGGGAAAATCACACGCTTAAGCCACTAGGCTAACACAGTTTAATGCACTGCTTTATAAATTTGAGGAAGCCCATAATATTTTGTACTTTGTTTACATAATGAGTGGAGAACGTAGAATTAGAGTTTTTATTATTATATTTGTACTAGTCGTTCCTTTTCGGTTTGCTACAACTTTATTGTACGAAAACTTATTATTGAAAGCTAAAATGGGGGTCGGAATCCTATTCTAAGTATGTAGCAGAATCGCCACTTTGACTTAAATTATTTCATTTTACACTTACGCAAAATGTATGAGGACTTATTGTCTTTATATTTAAAATTGAATCGCAATATATGTTGCTAAAAGCATAAGTCGAAGACGGCAGGACTAATTCGAATACTTTTTAAATAGATTTGTTAAACGAGGTATTATGGAGGAAAACAATTGAACGGAAATACTTAATAACCAATTTTCATTTTGGAAAAGCAAACAGTTTCTATGGGGTAGCATAGAAAATATTATCATTGGTATGTAGCTACTGGCGCTTCTAAACGGGCCATGTTTTTCTGCAATTGATGGCTGCAACACTGTGGCCCGGCAACATTGCAAACAATAGCAGCCACACTATTTAATATTGCAGTAATGTCCCGGCCATATAGCCAAACATGTTTTGTATAGCCACATATGGCCGATGTTGCCCCAATGGGTTACTGGACTATCGCTAGGCTATCGAATTCAACTGCAATATTGCACAGCCAGTTCTATTGTTGTTTAAGTCACTCTCTTTGTTATGACACAGTGTATCCTTTTCTACGCGACATGAAGTTTGCTATGAGTGAAGTGTGCCTGTTGCTATATTCTGTGTTTTGCGATGAGCTGCATTTTGACGTTATACACCAGTCATTATAGACATTCGAAATCGAAAATTTGATAATAATTCCAAAAGTTTTCAAACTTCGGTCAAGTGAATGGTACATTGGGACGACAATAAATCTCATTTTGCAACCTTGTCCGCAGTCCGGAACATTGTTAAAATTGCAATTAAATTAATTTTATGTCTGTATGGTCCTGAAAAAAATTCCAAAAGTTCTGCAAACTTGGGGAAGTTTTCGAAATAATATTTCATATCACGTATAAAATTTGCAACCAACCTAAGTGTACGGAACATTTTTTGTTATTTATTTTATTTTCGATATATCTGTCAAATTTGCAGAACTTTTGGAACGTTTTCCTTCAGTTTAATAAAGAACAACATTAATTAAATAATGTTCCGTACACTTAAATTGGTTGCAAATTTGACACGTGATGTAAAATAATATATTTAACACCACTCCAACTTTGCAGAACTTTTGGAATTTTGGTCTCAAGAACTAAGCAAATTATCATTTATTGCATTTTTAACAATGTTCCGGACCGCAGAGCAGGTTGCAAAATTTTATAGTTTGTTTTAATACCACTCCCGACCTTACATCAAAATTTGAAAACTTTTGGAATTATAATGAATTAATTGTCTTGACTGACTGGACTATTAGGTTACTACGTAAAAATGACTGCTTTTGACATTTTAGTAAAGTTCTTGAATAATTTATTATCAAATTGTCTACAGTTTCACGCCTATTTAAGTAAGGTCGAATCCACAATCTCTTCTTTTTCTGTTTCTTTTTTAAAACAATATAAGCTGCTGCGACAAGTGTGATTTCGTCAGCCATTGTTGCCGGTTTGTGTAGCCCGTTTAGGAGTCTGCATCATGGGCCATACTATTGCTGACATATTGCAACACATTGCCCAGCCATAGATTTTTCGGCCATCAGCTGTATTAAAATATTTTTGTAATGGCCGGGCAATTAGTTGCCAACAGTGCAGCCATCAATTGCAGCAAAACATGGCCCGTTTAGACGCGCCATAATAAAAAGATAGGCTAAGAAAAAAAAAAATAAGACGAAATTAAGTTCACGGGGGCTAGCTTGTCACAATTTTTTTTTCTGTTACTGTAAATTACCTTAAGGATCCAGTCCTCTGTATGTGGGTTATGAACACTGATGAATCTCTGGTCTGAGGTGTACGTCATCCTCCCAGAAGTCAGTAGATGAATATCCCGATGTCTAATCCATGATACCTATAGATAAATAAATTTCATCAACGACACAATTTTTCAAAAAGAAACAAACCAAAGTCACATTTTATTATTTTATATAAGTAACATCATTAATATAATAAGTTTATCTTTTAAAATTGATTAGGTATCGCACCCTAAATTCTAAAGAAACAACTTTTTTCATCCCAATCAGTAACAAATAGTCAGTATTGAGGTTTTTAAAAAAGGACTCGTATAACAAAAATGCTTTTTATTCGATTTATGAAAATTAATACAAAAGTCCTTACTGTTCTATTCCCGAGGTTATGAACCCTACAGTTGAGTTGTGCAGTCTTCCCCACTAGGGCAGTGACGTTCTTCGAGTAGGGGACGTCAAAGTAAGGGCCTCTCTGCGTCAGCCCAAGGTCAATGTCGGTATACTCTATCTCTGGTACACCATCTTGACCCAGACCATTTGTATTGTCTGTACATCCTGTAAATACATTTTTATAAATATTTTATTGATATGGCCATATTACAAAGGTTATCTGGTCTTGAACGGGGGTCAATTGTTTTGGCAAATAAAGAGAAATATCGGAGATTGACTGCTGATTTTCAGTAATTGAAACAAGAAGAAAAATAATACAAGCATCATCACGCATTTGGATCTTGTTGGTGTAATTTTCATTGTTACCCACACACCTGTCAGGTTTTTATCAGCAATATAAATAACATACAAGTAGATTTAAAATATATATTATTTACACCTTATGAGTATAGCTAATTATTTAATAGAAACAAGAGCATGTAATTAATTATACCGCGACTATAAGCACCGTGGAGTAACGCCCTTTCGTTGTAGACATCCCAAAGTTTTTAACCGATTGACTTATCTTAATATTGTCTTGCCCTAACTAAACAGAAGGGATGCCTATCGCCTACAAACTTCGTGATTTTAACATGGTTCCACCAGCATACTCATAATTAAAACCTCGATTTCGATGGCGGTATAACGCAAATAACATGTGGCGCCTAGTCCTCATATTTCTGTAATTACTTGATAATATTTTTTTATTAGGTGATTAGTCTTTAGTATCTGACATTTAGATTGTTGTGTCTATGACACGCCGGATTTTTGATTGGTTACCAATTCTGAGACGTAGTATTTAAAGGTATAAAACTGTAACGTAACGTTATTTCTTCGACGTCGCAGGTCGCATGCATGCGCAAATGCACTTTAAAAACAATTTTCATAAACACATATAATCCAAAACAAGAGTATAAGTCAAGAATCAATGCCTAGTGACAAAAGAAACATCAACTAGATAAAGTAAAAACTAAAAAACCCTATGCATATTAGTTTAGAAATCGTGTAAACTAAAACAATAAAAGTCGATACAATTAAATGACGTGAGAACTCATGCCTGTCGCCCATTTTATTTTAAATCCAGTTATCACTATCACAGTTACGATTTTAAAATCAATTTTGCGCTTTTGTAAACTGAATTGTGATTTATTTTCATCAAAAATTATACAAGAGATATTTCCAAATGTTATTTATATCAAAAATATTATTAAATTAATGGGCACTTATTTATTTTCTGTTGATTGGTAAATTTTCATCGTTGAACTTTTTAAAAACATGCATTGTGTGATTTTAACATTTTTCAAAATATATTTTGTCACGCTGTCAATTGTTTTATTTCTTTTGTTATTTATAATTACAAAGCATTACAAAATACAATCACCTTTATTAATTGCATGTTCATTGTTCAAAATTCTTGTTATTAAATATCTTACGATTTACGACCATTTTGTAAAGGGAGCGATTTAATATTTATAATATAAATAATGTTATTAGTCTAACTAAAACAAATAATGTGTTGGCCTAGTGGCTTCAGCGCGCGATTCTCATACCTGAGGTCGTAGGTTCGATCCCCGGCTGTGCACCAATGGACTTTCTTTCTATGTGCGCATTTAACATTTGCTCCAACAGTGAAGGAAAACATCGTGAGGAAACCGACATGTCTTAACCCTAAAAATCGACGCCGTGTATCAGGCACTGGAGGCTGATCACCTTCTTGCCTATCAGATTTAAAAATGATCATGAAACAGATTCAAAAATCTGAGGCCAAGACCTAAAGTGGTTGTAGCGACACTGATTTATTTTTATTAAAACAAATTATCGATAAAATGGCAATGTTGTAGAATTTACACGAACTTATTTAAATTTAAAAGTTCTAAATAAAATGATATCAAAACATTATATTCGATAATTAAATTACGGATATTAATTTAAAGGACTGTAGAATATTAAAGGCGAGAGTGTAAAGATTTTAAGGTCTTTTATTAGAATTCGTAAAATCCTCAATTATCGATTTTCTAATAGCTATTATATAAACTATAATTAGTCATTAAAGTTATTGCTGATATGGTGATGACAGAGAAATTTTAATAACATCGCCTCTAACGTAAATACTGTACCAATAATAATTTATCATATTCGGTTTAATCAAAAAGTTGTGTTAACAGAATATTAATTGAATCAACAATGCAAATAATTTTCATAATTGACTTGTAATCTAAAATTTCATACCGATGTTGTAAAGGGCATTTTGTGTGAAAATCACAATACATGATAATTAAATTTCATTAATTTACAGTGTTTACACAGTACACACCTCTCTCCAACCAAACTTTTGACCTGCGATCTTTTTCTTTTAAGAACACTCTGAATCTTAGGGTGCGTCAACATCTGGCGAATATGCCGCTCCTGCGCCGCCGCCCGCGCGCTATTAGCGCGCAACCTAAGCGCCGTACGCGATCAGCGCGCGGGCGGCGTGCTAGCTGCTCGCGTCTTTCTTCCGTCCGCGCCAGTAAATGAAACAGTAAGCGCGAGAATTGAGTGCGCACAGTTATCTCGTATAACTGTGCTTGCATGAGTTACGTTATAGAGGCGCACATAATCATTGCCGTTACTGCTCGCGTGCAGCTCGCAAACAGCTCGCGAGCTGCACATTCGCGGCGCATTTGCCAGATGTGGACGCACCCTAAAACGTACCAGCCGCGCTTTCATCATCTTGCTATACAGCTATTTTTAAAAAGTGGTGTTACAACTTTTTTGGATGTTTGCCTCATAAATATACAAAAAATTTAATGTAAAATAAAAACAAATACTTTAAAAATACCCCAATTTAAGTAAAACTGAAATAAAGTAGAGCGTTTCAATCCCCAAATCAGTAGGATTACGCCCTGACCACTTTAATCAAGGCACTCCATTATTCTCAACGACTTCCCAAATTCTTTTCTCGTTCTTAATTCAAATTCTAAATTATACCAGCCTGCTATATTAAGCACACAGTTTAAAAAAAATATTGTTTAGATATAAATCGAACCTTTTCATTTATTGTATGTATGTATAACCCAAGCCCAAGATTCCAACAACTTAGTTTTTAAGTTTGCCACCACTGAGTAACAGTCGAAGTATTATATTGATATATTTTCTATTAATGCTTTATGTAAAATTAATAAATAAAGTATATCATGTGACGGTGTTATTTGAATTTAATTGAAATCAAGAATTTCGCGATATTTTGAGATATTCGATTGATAATCTTAATTCTATAGTTTCAAAGCTAAGTCTAGGAAATATCACTTACCAGTTCTAGTAATGAAGGCTAAGGCCCCTAAGGCTCCAAACAGAAGAGCCATACTCATGGCTAGTGTCCGTTACACATCCTTTGAGCTACCGACTCTTCGGAACTGTAAACAAATTGAATAGTATTAGATGAAATAATTTGTGGTAAAAGGACTCAACATTTCTATGTGAAACCAGGCAGAAGTATCGTGTGTGAAGTATATTAGATATAAGTAGCGAATCCCAATATGAAATGCATCCTTTACTTTTTAACGCTATGCTGAACCACAAACATGGTAATAGTTTTGAATATCGTCGCACGAATTTGATGATACTGATTATAATTTACCGAGAATGTCACATCTCTTTTAACCAATAGAAAAGTAGAAAATGGCGGATTGTTTACAAATTTCAATACATTGCACAAAACTTTTTTTTTTAAATACTTAGACGCGTTTCCAGCAGCAAAAATCACTTGGAGGCGTTCCAATGAAGGCCCCCCGAGACTCCTGCATAATCAGTATCAACAAATTCGTGCGACGACATTTAAAACCCAACCCCATTAAATTAATATGTATCTGTAAAATACCCTCACAATTTTTACTTCATTTAAAAAAATAAACACTAGTCAACGTCATTGTTGCAATTGATATTTGGCATTTGACATCTGACAGCGGCACTATTGCCTTACCAAGCAGTCTAGTTGGTCGGATACAAGGACTTTGGCCATTATCAACGTACCTAATATTATTTCAATTCTCTTTGTGTTTTCCTTACTTTAAATTGTGAGTGGGAAAAATAATCATGGTCTGGTTACATGTTTGCTATGCTGGGTTGAAGGAATACTTTAAGAATTAAAAACAAAATAAAAAAAAATCTTAATGATTACAGATTATAACAATTTTACACGATTTTTAAAACACGATCAAAAGTGTCCAACAAGTATAGCGAACAAAAACACAAATTATTCGGTACTAGCCTGCGAGCTAGATAAGACATAATCCTGAATATTATAAAACTTTTCAACAGAAGAATTTCAATTTGCCTTGTTTTCGGTACAAGCTCTGTTCAAACGAGATACTGTGACAATGACTGGAAACTTAGCGTCCTTTGTCATGTGAAATGTATGGACAAAGTTTCATATAAGTTATCTTAAAGAAACAACAATGTACTAAGTTTATCTCATATCAAAGGATTTTTTTTTGATAACGACATCTTTTGTACAAGTCTAAGTTACTTGGTAATGCAATTAGGATTAAGCTTATAGTAAAGAATTGTATTATTTTATATTATAGTTTTGGTTAGAGTTTAGAAGATTCTTTATGGTCTTTAGTTTTAATTTTGTTTTTTTTTGGGTAGGTACTTATTACTATCATCAGCTACTGTAAATGAGGATATTAATACTTACTTACTCACTTACTCATTCACTGACATGCAACCACACACTCACTCATGCACACAGGCGTGTTGAAAACAGTTGAAAAAAAAAGACATATCTATTATATATTTTTATGGAATTTACTATTAAGTTTCTTATGAAAGAGCTGGGAACCCTGACACAGGTATTTCTTTACTTAAAAGGATTCCCAAACCTTACACATTAAGAGTATAATAATTGTCAAATGAATAAACATATTTTTATTTATTTATTTAATACATTCTATTCTATCTTGAACTCTTGCATCGCTAATAATACACCGCTTAAAAGAAAACTTATCTCAACTATCCCGATTTGGTTCAATGACTCAGTAATTAAATGTTTGTGTGAAATAGATAAATATCGTACAACATTTTAAAAGCACAAAAATCCCCTTAACTATGATACCTTTTCCCTATTACGGTAAAAAAAATTACAAAAGAACGTTTTGCGAAATACATTGATAATATTGAATCAAGTTTAAATTCTGGAAATTGTAAATTATTTTGGAATTACACTAAAAATGAAATTAAAATCTCCTCTATCCCTGCTTGTGTTAAACGTAAAGTGGCTATTGAGGGTGCTCCTATTTGTGATATGTTTGCGGATTATTTTTCCACTGTACCTGAATCCGATACATTTTCTCAGCCTAATATTATTTTTTCTTATGAATCAGCTAATATTTAGTTAGTAATTTTCAGTTAATGCATAACATTTTAGAAGTACAAGTCACGGAAGCAAGTAAAATTCTAACATCGAATAAAGGACCAGGCCCAGATGGATTCCCGTCACACTCCGCAAAATCGTGTTATGATGTTCTCTCACTGCCGTTAACAATGGTTACCATAAATCTTTATCATTGGGTATCTTTCCTCATCAGCTATGGAAAACAGCACATCTAATACCAGTATATAAATCCGGAGACAAATCTAATGTATGCAACTAAAGGCCAATTTGATGTTTGATGTCATATTTTCTTATATAATTTTATAACATATAGTAACAATTCTAACAGATGGCGCTCTGTTGAAAGTACCAACCTTTCACATAAGTTACAATTTAATGGCATAACCACCAATAAAGCATGGTGGTTCCCATGACTGGTGTTCTCCTACCGTTTCCCTTGAATAGGTTACTACTATGAAATAACTAAAACCTTAGCCACAGCAACGCTTGGCCGGTCTGCTAGTAATTATATATAGATATAATAATTAAGCTATTATGACGTTAAATTATTTAAGAATAGTTGTCAGAAGTTATTAAAAATAATGATAGAATCATAAAGTACAGATTTCTGTATCGGCTTTAACGATAATTTTTCTTTACTTAATGAGCAACGTTTTTGGGTCGCATACATCGATTTTTTGATACTTAAAATTTCTGGTTTCTTACTACGTTTGAGTCTGTATTGATTCTTTGAAATTTGTTTAAATCCAGAAAATCAGGGACGCAAATCGAATTATTAATTTGTAAAATATATTTTAAACGGCACAAATATAAGAGTCTTTCCTCCAACCTCGATTTTGTTCCCTGGTGCTTTCCTGGCTCAACGAATAAGTATCACAATACCGCGAGGAAATGCTGCCAGGGACCAAACTTTTTAAATTTGTTTTAATTTTCTTTTTAATTATTTTTATTATAACTTTGTAGGTTAAGAAAATTGTAATTACAAATTATACGTATGTAAATAAATAAAACATATAATTTTATTATCGTCTAATTGCATACACAGCAGTGTTTTTACTTCGGCAGTCTTATATAGCCAACAACTCTAATCTTCTTGATAAAAGTCTCATTATCATGCATAAGCAACAAAGGCTGTCTGAAAATAAATTAGTAGCGTTGTTCAAAAGGCTCCGCCAATTACACGCCAAAGGCGAATTGCCTTCTCATTAGCCCATGTATGTTACATGTTTGCTTAAGATATACGAATCTTCTGTTTGTTCTTTTACATATAATATTAATACATCAATGATAATTCATACGACAGATTTACTTTTGTAGACCAGAAGGAATTCTTTTTTGCAATACTAAATATTGAAACCAAAATTTGTTATTTCGACTATGTATTTGCGTGTTGTTCCCACGAGAATGTGCGTGCTCCTATTTCACCATGCCTCCTGCTTATAGAGGACAAATTTTTAATTAACTATTCAATCCGTTTCTTTGATAATTTTTATGTTATAGAGAAGTGGGGGATCAGCCTTCACCGATGGGGCAAGTGCCAATTTATTGCGCACATATAAAGAAAATTCTATTGATGCACAGCCGTGATTTAAACATACACTCATAATTATATTATTCGATCAAATACAATAGTAAATATATACAAAACGGTGCATACGTTATAATATTTAACGAATTAATAAAGCATAGGCAATTTTTTCGGCTGTAGTGAACTCATTTAGTTCTTGACTAGCCTTAGTATTATGCAATTTGCATGTTTTTGGGTTCTTAATTATGTTTGTATGTGTATTATTAAAAAGGATAACTAGAAAATCCTTTGATACGGGATTCGAACACACGACATCATTGAAATTCATTGACATACACATAGACATAAAATTTATTACATACGAAAACACACACACATAAACACACAAAATAACAATACTCAAAGAAAAAATAAAATAAGACATATTAAAAACAATAAAAATTTAAAATTCCCTATTGCCATTCGGTTCGCTTCAAGTGTGCAATGTGTGTGTACTGTGGTTGTAATTGGCCCTCGCTCAGCATTATGCTGAGGAGCAGAAAGTTCCACAGCGCTGGTCATTCTGCCAGAGACCACAGCAGCTAGTTGCATTGCATGCTTTTATTTCCCATACGCATAAAACATACAAAGCCACAGGTCTTATTATATATATTATGAATGTTTACAATCCAGCCTTTCAATCGCTTGAGAGCTGAGCAGTGAATTAAAAAAGCCATTTGCGTTATTCAAGTTGGCTTCAGACGTTCTAAATAGAATATCGGGAACAAGAGGCGAGGGATTATTGTATGGGAGGGAAATCGAATGTCAATTGCCGAGTTAGTTTTACGTCAATGCCGTGTTATTGTTGAGTATACTTGGGGTCTGAACAAATTTCCTTCGTAATCAAAATATTGATGTAGGTTGATAAGAATAATTACATGTCATAAATGGTTACACTTGTCGTGGTTATAATCGATATTTTTATGTCGTGAGTTATTTTTATTTAGACATTACAAAAATCTGGCTACTTTGATTATCTTTTGATTTTTTCTATTTTTCCATAAACACTTGTATAAATAACTACGATCTTAATCTCTTGTCAATGAAACCGCTAAAAGTTAACTTAACAATAACATAACATATGAATAAATACAATCTAGGCCAACGAACACAATATAATTTGTATCTCAATAACGGATATAAAAAGAAATTATAATCCAAATATAAAAATAACAAATAATTGCGGTCTTTTCTTAATTTTTCAAAGTAATATTTAGTGCTATACGTTTCAATAACTATAAAGTATAATAAATATCCAGCTCCACTGGCTTGCTTCCAACTCATAGTGGAAATGCTGGGAAAAGAAAAAGTATTGTAAAGATACTTCTTTGATCAGCTTAAGGGATTTCTACAGTTTATTTATTACTTTACTTCGAGCATCTTACTCAATTAATATAACGTAAATAATAAGCATTCAATTAGTTTCATTTGCAAGATTTATAAAAATAAACTCAATTCAAATCAATGATGTAATAATTTGATGTATTTCCGTTGAAAACAATATTATATCATAATAGATGTTTTCTGTATGTTAAGGTTATTCAGTCAAAATCTGGTAATTGGTGCAACACTTTTTACATTTATCACGCTAAAAAGTTGTCAACTGTAATACAGATACCGGCAAACATCTTGAACAAATGTCCTTGCTTGCTCTGTAGTGACTTTTAGGTATCACCGGGCGGTGGTGCGCGGCGGTAAATCAGTTGACGTTTGTGATGCGATGCGCAAACTTTCCCCCACTCCCTTGTTTAATGCTCAAGAAGCTTGCCGGTATCTGTACGCCCTTCTGAGATTTGAGATACCCAAGCGGCCTGCTGTGGGTGAAGAAAAAAAAACCATTTGAATCTATTCAAATATATTTGCTTAACATATCAACACACAACAAACTAGTTTTTATAAATGGTAATTGAGATGTTTGGAACTTAAATAAATACAATCTTAGCATCTCACTTTTATCTTTTGAAGAAGACGCTGATGACGTAATTTTATGTCAATTTCAAAACACCATATTCATGTCAAAAGCAAATTGCAGTTATAAAATATAAGAGCACTTTCAACCCTTACACCCCCAGCAACACTTTAATAAATAAATCCCTGAAGGCGTAATTAAAAATAATTCAAAAAGAAATTAAAGAAACTTCCTTTCCGTATTATGAGAAAATGTGAGCTTAGGGATTACCGTGTACGTATATAAATCTTAATGCGTCTAGCTGGTCTTTTACCGAGACGGTCTAGACATTATTATACTCAACTATATAGGTCCGTGTAGTTTTAATACCAGTTTTCTGAAAAGCAAACTATCAATTATTATAGGTATAAATGTAGCCATCAGTTATGTCTATTCGGACCCCGGTTTTTTCGTTACGCTTTAATTTTTTTGAACCTGCACTTATTACTAAACGTTTTGAATTGAACTACACGGTGCGTTACCAAGTAGTGTAGTGTAGGGTGACCTTGGGCTGCGATGAAAAAAAAGTTTTTTGCATGTCGCAATTAAACCAATATTTTTCTTCGCCTAAAAAAAACGCGAGGAAATCGGCAGACCGGTACCTTTTTTTAATTATAATTTTAAAAGTATTTTTTAGTTATTTATTAAATATATATCGAATATATATGTCGAACATATTTAACAATTTTTCAAAAATGGCGTCCAATATATTGCATTTTAATTCATGCTAAATCTTTGCGAACTAAATTACTTCGATGAACAAAGCCTTCGAAAGCACAGGCAACTAGTGAGTTGTCAAACCCAATCGGTTTCCTAATTGAATCCGAGCCGTGCACCTAGCATTCAGATTGAGATTCTAAGTTAGTTGTAAACTTCTAAGAAAATTATTCATATAATTTAATCCAATTTGAAATTAAGATCGATGTTTCCCTGTTAGTAACGAACCCTTCGCTTTTATATACTTTAATACGAACTACATAAATCATAAATTCAATTCAGGTTCATTAGAGTACTCTCTTTTTACCACAGAGTGAACACAATTTGATAGAAAGAAACAAAGGGACTAATTTACTTGTCATGAAGATGCTAGTCTCTTTTAAACATAAAACTTTTGTTCAGATTTTCATGATACTTCCAATTGTATCTTAGACGTTTGCGTCTTGATTTCCGTTACTTGGATTTCTAAAGAAAACAATGTTTGTTCGGAGGTGAACGTTCCTACAACTGCTATGGCTTTTAATTTTTTAAAGATAAAACTTTTGTTATATGCATATATATTAAGAATTATTAGTATAGCCAAAGTCGGGTTTGTTCGAACACTTATGACTCGAGAACGGCTGCACTAATTTTCATGGTTTTAAATTTGTTCTATTTGTACAAATACTAATAAAAACAATTCAATATTGACAAAAAAAAACTGTCAAACGTTTAATGTTCATCCCGCCGATAAGCTCTCCCCTCAAATTAAAGAACGTATTTAAGATTTTGAATCGACGTATTTACGATTTTTAAAATATAGAAATTAGAATGTAATGAAAAACAACTGACATATATTTTGGTTAAGGCGATTTTTTTGTTTATTTCTTTATAAACTAGTTTAGGAATTAGTTGTTTCATAAATATTCCACAACTGCGACACGACATTTATTTTAGTCGGTACGAAGTTCGCTATGTCAGCTATTATCTAATAAATAATATTTTATTAACAGTAATTTATTGATGCCATAATTCGGGGTAAATAATCGGCTTTTATCTCATTAAACACGTCGTAGATGTTTAGACATTTGATTTTCTTACGATTTTTTTAAAGAGCGCTTCAATTGCCTTTATAAAATGAACGATCCACTGGCTGGTTCTATACTAATCGATAATCAATATATTTAACTGCAATCGTTGCTCGAAACCGAACACGGTAGCTTGTTAACAAAATCCATAAGTCGTTATAACTTATTGTCACTTTCTCAAGTATTGTTTGAAACGAGGGTATGTTTCGTAAATATTTGAATATAATGTTATTACTTTGTATTCGTTTTAGGGTCCCATAACGATGTCATCTAAAATTCAAAATGCTCCATGGCGAACTTTTTGTCCCTTAAACAGGTTTTTATTGTTAATGTTTTATTAAGAAGTTTTGGGTGGTTTAACCGTGACTACACGAAGTTTGTGTGGCTGAATTCCCCTCGATAAATACACTTCTGCGTGTATTTTATTGGTAATTTTTTTGGGTTATTTAATTTGATTAATCTAGATTATTAACTTTCATTTCCATTTAGAGTTCAATTACATATTTCGTATTCATTTTGTACCATTAAGTGATTCCATTATCTCCACATATACAATATAATACTTTAATAATAACACTTTATTAACATCACTATAACACAAACACTTATTGCTAAAAACAGTTTCTTCTTTTTTTTTTTTCTAGACCGCCCATTTACATCCTTTGTTTTATTTTTCTCCTGTTTTACAAAATAATAATATTTATATAATAAATATATTATGAAGTATTCTTTTAGTACATACAAGACATGACAAGAACGAGGTTTTGATAATGGCCGCTGACCGTCCCGACTCATAACAAAATTTAGTGATCTTTTCTTATACACACATACACTTATATTCTTGGTAACAAAAGTGTCACTTAAATTTCAGAACCCTTCAATAAGCCAAGTTAGTTTTAAGTCCAGCGTCGCAACCCCATTACCCCTAAATTTATGTAAGTTATAAGCTCATGTATTAAACGATTGAAGCTTGTTGACACCCAGCTTCAAACAAAGTGTTTCATCTAACATAGGTATATTTGAACACTCGCCAACAATAAAAATTAATAAATCAGTGGCACTACAACCTTTGTATGGCGGTATAGATTGTACCTGTATCTGTTTCATAATCATTTATCAACAATAAGTTTACATAAAACTATGATTAATGATACGTTTATCTTATACATCTTAATCTTGCTCAAGAGTCACTATCTACACACGCGACAAACGCGGTCGCATATGTATATAACTCTAATTTTATAATATGAAGGATCCTCTTCAATAGCGAAGGAATATTCGATTAGAAAATCAAGTTACTAATATATAAGACGAAATAGTTTCATCTAACATTGCTAAAGTAGCATGAACTAGTGATTACAGATATCGTATACCAAGATTCGGATCGCCAGTCTCGATGTCCCAAGTGACAATTAGTGACATAACTTGGGTCTGAATAGGAATTGACACAATCTGCTTCCCAATGGACGTTAGACTTAGCCATTTAGGTTAAAGATATTACGCTGAAGCTAAAATCAAAAGGAAATATCCGAGACATAATTTACACTGAATAAGTAATTTCCTATACTTTGTGGTAATGGCCTTAATTGGGTTTCGTTGCTGGTGAATCTATAATTATTTCTGACTTGCTGACTCGACAGATGTCCTGTTTTAACAACATTAAACATCGCGTTCCAATTTTTGAAGTTATACTCCTTTTGACGCGTTAGAGAATAATGATGAGAATAAATTTTTACGATGCGCGCGCACACCGTCACAATAAACCGACACCCTGAAGTTAGCATAGTCAACATTTTAAAATAAAAAATGTCCATTTGTTTAATTATGTAAAAATATTGTTTTTGTCATATTTAAATAAACTTTATTTAACTACATAATGAGGTATACTAAAACTTTCAATGTATAAATTCCTTTTTTCTAAAATATTTTTAGGTTTTTTTACTTATTCTATAAGGCGAAAAATAAAAAATTTAAAAAGATTTTTATCTTGTTACGCCAAAGAAGTATAACTTCTAAAGCGTGTACACACACACATGTTTTTTTTTCTTAACTTTGTAAATGTTTTCCGCAACTCCCTTCATTTTTTCTTTCATAAGAACCTCCTGACAATTAAACACAACAAAAAAAATTGCGAAAATTTTCCATCCGTTCACGCGTATTGACTGAGGGAAATTGAGATTCATTATATTTATTGATTATTAGGTACAAAAGCTTTGTTATGGATTAGTGTCTGGCTAGTAGGCGAACATTTTCATTTCACATAATACCTTAAGTAGGCTTTATTAATATTTGCTTGGCTTTGTTGTATGTGGTAAATCTAATTAAATACCAAAGCCAATTTTGGTGAATAACAAAATATTTTCATTCATAATCACGCGCTATTAATTCCGCGAACATTGTAGGGAAATTTATACCTACATTATTGAGGTCACAATGTTATGATGCTGCTTCAATCGGTAATGAGATCCCGATTCTGATTTTATCGGCTTTATGGCCGAATTAAATATTACATATGATCCAGCTTTCATATTATAATATACTAGACAATAACCAAACGCGTATATATTTCTTCCTTAGCATAGATTGCTATCCTTCGGATAACGGAACTAAAATGGTTATAGTCTAGTATTAACATATTCGAAAGTGTATTTATATTATTTTAGTGTACTAACAAAGCAACATATAATTTTTACGTACATTTTACATTGAAATCGTGACTGACTAGACTATACTACACTAAAACGCTTTTTTTTTCTTAGCATAGATCCTTCGGATACCGGGCTAAAATTGTCTTAGTCAAGTATTAAAAAAATAAAAATATTTTTTTTTTTTTGGGATGGACACCCCTTATAACTTAGGGGGTTGAAATATGGATAGTTGCTGATTCTCAGACTTACTGAATATGCATAAAAAAATTCATAAGAATCGGTCGAGCCGTTTCGGAGGAGTATTGTTACGAACATTCTGACACGAGAATTTTATATATATATAGAGATTAATCTAGTGTGCTAAAAATAACAACATCATAAACTATAAAAGCAACATCTCACTTTTTACGTGCATTTTACATTGGAATCGTGTCTTTAACATCACATACTGGCAGTATTGTTATCCCCCCTGTTCAAGGTTTTCTTGAGTAAACCAAAACATGTTAAGTACTTGCTTTATGAGGAAAATTTTCCGGAAAACCGTGTGTTTATCGAGATAAGTTTGATAAGAAAATATCGGTTCAAAGAAATCCCCCATCACAAGAACATTTGTTGAGCAAAAGATATTGCAGTGACCTACATTCTTTAAAGTTGTAAACACAATAAGAAATAGCCAATTATATCTAACAAGTAAATATTGCTTCCTCTAGTTTGATCTTAAGTTTTAACTATATTTACAACATAAAATAGTAATAATTCAACATTTTAATATAAAGTACAATCAACTGATTGGTTTAATCAAAATACGTTACCCTATTATATAATATTATAATAGCAATATTTGTACATAATATTTGAGCACCATGTATCTACATAATAAGTTAGTAAGCTGCTGCATTGTTTTTTATTACACCATGCACCTATTTTATTTAATATAGTATTTAGTAGTCGTTTTTTTGTTCTAGGTACATGGTCTTCACATATAATCATCATATCAATGTATACAAGTAATTGAAAAACTATTTTAAAAGAGTAATAATGGAGTTTCTTTCCCATTCTTCTCCATATAAAACCTTTTAGAAGGGGCAACTAGAGTATTTTTTTATATTTTTAATTTTGAATTTCAAAGGTGTCTGTAGCATACACATGTATACATATATATATACCACATAAATTTCATATTTTTATCGACATTTTACATCGATATCATTATATCGTCCCTCGCACAGAACTACATAAAAACTGGTCTTGCGGGATTCGCGCGTGAATGTGTGCGTGTACGCAGGTAACCAGTGATACGTAGCCAGTGCGCTTAGTGGCTTGGTATTTGACGCACATATGTTTATTTCTTTATGTTATATCAAGTGAATATTGTAACCAAACATGAAATTAAATTAATTCACTGTAAAATGGTGGTTAATTCATTTACCCCATATGTCTTTCAAGAAGGCCTAATTGAATGGTTTGAGTTTACCACTTATTAAGCCGACACACACACTTGTGAGTCAATTGCAATTTATAAATAAATGAATCACGTTTTTCAAATAATTAAACAGACATTACCCTAAAGTAATTAGCATAAATAAAAGTATTTTTGATTATGGAATAACGCTATTTTATTACGCATATACTGTCGTCGTAATAGTCTTGTCTTAAAATATCAATCTACGCAAAAAAAATCGTATTATAGCTGATAATAGGCAATTTAATAAAGATCACGATATGTTCAATATGCCTTGTACGGTCTAAGAATATCACAAAGGCCCTGGAAGGAAGTCACGTCTTTTATAAAAAGGAAACGTTAATGCAAAATCGATACTGTATTGAAAGCCTCGTCACTTACACGATCAAATACTATTTCATACAGAAATCTTCATATTAATATAACCATATCACTTTATAAGAGTATGTTTAGGGGTGAATTACGAATTCGACAGCCCGGACTCCCAAAAAAAACCAATAATTAGCTAAGTATTTATTAATTAACTTATAATTAAATTACAATATTAAGTCCGTTATCGATGCTAGATAAAATCGGAATGAATAAACATATTTTATTTTATTAAAATGTAAAACGCGGTAAATGCTGAATCAGCAAAGCAATTCCTTGAAGCCGACACGTTGACCATACACATGCTGCGATGTCAGCGATCTTCTTTAGGGTACCGTATGTAATTCCTCCACCCTCAGAACAGCAACTATTTGAGCACTTTGAGGGAAAATGTTGCTGGTACTCCAGGTTTTTCAGAATCAGGAACAGCATATAGAGGGTTGCTTCTTGGTTCTCCTTCTGGTGTAGTAGGGTTCTTTCGCAGGTATCGTCGAAGAATATAGGCAAGGAAAATTATAACTATACCAGATACAAGTGCATAGAGGGGCAACGTTGTATGGTACAGTGAAGAATCAAAGTGGGCAAGACGTATGGGATTCTGTAGCATAATTCTGTTTTCCAGGTGATGTAAGTTATCGAGATTTAAAGAATTTAGAGTTATATGTGGAATCTCGTTATTTTGAACTTCAGTGAAATTACTTCGTATCTCGGTGATCTTCAGCGGCTGTCCCTTGACTTCATCTTCACTATTGGTTATCTTAAAGGTATCTGTTCGTAATGAACATTCATGGGGAATTGTTGCTAAGTAGCTGCCAGATAAGGATACATATTCCTGCCGTTCACATTGAAGTTCGACATTCGTAGGCTTTGGGAAGACAATAGTATAGTGTCTATCATCCAATTGTTCCATAGCTTGTCTTGTAATGGAGACTTCAGTGGGGCTACATGATTTATCTAAAGATTGATGAATGATGATACTCTGGATACAATCTGCGTGTTCTTGTGGCTGATAATAATTTGTGCTTTCCTCACAGAGAAGGTATTCGCCAACTTTCGGGCATTCGGTTTGCAAATACATGAAATATTTCCCATTGGTTGCTATGAAAGGATGTATAGGTATAAAGGTCTGTTGGAATTTATTAGGAACAATAGCAAGCCTAAATAGGTCGTAACTATCTTTAGATATAATAGGAATTTTAAAAATTATAACAATTCTCTTACCTATGAAATAACTACCTGGTTTTATAAGATTATAATATTCTCTCAAATCAATATCTAAGATTTCATTATTACTATATATTTCTCTTAATCTACCTATCATGTATTCTAAGTTATCTATGCTTATCATACTATGATGTGTGCTCGCTGCACGTATAAATCCTAAAATATTCTCTATTCTAATTAGCTCTAAATATAAGTCATCTGTATTTTCAGTAATAATAGCTAAAAATTAAATCAAGTTTTAACTCTGCTGCCTTCGTCATTGTCATTGTCATTATCAGTATTAGTCGGTACCTGTAACAATTTTGATGACTTTGGTACTCGTTTCAAGCGACATTTAGCAACAGGTCCCTTTTTCTTTGAAGTGTAAATGTGTATGGGAAGGTCTGCAAGAACTGTGTCGTGAGTGTATCGTGGTGCTAACTTCTGTCTACTAGCTAAGGGGTTCTTAATAAAAACCTGCTGATCGGGTACATATTCAGTTTCTGGCTCACGATTTTTATTTCTATTAGTCATTAAATTCGTACGGTCAATAGTTGTAGCTTCGCTAATCATTTCATATACTGTCTTCATTTGGTCTCTATGAGTTATAATATATTGTTGCATAAGGTGTTCAGCTAAATTAAGATCTAAAGGGTCTCTAGGATCAAAATGACCTCTAATGATATCATGTGGTCTACATTTGGTGAAACTATGTACTGAACTGTTATAAGCTAGGATAGCATAGGGTATTTGATTTATTGTAGGTTCATCTTTGTTTTTCAGGCAAAGGATACGAAGGTGTTCTAGTAAGGAGGAATGGAATCTTTCAATAATTCCGTTGTCATTAGGCGAATGAGCTAGTGTTCTATGATGATTAATTTTATGAAGTCTAACAAATTCTGCGAAAAGTTGATTAGTAAACTCAGTCCCGTTATCTGTCACAATAGTCAAAGGTAGTCCATGATGAGTACTGAAATGTAATAGACCTTGAATTATACTTATAGCTGTACCATCTCGTAAGTGATATGCTTGGCCGTATTTTGAAAAAGAATCTACAAAGGTAAGATATTTTTCAGCTTGCGCTGTGAATAGGTCCATATGAACTATCTCAAAGGGCTTTGTTGCAGGTGGTACTATGTTAAACTGTGGTCTAATTGGATTTCTGTCATATTTAGTTTGTCCACAAATTGTACATTCATTTATATATTTACTAATTTCTTCCCTCATTTTAGGCCAGTAATAACGACGTGATAAAGCTAAATAACATTCATTGATACCTCTATGGTTAGTTTTACCTTCATGATAGTGTTTAATTATTTCTTGCTGCCGTAAATACTCCTTAACATCTTCTAGTTCGTTTTTTACTAAAACCAGATGCATTGAGTTACATTTAAAGTTATTTTGTAGAATTGGGATTATCGAGTACATACCTAATGGTGGAGTTATTTTAATAGCAGTCTTTATTTTAGGATTGACAAATTCTTTAATTGCATTTATGACGTCTTGTTCTAATGAAGACTCTGAAACTTGAATATGTGTACGCGTATGGGTATCAAAAGGTTTAGTAACATTCGGTCTTCTTTTAATGTCACCTACTATAGTCAAACAAACCTGTCTATGGAATTTATTAAGTGGTTCATCTGTGATGGGTATTTCAAGGATAGGATTTTCAGCGGATGTATGTGCTGTTACAGTGGTAGATCCTGGTGGTTCGGGTCTTACTGACACATCTATACCACATTCTTTAAGAAGTGACTCTATTTCCTCGTTATTAATTTGTACACGGGATAAAGCGTCAGCGTTGGTATTATATTTTCCTTTTTTGTATATCACTGTATAGTCAAACTCACTCAATTTAAGTCGCCATCGCGTCAGTCTCGAGTTCGGTTCCTTCAAATTCATAATCCACTGGAGTGGTTTATGGTCAGTTATAATTTTGAATTTCCTACCAAACAAATAGGGTCTAAAATACTTAGTTGCCCAAACTATTGCCAAAAGCTCTTTTTCGATGGTACTGTAATTCATTTCACTGTCACTTAATGTTCTAGAAGCATAGCAAATCGGTTTGTCAGAGCCTACTGTGCCTTGTGAAAGTACTGCCCCTAAAGCTACGTTGGAGGCGTCTGTTGTCAGAATGAACTCTTTATTAAAGTCGGGATATTGTAAAATAGGATCGTTAGTTAGTAAGGTTTTGCATTTGTCAAAACATTTGATATATTCAGAGTCTAAAGTTATTTTATTAGTCTTTTTAAGACATTTAGTCATGGGTTTCGTTAGTCGTGCAAAGTCAGGTATGAACTTCCTATAATAACCTAATAGTCCTAAAAATTGTTTGATTTCTTTTGTTGTTTTAGGTAAAGGATAATTTTCTATGGCTCTAATTTTATCGGGGTTCGGTTTAATACCTTCGTTACTGATTATATGACCAAGGTAAACGGTTTCAAGTTTCAAAAATTCAGATTTGTCCATCTGGATCTTGAAATTGGACTCTCTCAATCTGTTAAATACTTTTTCTAAATTAATTATATGCTCCTGCAAAGATGTACTAAAAACTATGATGTCATCAAGGTACACTAGACATATCTCATTTTGTAAACCCTTAAGGATGTTATCCATTACACGCTGAAATGTCGAAGGTGAATTTTTGAGTCCCATTGGCATGCGTAAAAATTCAAAATGACCGTGTTCTACGTTAAATGCTGTCTTCGGTATGTCTTCAGGATTCATCTCGACTTGGTAAAAGCCAGATGCAAGGTCAAGAGTCGTAAAATACTGACACCTACCTAATTTGTCTAAAACGTCAGTGATGTTTGGAATAGGGTATTTATCGTCAATGGTCTTGTCATTTAACTTCCTAAAGTCCACTACAAGTCGCCATTTTTGTCTACCAGATGCATCAGCTTTCTTTGGGACTACCCAAATGGGTGAGCTCCAAGCAGAGTCAGAAGGTCGTATTATACCTTGTTCGAGCATTTTACTTATCTGTTCCCTAACTTCCTGACGATGTACAAAAGGATATCGGTAACTTTTGGTATAGACTGGGTTTTCATCATGAGTTCTAATGCTATGTTTGATTTTATTAGTAAAGGTTAATGGTTCGCCTTCAATGTAAAATATGTCAGCGTAGCGCTTACATAGGGTTTCTAAATTTATTCGTTCTTCACTATTCAAATGGTCAGTTCTAAGTCTGTCTAAAACTTGGTTTACCCTGTCTGAGTCTAGTTCAGTATAAGAACTTTCAAAGTTAAATAAGTCAAGTTGTAAAGGTCTGTCTATTGGAAATACAATGTCTTCATCTGTCATATTCTCAACTTCTACTATACCAGTCCAATCAGTGACATTAGTAATGCATTCGTGAATAATGCAATTACTTATTACTTGTTCTGGTATAAACACGTCACCATCGTCATGATGTATTGGTATACCAACTAAACGAGATGATTTCGCTGGTATTATTTGTTCTGTGTATTTTTTACATCTATAACGCAATAGAGGGATTTTTGCATTGTCAGTGATTAGTATATCGTCTCTAAAATCAATTCTACAATTTTCTAATAAATCTAATCCTATTAAACCGTCAAAATAATTATGAAATTTATAGATAAATAATTTTATATTTTTAATATCATTAAATTCAGGAAAACTAGGAATTGATATTGAATGTTCATGAACGCTAGTTAATCTAGAATTAGTAACTTCAAAAGGATCGTACCTTTTCGGAATATTACTGAAATACTTATCTACTGCTTCAGGGCTTATGAATGATTGGTTTGCTCCTGTATCAATAAGAAGTTTTAAAGGTGGATTGTTAATTTTTATATAAGGTAATTCTTTTTTTGACTGTATATTTAATTCTATTCTGGTAGGGATTTTCGATGGCTCTGTTGAAAATCCTGACTTTTCCTACCTTTGGAATGTCTCGGTTGAACGTCTTTACTAGTACTAGGCATATTATTATCATAGCGAGTATCCTCTATTGGTGGTAAATCTTGCTGTTCATAGTACTGATTATTATTATCATAGTCACAATAAGAGTATTGTCCATAATAGTCATTATAGTCATAGTCAGTATTACAATAATTATAGTCAACATAATCATTGTCGTATTCATAATCATTATAATCATTAAATTCATTGAAATTAACTTCTCTAAACTTAAAGTAATTAGATGGAGGAGGATTGCCGAATTTTTGCCAATCATGACCAGGAATTCTAGGTGGTAAAGGTTTTGTCACGAAATGACTCACCCCACTCATAGGCTTAGGGCCAGAATTATTCTGTGGAGGGTTCCTGTTAGGTATTCTAAAACCACTGTTATTATTAGGCAATGGTGCTCGGAACATTTGCTGAGTACGCGTTGGTTGCATAGGCATGCGCTGATGACTATTAAATTGGGGATTAAAATTAGGTTTATGCCAACTAGGTCCGGGTAAAAATTTAGGAGGATTAAAATTATTATTCATAGGAGGAAATTTAGGCTGTGTAAATTGTTGGTGTGAGTTGTGTGGTGTTAATGGTAATAATGGTTTCTTCAGATCTGTTGCTAAATTATTACGCTGCTGCAAGTACATAACATTAAGTTCATCCTGGACAAATTCCAAAGCCTTCTCAATAGTTTCTGGTCTCATACACCTTATTCGGGACCCGAGAGGATCTTTTAAACCTCTTACAAACGCTTGTAAAGTTAATTTCCGATATAAAATTCTCTTAGCTTCTATAGTTGTCTCTAATGTCTCGTGCAACGATACATAAGACATTATAGTGCTAAAAAGGTTTTGGCATTTGTCATAAAATTCTTGTGGAGTCTCATTACACTGTGTCGCTAATGCTAAGTCATTGTAAAGGGCGGTCTCGTCCCTTTGGTCAGAAAAATTATTAATCAATGTATTTCTAATTCCTATCCAATTTTCAGGAATACCATTCGAATTTATCGTACGAGCTGCGGAACCAGTAATTTTATTTAATATGCCATTGATAACACATAAATTCGATAACTCGTATCCTAGCTCGTCCTTCACACATTGAATTACGATCTGATCACAAATTCTAATAAATCTAGGGAGAATATGTGGGTTACCGTCAAATTCAGGAACTGGGCGGAGAGCCTTATATACTGTATCAGGATCCATTTTATATTCTAAATTACTAAAACTTAAATTCAACCTACTGTCTAAACTTTGAGGGCAATTCGAGCTCTCAGGAAAATTATTTAAAACTACTGGAGGGCAATTCGAGCCTTCACTTAATTGACGATTCGAGTCTACACCTAATTGACGATTCAAGTCTACTAAGCTATCCCTACGAATTTTATGCCTGGAGGACACAGGACTATTTTTCGTAGGACGGAAAATTGTGACGAGGAGAAAGCAACACTGATGGAAAAATAATTCAATGTACTCACATAACTCGTCGACTTCCCTGGTTTTCTTTGAGTTGCACTGAAGTTTGAGTACGCCCCGGCTGCTTCCAAATGTTCTTTGATATTTCGGTGAACGCTTAAGAGCGATAGCTAGAACGACCGCGCGCGGTGTCGAATCTAGACCCCGGAAATCTTCTTTATATCGATCGTAGTAGCCCCGAAAGTATCCTACCGACTGCGCCAATTACGAATTCGACAGCCCGGACTCCCAAAAAAAACCAATAATTAGCTAAGTATTTATTAATTAACTTATAATTAAATTACAATATTAAGTCCGTTATCGATGCTAGATAAAATCGGAATGAATAAACATATTTTATTTTATTAAAATGTAAAACGCGGTAAATGCTGAATCAGCAAAGCAATTCCTTGAAGCCGACACGTTGACCATACACATGCTGCGATGTCAGCGATCTTCTTTAGGGTACCGTATGTAATTCCTCCACCCTCAGAACAGCAACTATTTGAGCACTTTGAGGGAAAATGTTGCTGGTACTCCAGGTTTTTCAGAATCAGGAACAGCATATAGAGGGTTGCTTCTTGGTTCTCCTTCTGGTGTAGTAGGGTTCTTTCGCAGGTATCGTCGAAGAATATAGGCAAGGAAAATTATAACTATACCAGATACAAGTGCATAGAGGGGCAACGTTGTATGGTACAGTGAAGAATCAAAGTGGGCAAGACGTATGGGATTCTGTAGCATAATTCTGTTTTCCAGGTGATGTAAGTTATCGAGATTTAAAGAATTTAGAGTTATATGTGGAATCTCGTTATTTTGAACTTCAGTGAAATTACTTCGTATCTCGGTGATCTTCAGCGGCTGTCCCTTGACTTCATCTTCACTATTGGTTATCTTAAAGGTATCTGTTCGTAATGAACATTCATGGGGAATTGTTGCTAAGTAGCTGCCAGATAAGGATACATATTCCTGCCGTTCACATTGAAGTTCGACATTCGTAGGCTTTGGGAAGACAATAGTATAGTGTCTATCATCCAATTGTTCCATAGCTTGTCTTGTAATGGAGACTTCAGTGGGGCTACATGATTTATCTAAAGATTGATGAATGATGATACTCTGGATACAATCTGCGTGTTCTTGTGGCTGATAATAATTTGTGCTTTCCTCACAGAGAAGGTATTCGCCAACTTTCGGGCATTCGGTTTGCAAATACATGAAATATTTCCCATTGGTTGCTATGAAAGGATGTATAGGTATAAAGGTCTGTTGGAATTTATTAGGAACAATAGCAAGCCTAAATAGGTCGTAACTATCTTTAGATATAATAGGAATTTTAAAAATTATAACAATTCTCTTACCTATGAAATAACTACCTGGTTTTATAAGATTATAATATTCTCTCAAATCAATATCTAAGATTTCATTATTACTATATATTTCTCTTAATCTACCTATCATGTATTCTAAGTTATCTATGCTTATCATACTATGATGTGTGCTCGCTGCACGTATAAATCCTAAAATATTCTCTATTCTAATTAGCTCTAAATATAAGTCATCTGTATTTTCAGTAATAATAGCTAAAAATTAAATCAAGTTTTAACTCTGCTGCCTTCGTCATTGTCATTGTCATTATCAGTATTAGTCGGTACCTGTAACAATTTTGATGACTTTGGTACTCGTTTCAAGCGACATTTAGCAACAGGTCCCTTTTTCTTTGAAGTGTAAATGTGTATGGGAAGGTCTGCAAGAACTGTGTCGTGAGTGTATCGTGGTGCTAACTTCTGTCTACTAGCTAAGGGGTTCTTAATAAAAACCTGCTGATCGGGTACATATTCAGTTTCTGGCTCACGATTTTTATTTCTATTAGTCATTAAATTCGTACGGTCAATAGTTGTAGCTTCGCTAATCATTTCATATACTGTCTTCATTTGGTCTCTATGAGTTATAATATATTGTTGCATAAGGTGTTCAGCTAAATTAAGATCTAAAGGGTCTCTAGGATCAAAATGACCTCTAATGATATCATGTGGTCTACATTTGGTGAAACTATGTACTGAACTGTTATAAGCTAGGATAGCATAGGGTATTTGATTTATTGTAGGTTCATCTTTGTTTTTCAGGCAAAGGATACGAAGGTGTTCTAGTAAGGAGGAATGGAATCTTTCAATAATTCCGTTGTCATTAGGCGAATGAGCTAGTGTTCTATGATGATTAATTTTATGAAGTCTAACAAATTCTGCGAAAAGTTGATTAGTAAACTCAGTCCCGTTATCTGTCACAATAGTCAAAGGTAGTCCATGATGAGTACTGAAATGTAATAGACCTTGAATTATACTTATAGCTGTACCATCTCGTAAGTGATATGCTTGGCCGTATTTTGAAAAAGAAAAATATATATTTACTAATTTCTTCCCTCATTTTAGGCCAGTAATAACGACGTGATAAAGCTAAATAACATTCATTGATACCTCTATGGTTAGTTTTACCTTCATGATAGTGTTTAATTATTTCTTGCTGCCGTAAATACTCCTTAACATCTTCTAGTTCGTTTTTTACTAAAACCAGATGCATTGAGTTACATTTAAAGTTATTTTGTAGAATTGGGATTATCGAGTACATACCTAATGGTGGAGTTATTTTAATAGCAGTCTTTATTTTAGGATTGACAAATTCTTTAATTGCATTTATGACGTCTTGTTCTAATGAAGACTCTGAAACTTGAATATGTGTACGCGTATGGGTATCAAAAGGTTTAGTAACATTCGGTCTTCTTTTAATGTCACCTACTATAGTCAAACAAACCTGTCTATGGAATTTATTAAGTGGTTCATCTGTGATGGGTATTTCAAGGATAGGATTTTCAGCGGATGTATGTGCTGTTACAGTGGTAGATCCTGGTGGTTCGGGTCTTACTGACACATCTATACCACATTCTTTAAGAAGTGACTCTATTTCCTCGTTATTAATTTGTACACGGGATAAAGCGTCAGCGTTGGTATTATATTTTCCTTTTTTGTATATCACTGTATAGTCAAACTCACTCAATTTAAGTCGCCATCGCGTCAGTCTCGAGTTCGGTTCCTTCAAATTCATAATCCACTGGAGTGGTTTATGGTCAGTTATAATTTTGAATTTCCTACCAAACAAATAGGGTCTAAAATACTTAGTTGCCCAAACTATTGCCAAAAGCTCTTTTTCGATGGTACTGTAATTCATTTCACTGTCACTTAATGTTCTAGAAGCATAGCAAATCGGTTTGTCAGAGCCTACTGTGCCTTGTGAAAGTACTGCCCCTAAAGCTACGTTGGAGGCGTCTGTTGTCAGAATGAACTCTTTATTAAAGTCGGGATATTGTAAAATAGGATCGTTAGTTAGTAAGGTTTTGCATTTGTCAAAACATTTGATATATTCAGAGTCTAAAGTTATTTTATTAGTCTTTTTAAGACATTTAGTCATGGGTTTCGTTAGTCGTGCAAAGTCAGGTATGAACTTCCTATAATAACCTAATAGTCCTAAAAATTGTTTGATTTCTTTTGTTGTTTTAGGTAAAGGATAATTTTCTATGGCTCTAATTTTATCGGGGTTCGGTTTAATACCTTCGTTACTGATTATATGACCAAGGTAAACGGTTTCAAGTTTCAAAAATTCAGATTTGTCCATCTGGATCTTGAAATTGGACTCTCTCAATCTGTTAAATACTTTTTCTAAATTAATTATATGCTCCTGCAAAGATGTACTAAAAACTATGATGTCATCAAGGTACACTAGACATATCTCATTTTGTAAACCCTTAAGGATGTTATCCATTACACGCTGAAATGTCGAAGGTGAATTTTTGAGTCCCATTGGCATGCGTAAAAATTCAAAATGACCGTGTTCTACGTTAAATGCTGTCTTCGGTATGTCTTCAGGATTCATCTCGACTTGGTAAAAGCCAGATGCAAGGTCAAGAGTCGTAAAATACTGACACCTACCTAATTTGTCTAAAACGTCAGTGATGTTTGGAATAGGGTATTTATCGTCAATGGTCTTGTCATTTAACTTCCTAAAGTCCACTACAAGTCGCCATTTTTGTCTACCAGATGCATCAGCTTTCTTTGGGACTACCCAAATGGGTGAGCTCCAAGCAGAGTCAGAAGGTCGTATTATACCTTGTTCGAGCATTTTACTTATCTGTTCCCTAACTTCCTGACGATGTACAAAAGGATATCGGTAACTTTTGGTATAGACTGGGTTTTCATCATGAGTTCTAATGCTATGTTTGATTTTATTAGTAAAGGTTAATGGTTCGCCTTCAATGTAAAATATGTCAGCGTAGCGCTTACATAGGGTTTCTAAATTTATTCGTTCTTCACTATTCAAATGGTCAGTTCTAAGTCTGTCTAAAACTTGGTTTACCCTGTCTGAGTCTAGTTCAGTATAAGAACTTTCAAAGTTAAATAAGTCAAGTTGTAAAGGTCTGTCTATTGGAAATACAATGTCTTCATCTGTCATATTCTCAACTTCTACTATACCAGTCCAATCAGTGACATTAGTAATGCATTCGTGAATAATGCAATTACTTATTACTTGTTCTGGTATAAACACGTCACCATCGTCATGATGTATTGGTATACCAACTAAACGAGATGATTTCGCTGGTATTATTTGTTCTGTGTATTTTTTACATCTATAACGCAATAGAGGGATTTTTGCATTGTCAGTGATTAGTATATCATCTCTAAAATCAATTCTACAATTTTCTAATAAATCTAATCCTATTAAACCGTCAAAATAATTATGAAATTTATAGATAAATAATTTTATATTTTTAATATCATTAAATTCAGGAAAACTAGGAATTGATATTGAATGTTCATGAACGCTAGTTAATCTAGAATTAGTAACTTCAAAAGGATCGTACCTTTTCGGAATATTACTGAAATACTTATCTACTGCTTCAGGGCTTATGAATGATTGGTTTGCTCCTGTATCAATAAGAAGTTTTAAAGGTGGATTGTTAATTTTTATATAAGGTAATTCTTTTTTTGACTGTATATTTAATTCTATTCTGGTAGGGATTTTCGATGGCTCTGTTGAAAATCCTGACTTTTCCTACCTTTGGAATGTCTCGGTTGAACGTCTTTACTAGTACTAGGCATATTATTATCATAGCGAGTATCCTCTATTGGTGGTAAATCTTGCTGTTCATAGTACTGATTATTATTATCATAGTCACAATAAGAGTATTGTCCATAATAGTCATTATAGTCATAGTCAGTATTACAATAATTATAGTCAACATAATCATTGTCGTATTCATAATCATTATAATCATTAAATTCATTGAAATTAACTTCTCTAAACTTAAAGTAATTAGATGGAGGAGGATTGCCGAATTTTTGCCAATCATGACCAGGAATTCTAGGTGGTAAAGGTTTTGTCACGAAATGACTCACCCCACTCATAGGCTTAGGGCCAGAATTATTCTGTGGAGGGTTCCTGTTAGGTATTCTAAAACCACTGTTATTATTAGGCAATGGTGCTCGGAACATTTGCTGAGTACGCGTTGCTTGCATAGGCATGCGCTGATGACTATTAAATTGGGGATTAAAATTAGGTTTATGCCAACTAGGTCCGGGTAAAAATTTAGGAGGATTAAAATTATTATTCATAGGAGGAAATTTAGGCTGTGTAAATTGTTGGTGTGAGTTGTGTGGTGTTAATGGTAATAATGGTTTCTTCAGATCTGTTGCTAAATTATTACGCTGCTGCAAGTACATAACATTAAGTTCATCCTGGACAAATTCCAAAGCCTTCTCAATAGTTTCTGGTCTCATACACCTTATTCGGGACCCGAGAGGATCTTTTAAACCTCTTACAAACGCTTGTAAAGTTAATTTCCGATATAAAATTCTCTTAGCTTCTATAGTTGTCTCTAATGTCTCGTGCAACGATACATAAGACATTATAGTGCTAAAAAGGTTTTGGCATTTGTCATAAAATTCTTGTGGAGTCTCATTACACTGTGTCGCTAATGCTAAGTCATTGTAAAGGGCGGTCTCGTCCCTTTGGTCAGAAAAATTATTAATCAATGTATTTCTAATTCCTATCCAATTTTCAGGAATACCATTCGAATTTATCGTACGAGCTGCGGAACCAGTAATTTTATTTAATATGCCATTGATAACACATAAATTCGATAACTCGTATCCTAGCTCGTCCTTCACACATTGAATTACGATCTGATCACAAATTCTAATAAATCTAGGGAGAATATGTGGGTTACCGTCAAATTCAGGAACTGGGCGGAGAGCCTTATATACTGTATCAGGATCCATTTTATATTCTAAATTACTAAAACTTAAATTCAACCTACTGTCTAAACTTTGAGGGCAATTCGAGCTCTCAGGAAAATTATTTAAAACTACTGGAGGGCAATTCGAGCCTTCACTTAATTGACGATTCGAGTCTACACCTAATTGACGATTCAAGTCTACTAAGCTATCCCTACGAATTTTATGCCTGGAGGACACAGGACTATTTTTCGTAGGACGGAAAATTGTGACGAGGAGAAAGCAACACTGATGGAAAAATAATTCAATGTACTCACATAACTCGTCGACTTCCCTGGTTTTCTTTGAGTTGCACTGAAGTTTGAGTACGCCCCGGCTGCTTCCAAATGTTCTTTGATATTTCGGTGAACGCTTAAGAGCGATAGCTAGAACGACCGCGCGCGGTGTCGAATCTAGACCCCGGAAATCTTCTTTATATCGATCGTAGTAGCCCCGAAAGTATCCTACCGACTGCGCCAATTACGAATTCGACAGCCCGGACTCCCAAAAAAAACCAATAATTAGCTAAGTATTTATTAATTAACTTATAATTAAATTACAATATTAAGTCCGTTATCGATGCTAGATAAAATCGGAATGAATAAACATATTTTATTTTATTAAAATGTAAAACGCGGTAAATGCTGAATCAGCAAAGCAATTCCTTGAAGCCGACACGTTGACCATACACATGCTGCGATGTCAGCGATCTTCTTTAGGGTACCGTATGTAATTGGTGTCAGCGACGACTATTTGGAAATTTGAACCTAATGTTACGAATGTTCGCCAGTCGTTCCACAGCTCAGCGCTTTCTAACATTATAAGCTTATCGCTAAGTCTGACTCCCGTCGTGAGTGACGTACGTTAAAAATGTATTGGATTTTGATATATGGGAGTAATAGTATTTCAAGAAGAAACGCTAAATATACAGCTTAGTATCGCGCGATGTTACGTCTTCTCTGTGCTGCTATACGGCGTAGCATCTTGGACGCTGCCAGAAACTATGTCGAAAAAACTGTAAGCGTTCGAGACCATTTTTATGTTCTTTAAACTTTATTTCTCATTACAAAAAATGTATTTTTATTTACATGAGAAACTTAATATAATATACGAACGAGATACGCGTCGCCATCATCCCAATTTTAGTCTACCAGGCTCATTCTAATATGAATCTTTAATGCCCTTTTGAATTGATTAAACACGCTAATATTAGGAATTTTAGAGGGTAATTAATCAAATAATTGCACACCCTCATACTTAATAGACTTCTTTAAACAATTTGTGCGCGGCTTCGGCAAGATAAGCAAACTCGACGAGTATTGCGTGGTGTATTTGATTTTTTGAAATGATAAGCTACTATGGAGAGACTTTTTTTTTTAAATTAAGATACAGGTTGTTTACAGGGGAAGGACAGAATGCATAAGAACAAAGAAAATCTTATGACCATTAAGGAATGGAAACTTGAGTATTTTGGTCACGTTTTACGTAACATTAAAAAATATGAGCTGCTTCAACTAATCATACGAGGTAGAGTGGCAGGTAGAAGGAGACCTGGCCGCAGACGCACGTCTTGGTTGAAGAACCTTAGACAATGGTTTGGTCGAAGCATCAAGTTGTTTAGAAGCGCGGCATCTAAAATTAAACAAGCCACGATGATCGCCAAGATTCGCAAGGAGATGGCACACTATAGTGTCTCTATTCATGACAGGCTCTACGCCATTTGACAGAAAGAGACACTTGCGAGTTAATCAAGGAAAAAAAACTAATTTAATAATTTTATTTTAGTATTTAAATTTCGTACTGGAATTTGACAGATATATTTAGGTTCAAGTTCACTTAGGTACCTTACAATCCAGACAGATTTGCGGATAATCCCATCGTGTGGTAGCCCTAATAAACCCTTTTAGGTTACATAATAAATCAGACCTTAATAGAGTGCGGGTTAAGGTCTGGAGGCATATTTCTGAATTTAAGGCTGACCTGGGTCGGGCCAAATGGAAACATGTTAACATATGAGAAAATCTCTCAGATTTATATTGACACCTTAGTTTTGATAAAGAAAAATGCAGCATTTATAGTATATAGAAAAATCGTTCCATTTTTAAAATCATTCCTAATTTTTATCCTCGCTGTACTTTGTACTGTTGAATGTCCTGTCAATATAATATTATGTCTGTCTCAACCCAACTATTATAGAAAAAGCAATCAACGGGCTTAAATCCGGCCAATGTCAGAGGGTTCGCGAGTGCGTTTCCGACCTCTTAAGAATTGGTACGCACTTTTCTTCTATTTCAATAATAATACTCCAGTGGCCACTGTTGTGTCTTGGCAGATTTTATCCGTGTTTTGAATATATTTTAAAGACAAATAGGTGATGCTGTGCCTGACACATTTATTAGACTTTTAAGACATTCCACTCTTCACTATGTTGGCTTTTACCGTAGAAACAAGTTTTAATTGCCCACAGACAAAAATCCAACCTAGCACAGTCGTGATACACAGTGAGTTTGAACATTATACAATCTTAATATATATAAATCCTGTGTCACGTTGTTTGTCCGCGATGGACTCCTAAACTAATTAACCGATTTTAAATTAAATATGCACACCGTGTGCAGTTTGATCCAACTTAAAAGATAGGATAGCTTACATCTTCATTTATACCCGTAATATTATTTTATTGCAAATTGTTTGTTTATTATTTGAGTCACAATTCTAACAGATAGCGCTGTGTTGAAAGTACCAACGTTTCACATAAGCTACAATTTAATGGCATAACCACCAAAAAAGCATGGTGATTCCCAAGACTGGTGTTCTTCTACCGCTTCCCTTGAATAGTTTACTACTATGTAATGTAACAATAACTTTAGCCACGGCAACGCTTGGCCGAGTCTGCTAGTCTATATATATAAAAATGAAACCCGTTTTCCGTTGTCACGACATAACATGAAAACGGCTTGACCGATTTGTCTGATTATTTTTTTATAATATTCCTTGAAGTACGAGGATGGTTCTTACGGAGAGAAAAATTAAAAGTTAAGTGAAAAAGAGTAAAAACAACACTTTTCTATATTCCCATAGAAAATATTCGAAATAATACTTGAAAGTCAATTTGAACTTTTGAACTTTAATAGCATATCATAAAGTTCAAGTGTTAGTGGAGAGGTTCAGGGAATGTAAATTTTTATTTTTGACATAATGTATTTGTTGTCTTATCAACTTTCTATTTTTTATCTTACTAGCTAGACCGGTGTCCCGAATAGCAGAATAAGTATTTAAAAAAAATAAAGAATCGACTGATAGGCGGTACGATGTTCGCCAAGCCAGCTAGTTAGTTATAAATATTCAGTTTAGTTTAATAGGTATATAACGTATGGAAGTAAAGATGACATACTTATTAAGTATATGTTGAAAAGTATATTGATCTATGTGAAACATAGGTCTTCCTTTATACACATTATGTATTATATCCTTATACCTATAGGTGGGGTATCCTTACAAGAGTGTAAGGTATCAATTACATTAAATTGCTTCATTATGCAAATGCATTTTCTACTTGACTGAACTTGTAATGAGAGTCATGTCTAGACGATGTCATGATTTTTTGTAAAGAAGTATTAAATAAGAATTTACAATAATACAGTATTAAAAAAAATCTGTGGCGCTACAACCTTTTTAGGTCTTGTCCTCAGATTTATGAATCTGCCTCCAGTGCCTGACACACACCGTCGACTTTTTGGGTCTAAGACATGACGGTTTCCTCACGATGTTTTCCTTCACCGTTCGAGCAAATGTTCACAGATAAAGAAAGTCCATTGGTGCACAGCCGGGAATCGAGCCTACGACTTCAGGTATGAGAGTCGCACGCTGAAGCCACTAGGCCAACAAATAATACAGTATTACAGAAATTAACACTTAAAATAGGAATACTCTATTATCAATAGATATTAATAGTTTTTTTATTGTGACTTGAACGATTTGTGAGTCTTCTCCAATTTTTATAGCTGAATTAGTGGTTTACTTGCAGATCAAACTGAATTGTCAACTGAGCTACAAAGTTGACCTTTGTTGTTTCTATCTTTAGCTGGTAGCAGAGCGTTTGTCAAATAAATATTAAAAAATTACCATTAATTATTTCTTATTGTCTTCGCCAGTCGCAATATGTAGGCAGACTCCATTTATAATAAATTAAATAGCATTCTGAAGATTTACTCGGTCGTCCACTTAAAAATAAACTGTTAAAGGAACGGCTTCAACACACCTTGAAGTTGAAACCTAAAACATAGTCACACACTCAAACACATAACACTCACTCATTGATCATTCACTCACATAGGTACACTTGCACCCACACAGTCACTCATGCACACATGCTTGTTACTAGTCGCGTAATGCTTTTATAACTTGTTAAAAAATAAAAAATAAAAGTGCGTGCGTACAAAGTACACATGTCAGAAGTGAAACTTCTTTGCCAAACTAATTTTTAACTCTTGTGCATATTTATAGAAATCTAAAACTTAAGATTTCCGAGACTTAAAAAAGGAAGATATGTTAGGAATTTAATTGTCATTAAAATATTATTACAAATATATAAATATAAATATTAAAACAAATAATTATTTTTTCTGCGATAATAAAAACACGTGGCTTTTTAATTTACAATTGTCATTTGAGATTGCAATAAATTATTTGCATAAAATATAAAATACTAATATTTCATATATTCTCTTCACGAAATTTTAATTTTAAAAATAGAATTTCTATAAGGTAATTCACCCTTCCCACTCTCTCAATCTCTCCCGTTTCTACGAAAAAACGCTGCACATCTTCGTGACGCTAATATTATTATTACTCATTTGCCTAAAGAAGTTTCACTTCAATAAATAATAATTGTTATAAACATGCATAAAAAAATTAAAATTGTAAAAAAAATATTGTATTATTTATATAAGAGGAAACTGGGAACCCACACACACATTTTAATCATCGAAGTTCCAATTCGCGACCTCAGTTTGGACAATCTCTAAGCCACTAGTACAAAACTGTTCTATGCCATAATATCCTTTAAATAAGTCTATAGAATAAATACATTGTAAATGAATAACTCCAGTAAAGTTTTAGTCACTGACTGTTCGAGTATTTGATGATGTCGGGTATCAAAAAGTTTGAACATTTCAGAATTCAGCCGAAATGTTTCATAAGGTTAATTAATATTCAAGGTTATGTTCAACATAGATTCAGACTCCGCTAATGATAATTTAAATGTTAGAGTATTTAATTTTCAAGTTAAATTAAATACCCTTTTTGTTTGGAATACACGTAATTAAGGATGATCTACTTACATTATGTTTAGGATAATTTTTAACAAAAAAGCTGGTTAAATGAATATTTGTAAAGAACTACTAACCTTTTGATTAATAATTAATGTTCTCGTGTATTGTCTAAATTTGACCGGTGGCAAAAGTAGTCTTTGTAAGGTATAGCCTCGTTATTCACGTAAACTATTTAAATTTATTTACTTTTAAATCACACATGATTAAAGAAATATAATTAAATTAATTTTAGTAAGAATTAGTATTTTTTTATTCCACTTATCACTAACGACGAGTAGTATTTTTTTTCCTGCTCTAAAATTTTACAATTTTATACGATACTGTAAACTTTGCATCACGTACATATATTTGTGCCAAAACTTTATACAACTTTTTATAACAAACCAAAGAGATCGGACTTCATACTACAGCTATGAAACACAAATTTCTAAAGAAAACATTAAATATATGACAACAAAGTGACAATATTTTACTTCTTAAAAGACAAAACACATCAGATATTTACCAGCTAGGAAAAAAATTATTGGAAAATTTAATTGTCGTTATTAGACTTTTCTTTACATATTATTATTAATTTTTACCACCGTTTAAACCTTCCCTGAAATTCCACAAGTAATTCAAAATCATAATTAGCCATTATCGAGTTTTAGCGAGACAAAAGAACAGCAGTTTATTGTTATGTACATATATACGTATATGTCTAGATGGATTAGTCTTGCTGTTATTCGAGACGTAGCCATGAACTTCGGTTTTCGCTTCATACATCATAATCACATTACCTGTCACAACTTGGAGAAATGATTTAGCGAACTTTGTTAATTCAAAAAGTTTTTCATAGTTTCTGTTCTTATTTACTTTTGTCGTCTCGGTTATGAGTTTTTATAACTATGATAATTGTATGAAACGTGTCTAGGAATATGTTATAAGCAGTCAAACCTAATATCTTAAGGCCCTATCCTAGCACGAATTGCTGTGTCAGTGTCCCGGGGTGGACTGCGAGGTGCAGAGCTGTAGCACTGAGGCGTAATAACAATTAGTTATGTTAAACATAAAACTAATGTAATTTTATCAATTTTTTTTCTGAAATGGGTTACTTGGCTTGCGATAAAATATATCGTGTAAATTTCAAAATCATGTTCTATATACATTTTCGTCATAAAATGATTCAATGTGTCAAACATTGGCTATGTTTGGATTTTTTTCTATCGAGCGAAGTTATTTAAATCGTGTATCGATCTTTCAAAATGGATACATAAACTACTCAACTCCACCATATATTTTTTACATTCGCCCTACTTCAAGAAGTGATGACGAAAAATGGAAAGAAACAATGTACTTTTTTGAAGTTTGGCGACCAGATAGGTCCGTAAGGAAATTAATATCCATTACTAGTCGCATGAGAAAACAGGGTAAATGAAAGGTAAAAAACAAAATGACATTAATTTGACAATTGACAAATGACAACTGTCTATATTATGTCATCTTAGCAACTACGGCCAGAAGAAATGAAAAACTGTTTTTAATTTATCCGCATTATTTTGAGTCGATTATGCTCTAGTTTTCAAAGAACTCGAACTGCAAATTAAAAATTAGCTATAGATAAGTCTTGCAGCGTTTTTCTTTGTTACGTAGACTATATTTGTTGTTTTATTTATAACTATGCAGATTATTTAATTGAAAAATCATTCCGATTAGTTTATGGTTCACTGAACCACAGCATAAATCTAACAATATACTACAATGTATTCATAATTCTATAGAATCGTATTAGATTGATTCAAAACCTTAAACAATTGTTAGTATTTTTAAATATGTATTTGGGATCCTGTCACTCAATAAGACTATTTCTAGTAAGCGGTGTAGACATGAAGTTAAAAAATAATAAGGTTGTGCTATGTTTAGCTTTTCTAAAATTGTTATGTTATACATAATTTTTAATATTAAAAATTTAATTATTTACTTAACAAACTTAAATTATAAGTTTTAGAAAGAACTCACTAGGAAATTGTTAACGAAACAAATTTTCGAAACATTTTAAAAACTGAAATTCAAATTAAAATGAAGATTTTTCTATATTAATTTAGTTAGAAGCTTGCTGCACAGAGAAGAAGTGTACACGTTGTGTTCTATCCGGCCGATTTCGATTGCCTCCCTTTAACAATCAAATGTGAGCCCTGTGGGGCGTGGGACTCACATTGGAAAACACTGCTTTAGAACGTCCATGTTAGCCATAATGAAGCAAATACAGTTTAAATACAATTTAAAAAAGTTAATTCCTATGTTATATTTATATCTGATCTTTGCGAGAAATTGCTATAGATAAACATTTTATCATTTTAATTACGTTGACTTCGTGGGATGGGGATAACATGGGACATTTAAATTGTATGTAAAATAGCTTAACCGTAAAACTAAGTGCAAGTTAAGGGTAATATTATGCTAATAGAATGTTATCTTGAGGTACTAATGCAACATTTTGTTAAGGGGTAGTTTATCTGGGACACCACAAGGGTTAACGATTTGCATAAACCAGTTTTGGTTCAAACTTAGATTCAGCAATACCCTAATAAATGGCTCTCTTGATATATTCAAGTTTTAAAAATAATGTTTTTTGTGAAAGTCTGAATTCTGTTTTAATTATTTAAACTCTTAAAACGGTTTAAACGAATTATTATACAAAATTATCTTTGGTATTTGTGCGTATTATTTTAACACAACCGTATGACTTTATAATATTGGTTTAGGTTTTCACCAAAGCCGAGGGAAGATATTTTTTGTAATCTATAATAATTTGGATTTTAATATGATAACATATAATCTAAACTAAATCCTTTTGTATTGTAAGTGATATTTTATGCAGTATACACAGTAAGTACTATTTTTCGAGTAAAATACATATACCTGGGCTGGTTGAAGTTTGTTAATTAAAGTGCATTCAATAATCTGGATTTAATATTCTTTAGTTATTACGTATTATAGATGCGTTAAATTGTAATAATACCATCTTTACTTACCGCTATTCTACAGGATTTTTTTCCAAAAACACACTGTACGGCAAACATCGAGAGGAAATGCATGCATGCTTAGATCTTAAAAATTTACTGCACAGGTCCAAGACAATGATTACCTACTTGCCTATCAAGTAGAGTAGGCCTAGTGGCTTCAGAGTGTGACTCTCATCTCCAAGGTCGTAACGACTGTGCACCAAGGGACTCCCTTTCTATGTGAGCATTTTAACATTCGCCCGTACGGTGAAGGAAAACTTCGTGAGGAAACCGGCTAGCCTTATGCCCAAAAAGTCTGACTGATTTTTTTTACTTGCCTATTAAAAGATCATGGAATGGGAATTTGAGTCTAAGAAGGTCGTAGTGGTTTTTTTCTTACTTAAATAACACTTCTTTACAATTTAAATTATACAAATCCATACGTACGACATCAAATTTATTAAAATAAAACAATTTCAAATTTCACTCCAAACTTCGAGTCAAAAAGCAAAATACAGTTAAAAACAATAAAAGTCATGCGTCGACGTCAAATAACTTTCAAACAAAGAAGATATCATTCGCCGTTGAACAAATAAAACACGCTTTCAATCTTGACAGAAGTACTTAAAACCTTTGACTCAACATTTCTTTGAAAGTTCTGATACGGGCATCAAATTACACTTACAGTGTGATTATAAACATTATTTACATTGCAATATATACGATCATGGCGTTGTGGAAGGGAGCCGATTAGTGCGTCATACTCATGAACTACTAGGTCGGTTATTATATTTTTTTTTTACATAAAATAATTATTATTCTAAATAAAATACAAATAACATAATACTCCTAACATAAATTAATATAACCAAAAGCAATAACTAACCTTAAAATATAATAACTAAAATATATTATTAAAAGAAGTCCCTTTAGGCAAGGTTCCTAAGATACTGGCAGCGTTCCCCCTTTGAATAGCTAGACTAATTCTTTGTCCGAGGTAGCTGCTCTTCGGTCTCCTATGATGTCGACTAACCTTTTTGTTATTTCCTTAGAAAGCCTTATAGCGCTAGGACCCCACGGACCAAGGACCTCGACACCGAATGGGACAAAATAATATTCGGAGCCTAGACCCCTGTATTTGCATGTTTTAGCATTTTCAGCCGCATCACAAGCCACACCAGCTCTGTTGTTTTAACATGTGACGAGGAGCATGACAATGGTAAAAAAACCTTGGTGATTTAAATGATTGACGGAGAGTTCATTGCTCTTGTCGAGCCTTCTAGCAATGTGAGTGTCCATAGGCGGTGGTATCACTTAACATCAGATGAGCCTCCCATCCGTTTGCCTCCTGTTACATAAAATAACTACTAGATTTTCCCTTTTTTAACACGCATGACTCAGTAAAACTGCATAAACAATTAATTACGGTATTAATTAATTATATATTTACAACATTACACTTATATTTATAAATAAGGCATCTTTTTTCTTTTTGTGTAGTTTGATTTATTATATATAATTATTGAGACGACCCCACGACGATCAAAGACACCCCCCCCCTACCGCGAAATGTGAAAGTCCAATACATTTTTGACGTAGACGAGTCATACTTAGCTAAGGTTAGACTGTAAAGTCTTACTCTGAATATTTACGTAATAAATGAATATATGATTATAATTTCGTAGATATTTTCCAAGTCAAAGTTTTCGGGCAATAGCCCATAAAAACGATAAAAGTAGTTTCGTGTAGATGGAATTGTGTTCGTGAGACCAATATCGCTCCGCTAAATTGCATAGCGTTTGTCTTGTGATGTAATAAACAGAAAATTTTATATGTACCAATATAGATAAGTTCATATGAATCTAAACGAATGAAAGAACGGCAGTTGATGTTTTACAACATTTTAAGACTATGACTGAACAAGTTTTTTTTTAATTTTTTTTATTGGACAATTCACACCAATTGACCTAGTCCCATGCTAAGCTGGCGAAGCTTGTGTTATGGGTACCAAGCAACGGATATACATACATATTAAGGAATATACATAGATAGATAGACACATAAATACATATTTAAACACCCAAGACCTCAGCACAACACCAAATGCTCATCACATCGATGTTTGCCTCAGCCGGGGATCGAACCCATAGATTCGCAGTCAGGGGTACTGACCACTAGACCAATGAGCCGTCATTTTATAGATTTCTTTATTTTTTATGTCTTCTAAAAAATGGGACTTCATCTTATTTATTTATATATTTTTTACACTTCGTCACTTTAATAGAGAAAAAAGTAACATAAAAAATTATAAGGTATACAACGGGCGGCCTGATCGCTAACAAGCGATCTCTTCCAGCCTGCAGGGTGCCTAACCCTAGTAAGGATAAAACCTAAAAAATAAATATCCGTTTCGGTAAAGTGCAAGAAGTGCAAAACCAATCTTAGTATTGTCTTTGATTGACATAACCTTTACACATTTAAAAAAAATACTTTTTGACCGGATTGCAGTTATGTATTATTATAAATTTACAACTATTTTAAATAATTTTAAATTTATCCGACGTTTCGCGTGTTTAGAAATGTGTAGAAGGGTTTTATGTAGAGAGTTTTATACACATATTCGTTAAGATGTTGTAAAATATATTTCTATTCCGATTCTTATCTATTCTTTTACAGGAATAGGTATATACATATATATTATAGGCGAGTGGTGGCCTGGTGAGTGATGTATTTTAGAATTCTACTGTAGAAATCTTGAAGTTATCATTTGAAACTGCTTAATACTTTAAATTATTAGGGTTAAAAGTAGTAGGAAACCTTTCAATTATGACCATGACTACCCATTTTATTTCCTTAAACTTCTGATTTGTCCAACTAATGCGTGTTGTTCCCACGAGAATAAAAGTGCGTGCTCCTATTTCACCATGCCTCCTGCTCATAGAGGAAAAATCTTTGTTTTTAATTTATTTTATTATTATTTATTACATAAGCTGTCATGTGGAACATGGTGCAATGGTTGCACTTCTTTACAAACGTTGTGTAAAACAAAAAACTTGGCGATTAAAAAGAGAGGCGGAGAGTTTATTGCCAGTTCTTCTCTTCCGTTCTGTGCCCTTGATTTGAGAACAGTAAATGTAAAATTAGAAGCATTTTATATATTTTTTTTTGACGTTCATAAGTGTATATTCTGTTACCTATATGAATAAATGATTTTGACTTTGACTTTTTTTTTATGGCTCTGTCACGGTTTGTGCATTAGCCAGTGTCAAGTATAAGATTTTTTATAATTCGTGCTTGCCTTAGAAATTTGGCCGAATCCTCCATGTACGGTTTAAGCACTCGCCCGGTACCGCACAACCCTCCCAAAGGCCGAGAACAAATTTAAATTAAACTAAAAACTTGCCCTCGAACCGGGAATCGACCCCGGTACCCCTCGCCTAGCTGCTACTTAAAGACCTCTAGGCTATGAGGCCCCGAACTTTGACTTTGAATACACTTTTGAAAATAGAGACCTTATCAAGCAGCCATTTATTCCTATCGCACTATTTGCTATAAACCTAATTTATTTTATATCCCGCATAGACAAAGGTCATCTGGAAAGGAGTATAACCGTCCTCACCCTCATCCACATGTTAATCAGGCCCTCTCGTTACGAATTAATCCACACCCAAGAGACGAAGCCAACAGATAAATGTAGACAAGGTTGACCATGCTACATGTATTTGTTTTTTATAAGACATCGCTCTTATTTAATATATGTGGAACCAGCTGCCCACTGAAGTATTTCCGAACCAATTCGACTTAGGGTCCTTCAAGAAAAGAGCGTACCAATTCTTAAAAGGCCGGCAACGCACTCGCGAGCCCTCTGGCATTGGGAGTGTCCATGGGCGGCGGTATCACTTAACATCCGGTGAGCCTCCTGCCCGTTTGCCCCCCGTTCTATAAAAAAAAAAAAAAAATATACAAAATTATTTAAAAAACTTAACCTAATCATTAATTGATTAATAGAACACTAAAATACTGACGTGAGACTGATCTTAAATTAAATTATTATGATTCATGTGCACTTTTTACTTTTTATTTTTCATGTATGCTTTATTAGTTTAGTTTGTTTTTTGTTTCTGTTTAATTTCTTTTTTTCTTAATAACTATAATATGTTACATGTATTTTCGCACTTCTTGCCTACCTTATCAAATGTAATACATTTTTTTTTTCTCACAGTGGTTGCCTAGAAGAGATCGCTCGAAAGCGATAAGGGCCTCTTTTACATTTAATTATGTTAAAATGTTGTTACAACAAAGTGTAAATACATAAATTTCAAAAAGTTTGTTTCTGCTAAATCGGTGTCAAAGAACATTGACCATTGTTGATTTTGACTTTGACACACGAACCGGAAATGGTAGTAGTTCCGGCGTAATGGTAAAAAGCCGAGACAGTTGGAATTAACCTTCAATACAATAAATGTATATGTTTTAAATTAAAATTACATGCTATGTGGTGGTGTGATTACGTGGTCAGAAAAAAACAGTTTTTGTTTTGAACTAGAAATTTGTTTCTCCTTCCTGGCTTCACAGATGGGTAAAAAGGTTTTCGCTGTATTCATACCAGAAACAATAGAAACCAGACTTTGTTTGGCGAAGTTTGACAGAAACAATGTTTCTGAATACGATTCTGTAAACTTTGCTTGGCCGCGATTCAGCTTAGCCGGACTTCGACTGTCCTACAGTAACCTCTCTGAATATTAGCCTTAAAGCTGGCAGCATTTCATAGTTTTGCGATACTTATTCGTTGAGTGAGGAGAGCATCTGCTCGGGGCATCGGTTCTGTCCATTAGACGCATACATAAATTGGCCCAAGATTCTCTAATTTCAAATAATGTTTCGTCGTTTAGATAATAAATACTTATTAATATATAAATATTGCCTACGCAACTTCGTTTGTGGAAGTGTATAAGATTTAGGGAAAGACGAAAGAAAGGGCCTTTATTTTACAATACATAGATTTTATGAAACATTTTCCTTCTTTAAACTATTGATAAATTCATCTCATATAGTTTAAGCGTAAGACAGCGAAAAATGACATTGCTGTATATAATACTACTTTTACTCCTATACTTGAAGCTCATGAACACTAATTGAGAATTTTATAAATGATCTTAATAATGCAAAACAAATGAAATTGTATTTTCAGAATTGTTAGTCGACCTGCGTTCATTCGAACTTGGCTTGATAAATATTAAATTTAGAACTTAGTTTGAATGTTATTAAATTATTATTAGTTGATTTATTTATAAGGTCAGGTCGTAAATGCTGATTAAAATATTTCTATTGTTTATACTATCAAGCCTCCACATTAAAAATAAAATAATGCATTTTAGCAAATATTTAAACACTGAAGAACAATTTGTATTCGTGAAATTAAATGCCGACGACATTCTGTTTATACAGTATTGCATTATAGTGGTCGTTTTGTTACTATTATTTCCTTTGTGAAACATTAACAATTACTAAAACGAAGCCCGGCGGGATGATTCTAAATCAAACAATAATTAACTATTTACCAATTAGAACTGCGATTTGAAATGTTCACATATTACTTGAATTGTAAATTTACATTTACTAGAATTACTTATTGAAATTTAATATCGATAGTTGTTCTGCGGACTCAATTACTTCCCTAAACCACTCCGATGCGCTTCGCCCCTGTACATCCAACCTTACCCAACCCAATTATTGAAGTTCAGGAACTCACATTTATTTAAATTACCACGACTAAAACAATTTAAAACATCAAGTTATGTAAACATGGTATTCTTTTTTTCAAAGGACATTGTGGTGCATGTGGTGCACGACAAAAATGCCCTAAATCGCTGAGTTGTGGGACGCAAAAAGTAATATACAATTTTGAAAACTTGGTACGGTACAAAATGACATTTTCCTAAAAGTTGGAGTGATCAGCACAGAGTTTAGGATCATAGGTTACATAAAACACTATTCGGGATGACGTAAGAGAAAAAAAATTGGCAAAAAGTAAAAATTTGTAACAACAGGAATGAAAATACTGTCACATGGTGTGCATTTTCTGGAATAACAAAAGAATATCCATAAGTTAACTTCAAAAATACAAGACTTATTTTTTTTTTTAATTTTTCTGATAACTGGTGTGGCATTACCTATGAGAAAATTTCGACTTGACGACTTTTGGGATACCCTGTATATATATAAAGGTTATTTTAAATATGAGTGTTAATTTAATAATGAGACATAACGAATATGTATTCATAAATACCTATTGTAAAAATGTTCAAGATAAAATGAATCTTTTCAAATTACGTTGAAAATAAAATAAAGAAACCCGCAATCAGCAAAAGCCTGGTCACCAGCATCAATTGTCTTGGGACTTGATTCATTTCTTTTATGACTTAGTCGCAATGAAATGTAATATAACTGCTATCATTTATTTTGGCCAAAGAAAAACGTTCGTAAATCAATCGTTTCAGTAAGTGAGAGGCGTTTTAATAGAAAAGTTCTCATTTATATCATGGTACTTTTATTTTCTTCTAGCTCTATTCTCAACACTGTCTCCACAAGTTAAAAAGTGATTTTATTGAACTTAGTTTTTCTAATCTCTAAACTCATGATAAATTAAGAACTCTTGCTTGTACTATGTAGGTAACACATTAAGGAAAGATCCACCAAGATCCACCTTAGTCTATGAATGTCAAAAAACAATATATTTTTGATATACAGGAATCACTATTAGTCACAGCCCTGCGATTCTGTAACTCACTTCACGAACTCACACAGCGGTTTTCACATCGGCGGTCGCTCTCAAATCAGTCGTGAAGCAGTCATTTTATGATTTGGCATTCTGAAAAGGTGGGAGCTTGTAGTTTATTGTTTATCAGAATGCCAAATCATAAAATGACTGCTTCACGACTGATTTGAGAGCGACCGCCGATGCGAAAACCGCTGTGTGAGTTCGTGAAGTGAGTTACAGAATCGCACGGCAGATCTCGACTATGAATCTTGCCTCTAATGTATTTCTATTTTTCTAAATTGTGATAACGTAGATTGTAGTGTTTGTGTAGTTTTACTAATACACAAAAGTTATTCGCTGTTTTCTTTATGTTTCAATAGATTTTTTTTATAGAACAAAGGGCAAACGGGCAGTAGGCTCACTTGATGTTAAGTGATACCGCCGCCCATGGACACTCTCAATACCAGAGGGTTTGCGAGTGTGTTGCCGGCCTTTTAAGAATTGGTATGCTCTTTTCTTGAAGGACCCTGAGTCGAATTGGTTCGGAAATACTACAGCAGACGTCAGGTGAGACGAGTGGAATTTCGTATTCTACCTCGACGTCCGATTATGAAACTCAGGTATTAATCCGAACAACTCCTCTGAACACTATCCATGGTAAATGCGGTAGAAGATGCAGTGACCTCATATTTTTACGCAACGCCAATCCAGTCGCTCGGAAAGCGATTGGTCGTCGGCGATTCGAACCGAATTATATTTCCTATTGCTTTACGACACAAAAGAGATTTTTTTTTTTTTTTTTTAAGACAATTCACACCAATTGACCTAGTCCCATGCTAAGCTGGTGAAGCTTGTGTTATGGGTACTAGGCAACGGATATACATACATACTATTATAGATAGATATATATAAATACATATTTAAACACCCAAGACCTAAGCACAACATCGTCTTAGCCGGGGATCGAACCCGGGACCCATGGATTCGCAGCCAGGGGTACTAACCACTAGACCAATGAGTCGTCAAAGTATGTGTATATAAATGAATTTCAAATGAAGCAAAGATTAGAATCTAACACTTTTAATTGATTTGCGCAACTCCAAGTGTTATTCGACGATTCAGTCCCCAATTATTTCGTATGACAGAGTGCTCTTAGCACTTCATAACTTTGATTGAAAACTCCCTAACGAAGCTTATTGTTGACAAGCAATGCTTATGTTTCGGAAAAATTGTTGATTGTTGCTAGCTTTGCTTAAATTCAGGGATTGAAAATTAATTTCGCACGAAATCTTAGATTGTCACTTTATGATTTGTTTATATTTAATTTCGTATTCTGATACTGATAATACAGTAGAGGACTAAGCTACAGTTAGGTATTACTTTTTTGAATATAATAATTTAAAAATTTTTGGTTAATTACAGGTTACAGGTCTAAGGAAGCAAAAGAAGTTTTAAAACGGGACAAGTAGTTTTATTAGTTTTCATTCGCCTTATAATACCTAAAGTATCAGCCCTGCGATTCTGTAACTCACTTCACGAACTCACACAGCGGTTTTCGCATCGGCGGTCGCTCTCAAATCAGTCGTGAAGCAGTCATTTTATGATTTGGCATTCTGATAAACAATAAACTACAAGCTCCCACCTTTTCAGAATGCCAAATCATAAAATGACTGCTTCACGACTGATTTGAGAGCGACCGCCGATGCGAAAACCGCTGTGTGAGTTCGTGAAGTGAGTTACAGAATCGCAGGACAGAGATATATATCCAATAACTAAAGTAATTAAAAGACATACTGAACATATTTTATAATTCTTTCGTCAATATAAATCATACACAATGTAGGTACGTTGTGTATCATTCTGAAAGTTAGCTTAAAGTCAAATTTGACTAAAAAAATATATTCCACTACCACTATGTGGAACCAGCTGCCCACTGAAGTATTTCCGAACCAATTCTCTTTTCCTTCAAGAAAGTAAACCAGTTCTTCAAAGGCCGACAACGCACTCGCGAGCCTTCTGACATTGAGAGTGTATATGGGCGGCATATCACTTAAAATGAGGTAAGCGAGCCAGTTTTCCCCCTATTCTATAAAAAAAAAAAGTATGTTCTACGCAAAAACTAAGCTTTTATCTTTGTTTAATGGCCGACTACAAATTTATTAAAAAGCAGTCGAAGTCACAGAGACTCGCTTGTCTATAGATAGTAAATTAAAATTTATGGGAAATAATAAATCGTGACCACATTACGCTCTGGTTAAGATAGATAAAGAAAAATTAGAATTAATTTTCTTCAAGACGCCGAGTGGCATCGAGAATATAAATGAACTTTTAATATAAGACTTTTATGGTTGCACAGTATAATTACAATTGTAAGTTTTCTTTGTTTTGTCTTGAGATTTTCAGTAAACTGAAAAATGCAAAGAAATGTTTGCTATAATTACATAAAAATAAATAAATCAGTGGCGCTTCAACCTCTTTAGGTCTTGGTCTTAGATTTCTGACACACGCCGTCGACTGTTTGGGTCTGAGACATGTCGGTTTCCTCACGATATTTTCCTTCACCGTCCGAGCAAATGTTAAAAGAGCATATAGAAAGAAAGTCCATTGGTGCACAGCCGGGCATCGAACCTACGACTTCAGATATGAGTGTCGCACGCTAAAGCCACTAGGCCAACACTGCTCTTGTTTGCTATACATAGATCTTTATATTATTATAATTATTATTTTATTATTAATGATCTGTCCGTTTGAGATAGGTATTATATATAATTGTGTATACTTCAGAGTCAAAAAATATACAGCTTAAATTTAAAACGAAATAAATTTAACATTTAGCTAAAATGGAATGTGCTAAAATTTTTGTTTCAGATATTCGTTTGCATTAAAATGTCAATATATAATTTAATGGGTTCACCGTTATACACTCAACATAATGATAGGTTAAAATGTTATCCGTAAAAAGCTCACACTTTTGTTTAACTACAAATAAAAATGGAGTATATTTTTAATTATTAAAACTTTCGAATTCATTCTACATTTATAAAAGTATTATCTTAATAATTATTGTAGTGAAACTTCTTTATCGGGGTTGGAAAAAATTTAGTGTAACATTTTTGCGTTACGCGTCACTTTTTTTCGTTACGCGTCATGTTGCTTTTTGAAGTCAAACTTCTTTATCGGCGTTAAAATATGACATATAGTATGTTTTTGACTTTGAAGTTTGACAACGGATTACATTGTCGAAGTCAAACTACTTTATCGGCGTTAAAATATGACTTATAGTATGTTTTTGACTTTGAAGTTTGACAACGGATAACATTTTCGACTTGAAATTTGCTAATCGCAATTTGCAGCAATTAATTTGTAAATTTTATGCTAGGCAGTGTATCAAAATTTACTGTGTTTAAAGAAATAGTTATTTAACTAAATTATATTTTATATTACTATTAATTATAAATTATAATATATAATAACGATAACAATGATAGTAATAATTCTATTACAATTATTGAAATTCTGTAATAATCTTAGTAGTAATAAGGTAAAATGAAATAATTGTATTTGTATTCATGTCTATGATAATAAAAGCCTTTTGTTAAACTTTATTTTACCAATTTCGTTAAGTTGCATATAGTAGATCATTTTTCGAAAAATAAGGTCATAAAGAAGTTTCACTTCTTACAGTGTACACCTCAAACCAACAAACAAAAATACACACAACAAATTTCATTTGGCAACAATCAGCCTTCTTCACAACATACAACATACATTTTGGGTCAAAGGCTGGTTTCCTTCATCGTACAAGTGACTTTTATAGTAAGTGAGTGAATAAAGAATTCGAACCTTCGATCGCACACTCAAGCCACTTAATCAACACTGTTATACAACAAAATGAAGCAATTAATAAATCTCTAACGATTTCGAGCGTAGTTTTGAAACGAGAGCACTTGAACTTAAACGGCACTTAAGCTACTTTTCTCATTATACTATGGCTAAGACGCTTGATTCTAGTGTTATTCTCGCAACGGGTAGTTGAGTAAATTCACTTTTTCACACAGTACTAATTAAGTTCATAAACTTATGGGAATATAAATTGTATTTTTAATGTTCCTTTTTCTTCGTTTGAAATTTTTTTCGTTACGTTTAAAATTTTGTTGACCGTAATGGAAATTGAATGTTTGAATTCGACTGGGCAAAAGACTTCAATTCAATGCATTTTGAAGGAACTTACGTCCTTTTTATAATTATTTCTATACTTTGTATTAGAATACTATTCATGTAACCATCTTTGGCTGCAAATCAGTCAAGGTCATCATACCCTAAAACGCGCTCAGAAAGTTATTAAGAATATCTACAACTTTTATGGCTCTACGCCCTTGATATGAGATGGCGATAAATGTAATATTTTGCATTTAGCATTTAATATGGATTTCTTTATTGACGTTCATAAGTGTACATTGTGTTACCTAAATTAATAAATTATTTTGACTTTGACTTTGACTGGGGCCTTCAGTGGTTAGACTGGTCGAGGATCCTCCCTAATGGAAAAATAATTCCTAATCCACTCATTTAACTAAAACTCAAAATACTTTTAAAGTGGCACATTTTGGAATAGATGGAAATCGGAGGACTCAGCTGATGGTAAGTGAAAGTCTCATCAAACCTGTCAGAAGGCTCGCAAATGCGCTGCCGGCCTGTTAAAAATATTTACGCTCGTTTCTTGAAGAATTATCGAATTGATTCGGAAACGGCCAATATGCGAGTTTAATTACAGTTTGACCTGCCCTTGCTTTCCACGGCAAGGTCTCAAAGGAGTTTAAATATCGAAAGATCAAAGTCGAACCTTCAACAATGGAATTTAGTCTAAATCACAAATTGCTAAAAAAGAAGAATCATCGTTTTCTTTGTAAAGACCGAATACAATTTGACAATCGCATCGTATGCAAATTACGCTGGGTCATTGGGACGTGGCTGTCACCCCAAATGGTCGGGCTTTGTAAAAACGTTACTATCATTGCGATTTGATTTATGACTCAAGCGTTTCTAACGCACTGTGCGTTAGAAACGCTAAATTCGTAATAGAACACAGAATATTTAAAAAAGGGTGCGTTTACTTATGTACGCGCGTAAGAAGTTATACTTCTTTAGCATTATTAAAAATAGTTTTTGATTGCATGCAAATAATTAATTACAATTATTTAATCAAAGACTGGAAAAGGAGTCATTATAGTCAATAAAGTTCAGTTTACATTTGAAAAATTAAATAAATAAATATTTATTATTATTCTCTTTTATTATGTGTAACATAAATTCTATTATTATTCGAATGTTGTTTTTAAAATATGTCCAATGCCGTAGCATCTTCCGTGGGCAAGTTAATTCTGTTAATTTTGTGTCACGGTGCGCGCGCATCGTAAAATTTCACTCTCGTCAATTTTTCATAACGCGCCTAAAGAACTTCAAAAAGTGCAACGCTTTTTGAAGTTCTTTAGGCGCGTACTAACTCTCGGGCGAATTTATAACTAAATTACAATGTATGACTCGAACTCACTTAGTGTGATTGGCTGTGGATATTTAATTTGCGTCGTTGGGAGAGTTAAGATCGCAGGTGAATTCAATTTGTATAAACATACAATGCGTCTTAAGAAATTGACGATGCTTCAATAAGTATAATTAAAGATGCGAAAGCTCCTAAATAGAAATCTATTTCTTTTCAGTTTTATTTTAGTCATTGATTCATTTGGCTGACATTGTGGATTCTCGCCAAATTACATTAGAACGTTTAAAATACGAGATGATACAAATATTAAATTAAACAAATATTAAAGCAACTATTAAAATTACAAAAACTAAACGAAAATCGATTTTAAAGTGTGAGAGGAGCAACTATGGATATCCAGACCCAGCTTGTTTATCAGAATGCTCAATCTGGACATCACCAGCATCGCAACTCCTTTCCAAAACGCGTTCTTTGGGAAGGAGTGAAATGGAATGATGGGCTGCCCGGAGTATCTAAAGGGTACACTAGAGGTTGATTTTTATCAAAATCATGTTTTTAATATTGTTTTTGATTTATGTTTCATTGTGTGATGAATCCTCAATATTCGACTATTTATATTATACAAATACTTCTCCTTATTGTCATAGATTGGTTTGTTGGCATCAGCCATTTAATATCGACATTGAGAGTCTACTGTTTAAAGGCTTCTGCTTAGTTAGACCGCTCAATCGAACTGAGGGCCACACCAACCAGTTCCTGTCTTTAAGCAACCAGCATTTGTAATTAACCAGTTTCGTGACATTTCGTGTACTCGTTCCACGACCGAACCCGAATCGACCACAGAGTCGAACGGCAGCCATAGGAACAAGTGTCAAAGATTACTTTAATATTTATAGTCATTGATTTAATATTTAAAATTATGATAAATAACGTTTAATAATAATAATGACTATGGAGTCATTATTATTATCGACCATTGAATAGTCATTTCGAAATTAACCATTCCTATTAACGGTTTTACACTAATTTGACTTGACGTTATTCATTTAATATCAAAATAATGACAATGGCAACTGACACTAACACCATTGATTCAAAATACTATTAAATTACTACAGACTATCAAATAGCCTGTTAATTTGTAGATCTTAACTGACTGGACTTTGAAGTTATTAATTAATGAAAATGGCATTAATTAAAAATAAACGTGATTTGAATAATAAATTTGTAAAATAATAATAAGTAATCACAAATTCATTACATTCGGCCGTCCGACTACGTGCGATCTCCCGACGCACGGTATATAATAATGGAAAGGTTTTATAAATTCAAATAAGTACACTAACAAAATATTTTAGTTTCATGTGAACTAATTGTAACCTATCTATACATTTGGTTTTAATCAATTATTCATTACATTCGGCTATTATTTGGACTCAGATTGATTTTGTGATAGTTCATTGTCACTTTTGTTACTTTCGCTATCAGACGTACTACTGCTGCTAGCTACTGCTTCTAAATTATCATTATGTTCGGACACATTTATATTGATCCACGGCGAATCCTGTCTACTGCAACCACACTATCGAATTCCTGAATTGACAAGGTTGATGTATACTGCTGTTATAACAAGTGTCTGGTTTGTATGAAGACTTGTACAATGCTTACACAACGCAGAAGCCTAGTTTAACGGGTGTATAAGACAAAAATTGCGTAATTTTATGTGATTTCGCGTTTGACAGCATTTTTTTTTTGACTGTTTAGTTCAAGGAAAGATTTAAGTTAGTAGGTATTTGTGTTTGTTGAAAATAGATTTTATAGATCAAATGTAAGATTTAGATAATATTGATATGCAGCTAATACATATGATTGAAGATTTACCGCCTCCGAGGAAAGTCTAAACATACCAAACTCGGTGCAATCCGTTACTACTTTCCACTATTTGAGATGCCTCTTTTAACTTTTGTACTGCAGAACGCGGCTTTTTATGTAAAATTCTAGTCCTCTTTGTCTGAGGTTTTGTAGTTTCTATTATATTAGAATTATGAGTTGTAACAGAATTATTAAATCAAACGTCAATCAAACACGTCGGGTTGCCAGGGTAACAATAAATAAGGGTCATTTTGTTATTCAACCAATACACATCGATTATTGGTCAAAGAGGTGTTTATGCCCTGTACAAGCTCTATTCACTGAATTACTATCACCTTGTTATAACGCATGTATAGTGATTTTTTATTAGTAAGACCGGATATTTATACGAACTTCTTGCCTCACTTCTGTACAGTTTGGATTAGACTCATCATTTATATCTAACATATTACTTAGGCTATCTTTCAATCTGGTTCCAAATAATACTTCCGTAGCTGTCTTTTGAGTGGTGTAGTTAGTTGCATTATTAATTCCTCACTGAATTTTTCCTACACACACATGTCGCAGTTCCGTTCGTCTTCACCGTCAGAAAACTTTACAAGTGAGCTTAAGATCGTTTAATTATATCTTCCGGCTTGGCCATTGGCTCTGAGACACACAACAGCATTCAAAACATGTTTAATACCATGAGTATCGCAAAAAGACTTAAAAGCTGCTGAAGTGAAAGAGGTACCTCGATCTGATATAATTCGAGATGGTAAACCGAAGTCATAAAAATATTTAGCAATACCTTAACAGTTGTTTTAGTCTTTGTATCCTTAGCAGCTCTTACAAACAAATACTTGGTAAATCCGTCCACTATGGTGAGAATGTAAATATTGCCGATCTTGCTTTTGACAAATAGACCCAAGTGGTCAATGTGAATGGTGTGGACCGGAATGCTTACCCTCTCTATCGGATACAACTGACCATTCATATGTCGAGACGCGTTATCCATATGCCTTTTGCATGCATTTTGAGTGCCTATAGGCACACCTAATGCAAGACTTATCATACTTTTTAACAAATCTACGTAACTTAGGAAACCAGAAAACAGATTGAATCTTCTCGGAAGTCTTTGATATTCCTAGATGACCTGCGTCATCGTATTTACACATTTGCCATCGAGCACTGCGAGGAATTACTAAACAGATCTTATCATCAACTCTCCTATACACTCTACTGTTCTTAACTAAATAGTTTCTCCTAATATCTTTAGCTTCTCTATCAGGCTCGGGCTTAAGAATTTTATATATTCGGGATATCTCAGGATCTGACATTTGTAAAGTCAAGAGCCAGTTATCAGTGTCGATACTATAGACTGTAACTGTAGAATTATCGATAACCTCGGGTGTTAATTTCGTGTTACGGCTCAGTGCGTCCACATAAGCCATGCGGATGCCTGGCCGGTACTCTATACTAAAATTGAATTCACTTGTTAAAAGCCACCACCTAGCTATTCAGGGTATTAAGTCGCGTTTCGTTAATGCAGTTCGAATAGCGTTACAGTCTGTTACAGTTTTGAACTCAATCCCCAACAAATATACCCTAAATTTCTTTAACGAACATACAATTGCAAGGGTCTCGAGTTCATAAGAGTGCAAGTGACGCTCCTCCGGGGCGGTTTACTGGCTAAAGTAAGCTATTAGCTTAAGAGTACGCGACTCCGGCCGCTATAGCATCAATATCCCACCCACGCCTAAAGAACTTGCATCCGTATGCAACTCAGTTTCAAAATTAGGATTGTATATAGCTAAAATTGGTCGGCCAATTAATTTATCCTTTAAGGTAGTAAACGAACGAAATTCTTTATCTGTCCATTTAAAACATTTCCCTTCTTGAGAAAGTTGGTTAGAGGCCTAGCTGTTTCACCGAAACTTTTGATAAATTTTCTAAAATAGCCTGCTAGTCCCAAAAACTGACGGACTTCATGTACGTTCTGAGGAATAGGAAACTCTTTTACAGCTAGAATCTTACTTTCGTTAGGACGTATGCCTTCTGCAGAAATCTCATAGCCTAGATAGTCAAGGGTATAAGAATCGGCATTTAAATAATTTTAAAGTGAGCCCATTTTGCCGTAACAACTTCAAAGCATTCTCTAACCTCTCAAATCCCTCCTCCAGGGTAACCGATGGCACAAGAATATCATCCAAATAAGCCAATGCTAACTCATCAAGTTTATTACCCAGAAATCAGATCAGGTTAGTTAATTGATCATTAATTAAGTGATCATCGATCATCGGCAACGGAAAACAATCCTTCCTCGTTTTGTTATTGAGAGCCCTATAATCAACGGATAAGCGCTGTTCTCCTGTTTTCTTCTTTACCAATAAAATAGGACTGGCATAATTCTTGAATTGGACTCTTGTATAATGTCATTTTGCAACAAGTCATTTATTATCTCCTTAACCCGACCTCTTTCCGAAAAGGATAATCTATATGGTCGGTAAACTACAGGTTTCTCATCCAATAAGTCTATTCTCATTTTAGTTGAGTTGTTACAACCATTTTCTCCTAGATTAAATGCAAAGCAGATAATTGAGTAAAAGTGAATGATCTACCTAATGCCTCTTTGTCAACTTGGGGACCAACATTTATGTCAGATATTAGTAAGGGCTCATATTCCGAATTATTTTTGGTTACTTTATTTACATAGGTACTATCTTTTTCAACAAAACAGGTTCCTTTAGCAATAGGGCATTTCTTGGATAATGTAAGATTTTGACAAGATAAATTTGTCACGGGTAAATAGCACTTTCCATCAACAACACTATAAACTCCCTGGTGCAAATAATGCACTTTCCTGAGATGAACTTGATAAATGTCAATGTCTAGTCTACCTAGTCCTGCTTCGTTTCTAGGGTTCCTTTATTCTGTTCAAATTAAATTGTTAAAGATGACTCTGGCCTGGACCAACTGCAAACATCTTAATAACACACTGCACAAGATATTTTATATCAGTCTTTGACATATCTGCATTTGATTTTATTATTTTTTTTGACCACAAGTACTTCAACAAGAAACAAAGTTAATTCATAAAATTATGTTATATGTATTATAATTACTTTAAAAATAAAGCTTTTGTATTTTATAAGCTTTATTTAAGTTCATGATGTCAAAAATAACCAACAAAATAAAATCTATCTTAATAAGCACATTCCTATTAAATGAGTGAATTATTTAAAGTTCACCCAATTCTGAGAAAACATGGACACCAAAAACATTCTGATATCCACATTTAGAATCTACAATACAAGCTTTATTTATGCTAAATTCTGTTGGCATTAAGGACATCAATAAATTCAAATTTCTAAATTCATTCAAAATTTACCTTTACACTGCTACAATAATTTGTCTTATGGTAGATAGGAATTTAAAATTGCATAGTTTGTAACTTACTGCACTGGTAAACCCCAATGGTTATAATTGACTTCTCATAATACTTACTTGATGGAAATATATAATTTTAAAGTCTTCCTTAAAAAAGGGCTTACTGGTAAAGCTACTTCCTTGCGTCTGTAAATTACTCTTTACAAATTATGTATTATACATTTTCCTTGTACCTGTATTACTAAAGAATTTTCATATTAACACAATATTGTTCAATAAAATGCTCACAAGAGAGTGATAGAAGTAAACCAAATTCAGGAAATCTAAAATATTATAATGTTACTAAATTTTCTTATTATTATTATAAATAAATCCATGAATATTTATTTATGATTATATGAATATTACAATGGTTCACTTTAATAACAAAAAATGAGTAACTCTTAATGTTCTTTTTTTTTTTTTCTAGGTACACATGACCTCTAGGATACTCACATGACTCATGATAGGCATACATAGCCTCTGGTAGCTGAAGCACACTTGGCTTCCTATTGTGGGCACACATAACCCTCTAACGACCAAGCACACATGGCTCGGTAGGCATACATAGCCTCTAGTAGCTGAAGCACACTTGGCTTCCTATTGTGGGCACACATAACCCTCTAACGACCAAGCACACATGGCTCAGTAGGCATACATAGCCTCTAGTAGCTGAAGCACACTTGGCTTCCTATTGTGGGCACACATAACCCCCTATCGACCAAGCACACATGGCTCGGCAGGCATACATAGCCTCTAGTAGCTGAAGCACACTTGGCTTCCCATCGTAGGCACACATAACCCACCAAGCACACATGGCCAATAGGCACACATCACCCATTAAGCGCACATGGCTTGATAGGCATACATAGCCTACTAAGCAATAGCCAATAACATTAATAATCGTATAAAACACTTGTACGCACCTTAGATTGGGTCCTTATCGCACTTCTGAATTGTGATGAATCCTCAATATTCGACTATTTATATTATACAAATACTTCTCCTTATTGTCATAGATTGGTTTGTTGGCATCAGCCATTTAATATCGACATTGAGAGTCTACTGTTTAAAGGCTTCTGCTTAGTTAGACCGCTCAATCGAACTGAGGGCCACACCAACCAGTTCCTGTCTTTAAGCAACCAGCATTTGTAATTAACCAGTTTCGTGACATTTCGTGTACTCGTTCCACGACCGAACCCGAATCGACCACAGAGTCGAACGGCAGCCATAGGAACAAGTGTCAAAGATTACTTTAATATTTATAGTCATTGATTTAATATTTAAAATTATGATAAATAACGTTTAATAATAATAATGACTATGGAGTCATTATTATTATCGACCATTGAATAGTCATTTCGAAATTAACCATTCCTATTAACGGTTTTACACTAATTTGACTTGACGTTATTCATTTAATATCAAAATAATGACAATGGCAACTGACACTAACACCATTGATTCAAAATACTATTAAATTACTACAGACTATCAAATAGCCTGTTAATTTGTAGATCTTAACTGACTGGACTTTGAAGTTATTAATTAATGAAAATGGCATTAATTAAAAATAAACGTGATTTGAATAATAAATTTGTAAAATAATAATAAGTAATCACAAATTCATTACAATTGTAAGGTTGAGGCAATCAACCTGATTGTTTAATAGCGTAAATGCAAACGATTAGTAATAATACATAAACATAGATAAATAGAAACTATACCGATAGTTATTCGTTCAGCGAGGAAAGCACCAGCTCTGAGGCCACCACTATCCAAGCGCCAAATAAAATTTTTAATAAGAGCTATGTCAGTTAGATTTCGAACTATATACACTTCAAATACGTCAGTAAAATATTTATAATGTTTTACGGCCAGTTTAAAGGACCCTAAGTCACATTGGTTCGGAAATACTTCAGTGGGCAACTGGTAACTAGTGGTGGTGCGCGGCAAAAATTACCTTAAGAAACGCTTAGTTGTGGAACGCCGAATGCCGAGTTGATACGGATGGTAAATTTTAATACAATTGATCTATTTTAAACATAACATATTAGCTAGCGTAAATCTTCGTACAAAAAAAATTATATAACAGAATTTCATATGACATATACGTTACACAAGGCAGTGAGTAAACCCACTAAGCCGCATCCCTTGTCCGTAGAAATCGAAGCATGTGCCTACATCTGACACGTATTAATGTGTTTTTACACAACTCAACACTAAAAGCATTTCACCGTGTTTTTATCGGTAAAAGCATTTTATATGACATTTACATTAAATTTTAATAAAAATACCTGGTATTAACTTTTGAACTCGACAATATATTTGTTGTATTCTTAAGAATCTGTTACATAACGGCATATAGATTTAAAAAATAATGTAAGACAGCAACACGCGATGAACCTTCTCTATAATTGTGGTAATGTATAATAATATAATGTGTGAAATACATGACGTCTTCCTTCCCAGGAAGTCTTCTTCTTTTGCGAACTATGGAATCGCCTTCCGGTAAGGGTTTACCCTGAGAGATACGACCTCAAAGAATACAAAGTTAGAGTGTATCTACCCTCAAAGGCCGGCAACGCACTGACTAAAAATGGGTCTCCATGGGCTGCGATGCCCACTGCCCTTTTTGGGAGGCCTGTAGAGTCGTTTGCCCCCATATTATAAAAAAAATATTTTTATCTACATTGGAATCACAAAGATTGTCAATTGTTTCAACAAAAAAAAGAAATGGTTTTTCAATAAAAAGCACAATTATATCGCCGAAGTCAAAATTCGAAGCCAATCTGTACTATAAAATCTCTACAGAAATCCCTTTCTGGGTAACTTAATAAATCTTTTTATTTAAATCCTGTTTCGATATCAGGGACAAATATATAGGTCCGCACTGCGCAAGTTATCATGGCCGCCCGGCTGAATTAACAGTAATTACTATTCAATACAGATTAAATTTATCTCCGTCGCTATGACAACGAATCATCACTTTAAATTTTTCGAAAGGCTTACCATACCTATCGGTAACTATAAACTTTATGAAATCCACACTCGTCGATTTTATATGTTTAGTTTTTATGATAATTAAGTATTCCTTCCTCTATTATTAAAGCTATTGTCTATCTAATATAGTCTATGCCAATGCATCACATTGTTTATATTCTGTACTTGTACTTCTTTTTAGTAACAACATACCAACATAATTGAATATTTTGCTATGCTACCCATAGAGACTGTTTGCTTTTCCGCCAGAAAACCTACATTTTAAATAAATTTAAATTATTCAATGTTTTTTATATTCATCCAATTCATGTTATAAAAACGTTTCTCCGAGTTCTAGGAAGAAATAAAAAAGCATGAATTGGTAGAATAGATAGATTAGGTAAGACAATTTTAGAACTTATTGCAACACTGAATATTTGGATGATACAATTTTTTTACTAATATAAATACAATAATAAATAAGTAAAGCGATGTTATACAGTATAATATAAGTGTTCTTCAAATCAAATCCCGATATTATAAGCCCCTAATCATATACTCACATGAGTACATACTCATACATTTTGTTCGACAATACTTGTCTATTCCGATATATAATAAGGGGTACTTTATATTTAGACCTAGAAATTATTATTATTATTTTTTATGCTTTTTCGTCCACATAATAGATATTATTCAGTACGAGAACCCTTATTCTGCGAACATGGAACATTTTCGTCTTATAAAAAGTACATATTTAAGTCTCGAAAATGTTGACGACTTTTTGTTTCACCAATTGATGAAACAAAAAGTCGAACAATTGAATTTTGTTTCTAAAAATGTTACAATTAAATAATTATGATCTAAATTCTTAACTATAGTCCTATCGCCATACGTAATTAATTTTACATATTTAATGAAAAATCTCTGAGTGAGAATGTGTCATCTATACGGTAACTCTGCTCTCTATGGAGCTTTATTGATTAAACTAGCAATACATCAGTTTATTCCTTATTTTTGATACACAAAGTCGTGAAAGAGATAGTTTATAATAAAAAGCATCAAACCACTTTATGTTGCTTCAGAATATTTTACATGAGTTTCTCAAAGGGTAATAAGAATATTACTTTATCTAGAGTGCGTTCAACTTTCCTTTTATACCTGACCCTTTAATCCAGTAAAACCGGTGGAATGAAATTTGTCTAGTATATTCTATAATCAGTCTAAAACCAGAAAGATATCAAGATAACATATAATCGATATATATAGATAACAATGTGGATTTGTCGAGCATTGTTTAGTGTTTTCTTATAGTAGCGTGGATTTCGTTACTAAAGGGTGTCTCAGGGTACACGAATATCTCGGTAGCCCGCTAGGCTAGCGGGAGGAGTGGTAGGGTAGGGACTTAGGGTCCTTCAAGAAAAGAGCGTACCAATTCTTAAAAGGCCGGCAACGCACTCGCGAGCCCTCTGGCATTGACAGTGTCCATGGGCGGCGGTAACACTTAACATCAGGTGAGACTCCTGCCCGTTTGCCCCCCGTTCTATAAAAAAAAAGCGTTCGGTAGGTAACGAGTACGATTTAATCGCAGTGGTCAGACTCGCATCGTGCATACGCAGTACAGACGTACTTTTGCAATAAGTATTCGTTGAGCTCAACGCAAGTTTAGAAATCCGCCGTTTAAGACGTGACGCCGCTAGCATTCAGTTAATTAAGTCGTGTGCGATCGATTTGCATGCGCCCCATTGTATGTGGCAGATATGCGAACGATTTACGATATTGTACCACCTTAACATCTTTGTACCATATTCTTGCAATAAATAAATAAATTATTATTATTACAATTTGTTTCTATAAAAATATTTTAAGTTTTAAATCGGCGCTGAGACACCCTATATAAGGTCACCCATTCAACAACGGCTAATCGGTTTTTCGTCTAACAAACAAACAATTATGATCTAGAATTTAAAAAAACTTAAATATATTATGATATCATTAAGCCGTTATGCAAGTTTAATCGAAAATTCCTGTGATCAAAACTTGGCACCGATCCTTCAGATCGTAATGACAGCTCAATCACACTTCGCCGGTCGCTTGCTAATTGAGAAATTGGCTAACGTTTGATACCCGAGCCGGGAAACGGTTTCGACCAATTTATTCCTCACCTTCAGGCAATTTAAACCGTTTTGGTTGAAACGAATCCTGAAAGTGTTACCTTTAATCTTGCTTTTAGCTCTTTGCTTGGTGAATGGTTGTTTGGTTTTCTTGTTTAAAACACTACAGAATCTACAGAGTTCATGTCGTGTTTATTATTGTTTCATATTTCACCTACTATATATAGTACTTATAGCTACATATAAAGACAACTAATAGCTTTAACATTTTAAAGTATGTTGGCAACTAGTATTCCAATTTCAAAATATTTTTTTTTTCAAACAAGGGACTGGATACAGAACACTGGTGAATCGGACATCGCTGTACAAGTTTTGATCGAAAAAAAAATCAATTAACACCATTTTAAAATATTAATTCTGCGGCCTATAGTTTATTAATCTAGGGAACAACAACTTTATCTTGTTTGTCTAAACGCTTTTATCAAATTTAATGGTGAAAACAATAGATGATGTTAAATATCTTTATAGCGTAAACGTGAAAATATAAAAGCAAAATTTTACTGTGAACAATATTTCGTAGAGCAGTAAATTGTTAGCCATTTTATTGAGTTTTTTAATTGGGATATGAATTCATTACACGAGGGAAAATTTTACTTACTTTTATTATAAAACTATTTTACTTCTTTACTAGCTGACCCGACGAACATTGTTTTGCCATGTATATGTATATAATTTCTAAGAAATATTGTTTTAGTTCAATAAAAATAAACCTACAATAATAAAAAATACGGGTTGATCGTGGAGGGGTGAAAATTAGGGGTTGTATGTATTTTTGCATGTTGTATCATAAAAAAATAAAAACAAAAATAATATTTTTGGGGTGGACACCCCATATCAGTTAGAGGTTTGAAATATAGATAGTAGCCGATTCCCAGGCTTACTGAATATGCATAAAAAAAATCATAAGAATCGGTCAAGCCGTTTCGGAGGAGTATGGGAACGAACATAGTGACACGAGAATTATATATATATAGAGATAAAGCTTTTCTTATTTTTTATAAAATTATATGCACATTAAAAAGGCAAGATTTTGTGCTCTGTAATGTTAGCATGTTTCCTTATCTCTTTTGTGTGCAGAAAACCGAGACAAAACATTGGTTATTTAGCTTAGGATTTTAGTACATACTATAAGTCTTCGTTGCTCTCTTTCTCTTAGCTCTTTGTGACCCGAAACTAAATTACTTTCGCAGGGTGGCAAGCAAGTTATGCCTGAACCGTAACATATCCAAAACGCCACGGAGGTACTCTAGGTATATAAAACCACTTACTAAATAAAGAATAGTAAAGAATATTTGAACTCATTCAACTGTCTTACATAATCTGATAGCGTTATAAACTCATACCGCAGAGTGGCACAGAGCAACGAGATTGCAAACGAAGCCAATCTAACTGCTTGTTTGACAATCCACTTTTCGTTAGTCTGTGGAAGTTAGTTTTAAATGAGTTTGTGCGACAATACGCTTTAGGAAGATAGCGGCTAGATTTGAGTTTGATGGTTTCTTTTATAAAACATGATAGTAGATTTTTTAGACTTATTACGTAGAATAAGTATCTAAGTTGCACACTTGCTTCTAATTACTAGCAGGGGCGGATCTACTTCAGGGCTTTTTGGGCTGCCCAGGACCCAGGGCTCTATACAAAGGGCCCTCAGTCACCACTGAAAACAATAGGCGATATTTTGAATGAACAAAAACAATTGAAAAAAATCCAATCCTTATGTTGGAATCCCTGAGATCAAGCAACCCATGTGCGATGCGCGTCTGTCGAACGGAACGGGGAATTCCCCGTCACTTTTTCGGTCGGCGTATTCTTTCGCGTGCGTGTCTAATACGGGGGACTTCCCCGTAATAGCCCCACAAATTCACGATCCGCCCATGCTAACAAGTCTAAAGAATAAAAGTGAAACAGTCTGGGGAATATGTCAAACATTCCAGTGTATAATATCTCTGTATCGGCAATAGCTGATCTGTGGTCTGTCCCTTCAAACAAAATTGTTTCGCCATCAAAACTTCATTGAAACAAAAATCAATATATTCTTAAACAATTAGAAAATATCACTTCAGTCACCTTTCACTTTTCACCTTTGAAAGGACAGTGTTTTTATAGAACAAGTGTTGACCCTTCGTCAACAAAAGCCTTAAAATGATTATCCCTTAACGTTACACCTGACCCTATTAGCATTTAACGAGTCTACCCGCACCGTCGTAACTCAATCTACGCCTGTCTCAGCCAGTTGTCCTTTTGTCTTTGATATGATATCGATCTATTGACATTTGACACGATATTAAACTTTGAGTTATGTTGGCGTTTAAATATAATATTATGTGCGTAGATAGAGTATAGAACTAGATGAGCTTCTAAAATAACAATAATAACTAAAGAGAGAAGGCATTAAAGTGAATTACTTAAGTGCGAGCGAAACAGAGTATCAGTTTTTCTGTCTCTATTTGCGTATCGGGTTTTATTTGTTTACCACCGAGCCCTTGGTGGTAAACAAGTTTTCACCGCTTACTGATAAATCTGTGAAACCCATATTTTAAAACTTTATCGTTATAAGAGGTGTATTTAAAATGTCAGTAAAAGTGAAATGTTGCATAATTGGCTGTAAAAGCTATAGTGAACGTAAAGAACCAAACATAACCTTTCATCGGTAAGTAGCTTATTTTGTCACGACTCAGTAACTTTGTTCAAGAATTATTCATTCGAATGTGTATTTTGGTCAATAATAAGCAATCTTCAATGAATTAAAACTGTAAATACGACATATGTCAATCATTCGCTATCTCACACGCTGTACGCTGATGCCTGGTCTATACCATAGTCCGTCTACGATTATGTGGATCAAGTTACACAAGTTATGTTTTTAACTGATTACCATAAATGACATAATGTATGTATAATTTCAATAACATCAATGTAATTAAATACCTAACTATGCCAAGCAACGACTTAAGAGAATATACTTAATTCCATATACTGACGTTGTCGCTCGACTCTGGACAAATACTATCCGTCCTCAAAGTTGATTTAATTATCTAAATAATTATAATAATTTCTTGTCGACAGAGGAGTTCCTCAGGGATTTATTTTGGGATCCCTCTTTTTTATCCTATATATACCAGACCGAACTTCATGTATACAAAATTGTCACTATAATTTATATGCCGATGACCTGCAAATATATCTTCCTGTTGATAGGGCTCAATGACTGCACCCGAAAAATAAATGAGGACTTGGAATGAATTTCTGTTTGTTCCCATAGAAACACACTAATAGTTTAGTAATTTTTTTAATTTTTTTATTTACTATACGAGTATACTATTACACACAAAATTTCCAAGACTTCCACTATAAATTTGACTTACACTATTAATTTTTGACGTAATAACGTATTATGAATCGACGAACACCGGCTGCAAGCACGAAAATCGTGACTCATTGTCACGTTCCACCTGAGCCGAGCTTCACTGTCACGTTCCGCTTGCACAAGCGAGAGCGCGGTACAAACGATAGAGAGGCACGATCGGCCTAAGCGTTAGACTTGTGACGCATTTATCTCAAGTTGTTAATAGCACATTGTTACTTGTAATTAATCTGTATAAAAAATACGTGAGTAATAAGAATTTTAAGTACGTATAGCCAATATATTATCTCTTACATTTATTAAGCCCGTGAAAAACTGTTTGACGATTTATAAGGTAATATAGAGCAATTCATGAAAAAAGAGGTTTGGTAATATTACAGGATAATCTATTGCCCAAACGCTATTGGAAGTATATTCAAAGGATTCGGAGTATTTATGAGACTCCTTTGAGGTTTCATTTACAAATAAGAATATTATTGGCTCGAAATATTTGGTAGTCGAGACACGAGGAATAAACATTTTTCTATATTTTATTATTATTAAGCAAGAATGTATATTACTTATTTGATGATTTAAGGAGTATGGATTAGTGACTATTGTAATTATGAACTTGGGGAATTTGGAGGTACATTTTTTGAGGGACAATTGCGAAACGCATATAATCGTTGCGTTTATTATTATTATTATACGTGTCGGGGTTTCGTGGCAGTCGGACACTGTGAGTACCCAATAATAATCCTCGGCATTATCATTTCGCTTATAGACAGGACCGGATAACAGAGAAGTCATATAAGAGGTCCTAGGTTCGATAATCAGTGAAACAATAATTCAGGTTGGTAGGATTTAGGTAGATTGGTTGTGCTTTAAAAATCAATCAATTAAATTTACACCGACTTAGAAAATACACAGATTTTTACTATATTAAGTGATGGACATTCATAAATCTTAATATACTTACATAATTTACGTGTCACGTTGTTTGTCCGCTATGGACTCTAAACTACCGAACCGATCCAATCAAATTTGCACACCGTATGCAGTTTGATCTAACTTAAAAGATAGGATAGCTTACATCTCAATTTATAACCCGCAATATTATTTATTGCAAAATATTTGTTTATTATTTGATAGTGACAATGACCAACGTTTCAAATAAGCTACAATTTTATGGCATTACCACCAAAAAAGCATGGTGGTTCCTATGACTGGTGTTCTCCTACCGTTTCCCTTGAATAGGTTACTACTATGTAATATAACTAAAACCTTAGCCACAGCAACGCTTGGCCGGTCTGCTAGTATATATATATATGCTATATCATATATATTTTTAGAAAAAACACAGTTACAGTTACAATTTCAACTGCGGATTTTTTCAAACGAAAAGAACAAAGAACAATTTTAAAATTCAGCTAAAACTAAGAAAATAGTAAAATTCAATTTTAGTTGAAGAATTTCTTGGTGAGATTTTTCAAAGTGCTAATATTAAAATTGTAAGACCGCTAATGGATTAAAAAATTCTATTTTTTTGCATATTGTCGTCACTCGAAAAATGTAAACGAAATTCATCAGGAACTTTTAATTAAAAATTAACTGATAAAACTCTTCTACATAATTATTATATTATGGCTATTCCAAAATGGCAAAAAGACCTGACCATGAGTCATTGATATTATTAAATTGAATCTTATATATCTGACGGCGCATTCCTAGCGTCATGTTAAGAAATACTGCAAATATTGGAACGAGATTTGACAGTTGTGAAGTCTGGCGGAGCGTCGTATCGATGTTTAGCGCGGCCATGTTGAATCGTTAGGAGTTTTTCGAACGTCAACGGCGAGCGCACCACGTCTGCGACGAATCGCTTTTGTTCTAAATAATCTGGTGTCTTTTTGTTACAAAACAAATTGAAAGTGCTTGTTTAAGAGATTTCCTAATGAATAGTAAATAGATTTTGAGTTTGGTGACCAACATTAAAATTATTAAGACATGGCTGATTCTAATAATGAAGGGCATCCGCCCATATCAGAAGTGGGATCCCATGCGCTACTGACCGTGCAAAAACAACCACCTGACTAAAATAGCGCCTTGAAGTTGTTAAGTAAAGTCCATGCACGAGTGGCTGGTCGAAAGGACACACCCGTCCGGTCCAATCTTAGGTGTTAATTGGTCGAAGGGACAGTGTCGTCCGGTCCATGCACGAGTGGCTGGTCGAAAGGACACACCCGTCCGGTCCAATCTTAGGTGTTAATTGGTCGAAGGGACAGTGTCGTCCGGTCCATGCACGAGTGGCTGGTCGAAAGGACACACCCGTCCGGTCCAATCTTAGGTGTTAATTGGTCGAAGGGACAGTGTCATCCGGTCCATGCACGAGTGGCTGGTCGAAAGGACACACTCGTCCGGTCCAAATTGATACTGTGAGTATGTTTGTTAGATAAAGAGTGTAATGTTTGTTAAGTGATTAGAAAAAGGTGCCGTCCGGTCCATGAGTGGTCGAAAGGACACACGCTTTTTTATTCTGATAGTCATAGTTGTATGACAGTAGCATTACGTCTAGTAGTCATAGCTTGTCAGGTTGGGCGAGCGGGTAGATTTACTGACACCTGTCCGATTGATTGTGTCACTGTTACAGGACTGCAATCTGATGCGGCCGAGGACGGTCGAAAGTCAGTCCGGCCGTGACGGCGCATTCCTAGCGTCATGTTAAGAAATACTGCAAATATTGGAACGAGATTTGACAGTTGTCAAGTCTGGCGGAGCGTCGTATCGATGGTCAGCGCGGCCATGTTGAATCGTTAGGAGTTTTTCGAACGTCAACGGCGAGCGCACCACGTCTGCGACGAATCGCTTTTGTTCTAAATAATCTGGTGTCTTTTTGTTACAAAACAAATTGAAAGTGCTTGTTTAAGAGATTTCCTAATGAATAGTAAATAGATTTTGAGTTTGGTGACCAACATTAAAATTATTAAGACATGGCTGATTCTAATAATGAAGGGCATCCGCCCATATATCTATCTAATATAAGAGTCTTTCCTCCAACTTCGATTTTGTTTCCTTTGGAGTAGACTCTTCGGCCAGTGCACAGGCGCTAATTAAGGATTTAAGTTAGCGCCTGGTAGATAGAACCGGTGACCCCAGAGCTGGTGCTTTCCTCACTCAGCGAATAAGTATCGCAACATAGCGAAGAAATGCTGCCAGCGTTGAAGGTACAGGGACCAAACTTTTTGAATGTGTTTTAATTTTATTTTTATTAATTTTTAATCATATTTATTATTTTTACGTAGGTTAAGCAAATTGTTAGTAATAAAAATACTGTATATTTGAGAGTTGGATATAAATTAATTAAATATTCTAATATCTCTTTACTTGATTGTACGAGCTACTATGTATTAAAATTTTATTAATTTCAGTATACTATGTATTATAAGTGTATTTTTGTAATGTTTCAATTAAAATCATACAATTAAATACACGTAGGTACGTATGACTCCATTATGGAAACTTCAAAAGCATTTGAGCCAAGGAAATCTACTTTAAATTGCCTACTTGTTCCTATGACGCAAGCCCCTGATTACGTAATGATACTTTCACAAACACTGGTGATTACATGAATGATAGCAATTTCTTTAACTGCGTGTAAGGAAAAATCTAATGTTCATCGAAATGGGGTAATAAAGGTAAAACTTCGTAATGAACGTAACAGGGCAATTTGATGGTGGATTTCAAGACGAAATAATCACATAAAGAAACGTTTAAAAGAAATTTTTATCCACATAAAAAGCGATTAGAATTTTTAAACAGTTTTCTAACATCTAGTGCTGATAAAAACGAACCGTCTCTCGCTGATCACTCTGCGCAAAGCACTACAAAGGTCCAGTTTTGTAAGCACTACTTTTTATATGCATTTGTCACGCTCCTAAAGAAGACTGCTATAGTTACATTTATACAAACCACAGTGATGTTCTAATGTAACATATAATGATTTTATTATATTATTCTGTGAAATAAATGAATTTAAAAATTAATAATAATAATTTAAAATATTTGCGTTGATAACAAATTAAAGATTTAGAATTACTTGTGGTTTATATACGTTTATTTATTTAAAAAATCTTTGCCAACGGACATGATAATAGAATCATACATCCAGAAACACATAAAAACAACAATAAAAACTAATTTTATACTCTTTAACAAACATCATGCTTTATACTTAATAACAAATAAAAATATAAAACAACTATTAATATATAATTTAAGAAGCGAGAAATACAAATCATAGCTTATTGCAAAATTATGGAGAATATAGCTCAGTGAGACTGTTAGTAAGATAAGTTTACCTAACTTACACATCATAGAAATAACTTTTTATGGAAACTAGCACTAATGCATTTATGAGTAAGATTTCGGTGTTTTGATAACTGATCAATAAAATGGACGTAGCAACATGTCTGCAATTATTACTAAATTGTGCTCCCTCGTATATAACCTTCCGATCCGTCCTAGTGTAAAACTATAGTTCTCTCATATCAAATAACAAACAGATTTTAGTCGAGATATAATAATTAACTTCGTTGGAAACCTGCAGATATTATAAAATGTTGAAACGCAACTCAGATCTATTTTAATTAAAAGCATTTTTGGGATGAACCTTGTTGACCTAGATTCGAATCCCAAAGGTTTTTATAGTCTTAAATATTATTTCTTTCAACAATCATTTTATACTTTAAAATGTCTGCAAAAGGGCAGTCATTTTTTCTTTTCATTTAGTTTAACGAGAAAGAAATTAAGAGATTTTTTATCATTTTTAAATCCACAATTTTAACAGACCAATAAAATAAACTTGTAGCTTTTATATATAATATACAATTGAACGACTTTGGCAGGTCAATACTGGACGCATTTAGGTGATAAGTCATGGGTTTGAAATACTAATATGTTGCAATAGTAAACAAAACACATGAAGTTATGATAGGATTCCTACTGTGTGAATGTATGAAAAACAAGGTTCTACGGAACTTTTCAATATCATGTCCTTTGAAGAATCAATATACAGTATTTTTTCTATTACATGGCTACTAAAGACTATTATTATTACATAAAAATGTATTATACATTAATATATGGATATAAAATAGTCTAAAGTAAAAACTTTTTACTTATATAGGCGCGCTTTTCGTGTTATCATGCTGACACCTCAGAAACATAGGACAGTTAGGAAAACCCACCAAACCCGTGTATCCGAAAACGCTGTGTCATCAAACCTTTGAGATAGAGCAGTGATATTATTTTTTAAAGTTTTTTATATTCAATCTAAGGGGTAAAATTTGAAAGTACAATATATTCGCTATTTAAAAAATATATTACATATATATATGATGATAAGAAATCGGTTGTCTGTAAAGTCGGTTTACTGACGATAGTTGAACATGACAACGTCATAAGAAAATACTGATGGCATTTATCAAAAGAAAAATTTTAATTTTAGTTGTTTGATAGATATTTTGTAATGGACAAGGAGGTAAATGGAATTCACAATTGAATTGATCAAGTTACATTTATTTGTACGCATAAATACAATAATTATATCATTTTTTTAACGAACGGACGCTACCGAACGCGGAGGCCTATTGTGCCTCTTTGTCGCTCGTTCCGCGCTCCCGCTTGCACTTCCAGCCTTAAATGGAACGCTTCAGAGCGAGCAGCTGGCTCCATCGAATTATAAGACGTTATCACGTCAAAAATAGAGTAATTCATGTTAAATTTGTCTAGTCTCTTGTCATTTTCTAAAAACTTATTTTGAAAATTGTGCGCCATTTAAAATTCCACAATTCTAATAGGCAAAACTCCCCGAGTAAAGTTCTAGATATAATTTCTACCATAAATCCTTTTTGACGACGTTGTATTTTCCAAAACTAGGGAAACTCTTTTCCAATTCGTCAGCTTACTAACGCCCAACTCAAATAGGGCTGTCGACAAATCTTTTACAAACATCGGTTTCCGTCAATCCGATTACACTCACCGATTTCACCGTTTTAAGCTTCAGAAATACACGCGATGACTTATATAATTCTTGGTTCCAACGTCAAATCAAATGTCGAGAACTCAAACAAATATATTTACAGTGTCATAAATTATTGAGTTATAGCAATGAGAGCAATGTATTTTGAGATCTATAAGATTTATTATTGCTGTTTTAACTATAACAAAGTAAGGATATTGTTTTATACCGAAAATATCGTAATTTTTTTGTCAGTTATTTGTAATTATGTATTTTCATGAGACACGGACACGGAGAAAGAAATGGTTACCGTCGCCTATGGACACTTGCAACGCCTTTAAGGGAGTACTATAGTCGCTTTTTATGAATGCTCCTAGTTTGAGAATACCTACTGGCGGCTGGTTACACAAAAAAGTCATGCGCAGTAAAATGGGCTCAAGTGATATTGATACTAAGATTGACAAAGTTTATGTTTCAGTTTATGTACAACTTCTAACACAAGTACCACGTATTCTAAATTTAAAATTAGACAGAATGTGTATTATATAGTGAATATTTTTCGCAATTAATTTAAAATAAATATGTATTACGCTTTACAAGTACAAGTTTCAACCCTAACAACAACTATTTCGCCCGCTACATTTTGTTTCCGTGAGATAATATAAAAGGGCTTTGTATGGCACATGAATTGGATGGGGGTGATAAATTTTCTGCTTTACTACTGTTTTTTCATCTCACAGAACTCGATTGATATGAAACATCAAAACGCTTTTAATAAAACTAACGTGTCAATTCCAATATGGTTTGTGAAAACATTTTATTTGACGCTATATAGAGGCATTGAGCAGTGTTGGCCCAGTCGCTTCAGCGTGCGACTCTCATCCCTGAGGTCGTAGGTTCGATCCCCGGCTGTGCACCAAATGACTTTCTTTCTAAGTCCGCATTAATATTCGCTCGAACGGTGAAGGAAAACATCGTGAGGAAACCGACATGTCTTAGACCCAAAAAGTCGACGGCGTGTGTCAGGCACAGGAGGCCGATCACCGACTCGCCTGTTAGATTGAAACAAGATCATGAAACAGGTTGAGAAATCTGAGGCCCAGACCTAAAGAGGTTGTAGCGCTGATTTTTTTTATTTTTCAAAAGCTTATGGTCATCAAAATATTGATGCATGAAGAATAAAAATTAGCCTCCAAAAAGCTTGGTGTGCTCAGCAAGGCGAGACGGTACTTCACTCCGGGCCACCGCTTGCAACTATATAAAGCGCAAATTCGGCCCCACATGGAGTACTGCTCTCACCTCTGGGCGGGAGCTCCCCAGTACCAGCTCCTTCCACTTGACCGTATTCAACGAAGAGCGGTTCGAATCGTCGACGACCAGTCACTTTTAGTACGGCTTGATCCCTTGGCGTTGCGTAGAGATGTGGGATCTCTCTGCATCTTCTACCGCATTTACCATGGAGAGTGTTCAGAGGAGTTGTTCGGTCTAATACCTGCAGCTGAGTTTCATCATCGGACGTCAAGGCAAAATACAAAATACCATCCGTATCACCTCGACGTCCGTCGTTCCACAACAGAGCGTTTTCTAAGGCAGTTTTTGCCGCGCACCACCACTATGTGGAACCAGCTGCCCACAGAAGTATTTCCGAACCAATTCGACTTAGGGTCCTTCAAGAAAAGAGCGTACCAATTCTTGAAAGGCCGGCAACGCACTTGCGAACCTGCTGGCATTGTGAGTGTCCATGGGCGTCGGTATCACTTAACATCAGGTGAGCCTCCTGCCCGTTAGCCTCCTATTACATAAAAAAAAAAAAAAAAAAAACCTAAAAGCACTATAGGAATATTTTAGTCATTTCTGCGTCTGTATGATTGATCTTCCGTCTGATTTGGCAAGTAGGACATACGTTGTTAGTTTAAAGATCTAAGCGATGCCCCAAGTATTCTTATAAGCAAGTCAATTAAATTAAAATAATTACTGTTATCAATAAAATACTCTTAACATTAACTACATATTCTATGATATAAAACAAATCTTTCTATGTAATAAATAAGAGTTACAAGTTACTGACCTTAAAATGGTCATTCTCTTACGACGTAATTACTTGTGTTCATCGTTTTCGGTACATTAAAGCTTTATGCCCCATATAAAGGATGGTGGTGATAATGCTCTAAGTAATAAAGTTGCTTAATCGCAGTAGGAATGCGTGCCAACTATGCCCGGTTGTTATTTATTAGTTGGACCTAACGATACCGGTATTACGGTATTCTAAATCGGTTTTTAGATAAATATAAGATATTATGGAATATCGAATAATATTAATAAAAGTAAGTATCGTTAGAAAAATTGTAATTTACGCACACAATCACACATTCATCAGTTATATTTATTATTATTCAATACCATCGTATTAAAACCAATTGTGTTGTTTATTTTGTTTCTTTTCTAACTATTTAACACACTAAATAGTAACACAAAGGAAACACACAAATTATATAAAGGTACAATAGTGATTATTTCTCAATACTTGTAATTTTAATTTTATCTTTATATTTCTATATTAATTAACTACGTTAGTTAGTAATGTTAAGTGAATTATATTCAAAATCAAAACTCTTACTTAATAGTGTTAACAGACGATCGAACTTGGTACGGGCCGGACAACGGATTGGTATGGCGTACCAAATCCGCTACTCACAACACACGGCCGGATGACGGATCTCGCATTCCCCGCGTGGCGTGTACACAGTTCAGACGTCATGCCTCCGACGTTATCCAAGCGCGCTAAAATTGCGATTGTTGTTGCGGCAACAGTAATGCCGCCACAAATATCACGAAAAAAAAGAAAGGAATGGGCAAATACATATTTTAAAAAACCGTGATGAATTTAGTCACATGAAGTTAATCAAATCGCTTGATTACGAGCATCTCTGTTGCAATACAAATCATGTGATGTATCCCACACAACAACAAAGCACGGAAAGTCTTTATACAATGCCAAAACATCGACAAGGACTTCGCGTTCTGTTAAAATCTCCGCCATAGTGCGTACATGCGTTGACGTATGTGCTACCTCCCGAATGTTTCAAACGTGACTGCCGTGCGTTTGTCGGGTCCGAGCGTACAGACTCACGGATTTGGTACGGAGCGGACCAAATTCGATGTGCAAACCATCGGACCGAGCGAACACGAAATAATAATAATAATGTTCGGCAGACAACTCTCCAGACGAACGGATATGGTATGGAGCGTACGGAATCCGCTGTCGGGTCCGTACCAAGTTCGATCGTCTGTTAATACTTTATTAGTTTAGCAAAAGTCATGATTCAGAAATAGTCGTTATGTAAAAAATTATTTTGCTATAATATGTCACGGAAGTTATATATTTATCCTCTTTCCGTCTTACTTTTATGAACAAAGATATAAAAATGTGTAAATTCAATAATAAGAATCTTATCTCATCAATTATAAAACCATAGAAAATGTGGATGAAAAAGAACAACCCTTTATCGAATAAGTCGAACAACCCTTTATCGATATCGAAGAAGTATATAAATAAGAATAAGTGTACTTAAGAGTCTTTTCTCCAACTTTGATTTTGTTCCCTTGGGCGCTAATTAAAGATTGAAGTTGGCTCCTGGTAGATAGTATCGGTGACCCCAAAGCTGGTGCTTTCCTCGCTCAACAAATAAGTATCGCAATACAATGAGGAAATGCTGCCAGCGTTAAAGGTACACTGCCACAGTATTAGTACGTATAACGTAGAATAGATTATTTTACTTAATATTTAGAACTTAACTTAACATGAAAATAAATTGTTTTAAATTGAACTAGCAAAACCGATATCGGCGGGTTCCAGTTTAACGCAACAAAAGCAGAAACCGGTTTAACGACGTGGTAATATCGATTGCGGTAACGTTTGATTATTATTTTAGATGTTACAATAAAAATATTCCAAGTTGCCATTAATGGTTATTATGAATTATTATGAACGATATTATTATTTATAATTATTACGATACTATATAGTAGTCAATAATTCTGTTCTTTATCTAGATTAATCTAAAAAAAATATTTTAGTATATAGTAGTAGACTTGGTGTTGTAGGTTTATATAAAGTTTTATTAATTAATTACGAACAATCTGAAATCTTGCTTGGTACAATTGATAAAGTTTTCGAATTAGTTTAAATTTTATAATTTATTTTTACTGTTGCAATCTGAGTCTATGGGCGGTGTGGTACCTATGACTTAACATCAGATGAGCCTCCTGCCCCTTTTTATACATAAAAAAAAACAAAAAGTCTATTATAGTGTAATGGAAACACACAAAAACTACGTAAATTATGTTATACGTAGTTTTTCTGTCCAATAGGGCGTCGATTAGTTTGTATATATGGATGCATATGTCTTGATTTGATTTGAAAGAAGTATATAAGAGATAGATAGAGTTCATTTTGAGTTTTGTTTAAAATATCGTTGTCCTTGTCGTTAAGACATCCTTAAAATTTAAAGTGTTTTAAGTGCTTGCTCTCGAATTTGTATAGACAAGTACTACCCTTGAAAGCCTTTTATCAAAGATTAAGGGCTAAGAAGTAATCTTATTATATACGAAACAGTGCCGTTTCGTAGAATTTAGATTAATTTCACACAGATATCAGATTTAGTAATAAGATATATATTTCAGAAAATATTCTGATCGAGTCAATTGACCGTTGATTTTTATTGGTGCTTTGTTAAATCATTGAGATTCGTTCTATTACTTTTAAGAATCATAATTTTTTTTGATTCGATTTGTTTTGTTATTATTATAGTGTGCTGCGGGCGATTACTGGTGGCGCCGTGGGGTTTGATTGGGTAGGCACGGTAGCAAGTCCCACATAACCCTCCCCCACATGGTTGTCGCGGCGCGGGAAGGTATAACTCTCGTCCCTGGGGTCGTAGATTCAACCGCCAGCATCGTGCACCAATGTACATTCTTCCATGTGCGCATTTCATACTCGGTCGTACGGTGAAACATCGTGAGGAAACTGGCATATCTAAAACCCAAAAATTCAACGGCGTGTACTGAACGCCATCTTCTGCGCAAGAAAAATAAATGACCATGCAAAAGATACAGAAATGACGCCTAGACATAAAAAGGTTTTAACTCTACTATTTTTTTATAAAACATCATAATAGTTAACAAACAATTAACCAAAACCTGAAAAACGTCTAACCAATTGTGTGAGTGCACACGAATAATTCTATTAAATTTTCATAGTAAATTTAGGTAAATTGCTAACTAAATCATTGAAGGATACTCGAATAGTGCACTCAAATCCAATTTAGTTCTAAGCACCCCTCAATCTGATTGCACGAACAATATTAGTGGAGAGAATTAATGGAATGGCTTCCATAATTATAATACGTCATTGAAGTTAATATTGATTAATATGGCGGTTACGTAATGTGTTATGTTATTTGGAAGTCTTTATAAAATTTAATTATATATAATTTTTAGCTTCGCCTTAGTTAAGCGTGATTCTCTATCCTAAGGTCATACGTTCGGCTGTGTACTTGTTTGTCTACGCGCAACTTTGGTGAAGAAAATTAACAATAGACATATCATGTCATGTGCATGGCCGGTAATCTGTTGCGCTTTTAAACAAATGATCATTTAAACATATTATGACCATTTACATAATATGTAGATTCTAGACTCATAAAATAATGGAGTGCTATAAGATAAGATAAAAGGACCTATTTCGTACTCATTAAAGGGATTCAGGTGGAGGGGAGTCATTATCCGCATGAATCCCGCATTACCTCATTTTTAATTAACACTTTAAACTGGATATTTACAGATTCTGTAAAAACCAATCCAAACCTGTCACTTTATTGATACATTATAAGCACACGTTCGCGTTACAACCTAAATACTGCATTATTCATCCAAGAAATGACAATGTGCCAACGCGAACACTAGATCCAGTATGGTGTTGGTTGCCGAACAGAACTAAACCCTCTTTCTTGAAAACCCTTCAAATCCCTTAAGACTTGGTTAGAACTCCACTTCAAATAGACTACGTAATGAATCAACTGTCACAAAGCTCTAAGTAATAGCCATCACTAAAACCCAAAGCAAGGGAAAAGTATCAAAAGAAACGTTTTCCTTCAATAACTGAGGCGAACGTGCGGCGACTGTAAAAAAGCCTAATACGCCCACACTTAATCCTAACCACGCCATGTTTTCTACGGATGTTTAAAAAAAATATTACTCCGAGACTTAAGCTAAGACTCTAGCGCATTTAATAATGTGTAAGATGATTCTCAGTATATAATATAATGTTTCTGGGTTAGAACCTATATTTGTTAGGCGATAAAAATAAATATTACAAGAGGATGATTGATAATAAGTTTGAACCAGAGCAGTTTGTACCTACCAATCCAAATCAATTATGCCAGGATTATAAACTTCTAATTATGTGGCTGATATTACATATGACTTATGTTTAATTCGGATTACATAATTGAAATTATATTTTGTTATTATTGCATAACCATTATAAATAAACTAAAAGTTCAGAAAACACCAAAAAACCACTAACCACCTGCCTGAAGGGCTACACCACCACAATTTTTTTTAAATTCCTTAGAAACTAAAGAAAAAAACTGATGAAAAATCATTTTCTTACCTTATATACAGGGTGGCCAAAAAGTCGTGGATCAAACGCAAATAGCGGATAGATGAGGTCATCAGCGGCAAAAAATTGTTCTACGGTAGGTCTCTAAGGTCAACCCCTGCAGAGTTATGATTTATTTTGCGTTTTATAAGAAAATTGACTTTTTTTTACTAATTCTTATTAAAATTCGATAAAATCTACATCCTGTATCTTTTTCATAATATCCACTAGATTGGTACTGATGAGTTCTTGCTTACCACATACTATTTATAGTTGTTTATTGAGTGTGTTGAAGATAATATTAAGTTATACGATATAATTGTTTCACAAATCAAAACTTTTTGTTTACTTCGGACCCCACTGTGAAAAAAAATTACTCTACCGAAAAGTGACCCTGTATTACAAGTTTTGGCGCATTTAATATGGATTCTGAAAAGGTATTACACATGGCCATGAGTTGCTCTAATATCTTTTTAGGACGAAAAAACAACAACGATTCGGACTTATGATAGATTATTTACCTACCTGTGACCAGTACAGTGTGAATCGGACTAGATTCAAAAAATTGGAATCAGATGGCTGGAGGGTTACGTAGGAATTTGGTTACACGGTGCAAATTAAGTATTATGGTCAGAGTCAGGAATTTTGAGCATATTTTATTGTAAAATATTTTGTTACCTACAAACAACCATTGAGAAATAATTGTTTTAATACAATTATTTTTTCACAATCGTTGTTTGTAATTCTTCCTAGAAAGATATTAGAGCAACTCATGGCAATTTGTAATACCTTTTCAGAATCCCTATTAAATGCGCCAAAACTTGTAGTACAGGGACACTTTTCCGTAGAGTAATTTTTTTTCACAGTGGGGTCCGAAGTAAACAAAAAGTTTTGATTTGAAAAAAAATTATATTGTATAACTTAATATTATCTTCAACACACTCAATAAACAACTATAAATAGTATGTGGTAAGCAAGAACTCATCAGTACCAATCTAGTGGATATTATGAAAAAGATACAGGATGTAGATTCTATCGAATTTTAGTAAGAATTAGTGAAAAAAAGTCAATTTTCTTATAAAATGCAAAATAAATCATAACTCTGCAGGGGTTGACCTTAGAGACCTACCGTAGAACAATTTTTTGCCGCTGATGACCTCATCTATCCCCTATTTGCGTTTGATCCACGACTTTTTGGCCACCCTGTATAACATAACAAGTATTTAAATTTAACATTACACCCTATGATTGTGTATATTATGCATAAGTATTAAATATTTCTCTTCAAAAGTTATATCGTCCTATGTAAACAAAATTATTTCACGTGCGATATCGTATCTATCTTTGGCCTTATTTGTATGCACGATCGACTTCCACGGATAATGTTTGTTTATGACGGTAATATTGACCTTTCTTTTAACCTTACTCGCAATTGAACTGGCCTTACGTGTTTTTTACATAGTCACGTAAACATTATTAAATGTTTTAAGATGTTGGTTTTGATATGACAGAACCAACTAGATATTTATAAATATCAGGGGATTATGAACTTGCGAAGTTCTGATCAGATCACAAGTAGTTTAGAACATTTGAAATTTGTAATGACATGCCTTTAGCTTCTCATCGATTCCCAGCTTCGGATGGTATTTAATAATATCGAATCGTAATGAGTACTATCACGTATCACTTTAATCGAAGTAGGAGGACGGTTAAATTTTAAAGACCTAGGTTCACTATAATACAAAACGAATAATATATATATTATATATATATCGATATATATATCGTTGAACGGCTGTCAAAGTTTTATATAGAAAGCCAACCAAATACTCTTGATATTTAAAATATAGTGCATGACTATGACGGTGTGAATTCGTCAACACACTTTGAAATTACTTATAATTTATATAATCCTTTCTCCATTTTTGATTATCACGTTTCTTTTTGGTACCAAGGTATCAAAGTGCCGAGCGTTACATATATTTAACTACGTACGATATACATACGAGAAAGTGCCAGTGTAAAATAGTTTTTTTTTTTAAATTAATTTAGGTTCTCTGAGATTTTTTTTTATGTAATAGGAGGCAAACGGGCTCTCCTTATGTTAAGTTTTACCGCCGCCCATGGACACTGACATTGCCAGAAGGCTCTGCTTAAGTATACGAGGGTTTATTCCTAAGTGTATTTATCATGACAAGTTGTCAAAAAAACAATTTCAGTAAAAGAATGAGAGACATTACATAAAGAACCCTTTTCAACGTCCGTCGTAACATTTAAATGCAGAATGAGGAAAATTCTAATAGTTCCTGGAATTTAATATTCAAATGTAAGAACATATTAATTTCAGTTCGAGCGCGGATTTTAATTTGTTCGGGAACTTGGTCGAATGCTGCGTGAAACTCGGAACTAGCGGTATTTCTGTAAATTACGACTTTTTAACATCTTTGTACAGTTGTGTAATAGTATTAACAGACGATCGAACTTGGTACGGGCCGGATAACGGATTGGTATTGCGTACCAAATCCGCTACTCACAACACACGGCCGGATCTCGCATTCCCCGCGTGGCGTGTACACAGTTCAGACGTCATGCCTCCGACGTTATCCAAGCGCGCTAAAATTGCGATTGTTGTTGTGGCAACAGTAATGCCGCCACAAATATCACGAAAAAAAAGAAAGGAGTGGGCAAAAACATATTTAAAAAACCGTGATGAATTTAGTCACATGAAGTTAATCAAATCGCTTGATTACGAGCATCTCTGTTGCAATACAAATCATGTGATGTATCCCACAAGCACGGAAAGTCTTTATACAATGCCAAAACATCGACAAGGACTTCGCGTTCTGTTAAAATCTCCGCCATAGTGGGAACATGCGTTGACGTACGTGCTACCACCCGAATGTTTCAAACGTGACTGCCGTGCGTTTGTCCGGTCCGAGCGTACAGACTCACGGATTTGGTACGGAGCGGACCAAATTCGATGTGCAAACCATCGGACCGAGCGAACACGAAATAATAATAATAATGTTCGGCAGACAACTCTCCAGACGAACGGATATGGTATGGAGCGTACGGAATCCGCTGTCGGGCCCGTACCAAGTTCGATCGTCTGTTAATACTTTAATAAGTAATTAATTGATTTTATTTTAACAAACCCTTAAATGTCGGGTATTTGTTAGTAACCGTTAGTAAGTTTTATGTAAAACTAATCTATAGACTAAATAAATGCTTACAAGTAAATAAAACCCTTGCCGGATGAATTAGCATGGGAGAATAATACAAAATAAAGTAAGGTAACCGAGGAAACATGTCGTGCTCATTCTGTGTATCTTCTGCCTCTGGTGTTGATACAAGCCTAGTGTTATATAAGAATTTGGGTGCGGTAGATTTATTAATATTGGCAAATCAAATAAACCATATAACGGTTTTTATCTAATTTGACTTTGATGTTATTAAATTATAAAGAAAATGGCAGCTGATACCAGCGCCATTACTCCGACAAATCTAATATATAAAATTCTCGTGGCACAATGTTCCTATACTCCTCTGAAACGGTTAGACCGATTCTTATGATTTTTTTATGCATATTCAGTAAGTCTGAGAATCGGCTACTATGTATCTTTTAAACCCCCTAAATGTTAAGGGTGGTCCAACCCAAATGTTTTATTTTTGAGGTAAAATTTTTTGTTTTTATTTTTTATGATACAGCATACAAAAATACATACAACCCCATTTCACCCCTTTACGATCAACCCCTATTTTTATCATAGTAGATAATTATTTTGATTGAACTAAAAAAATGTTTCCTAGAAATAATATACATGGCAAAACAACGTTTGCCGGGTCAGCTAGTATTATTATAGATACCGAATGAACTTTAGACATAGATGAGGTAGAAATATAGTTAGCAACAGAACCAGGCTTTCATTATTCCTCTATTATCAGCGGCTCGCATGGCTGGACATAATATTTTTAAGCTGAGTAAAACAACAGGAATAATGTAGCATCTGTTAGTGATTTTTTTAAATCAATTCAGTAGTTTTAAAATTAATTCGTAGCAAAATGTTGCGAACAAATAATAAAATGTATTCCTAGGGGCCTCATAGCCTAGCGATCTTATTAAGTGGCAGCTTGGTGAGGGGTACCGGGTTCGATTCCCGGTTCGAGGGCAAGTTTTAAATTAATTTAAATTTGTTCTCGGCCTTTGGGAGGGTTGTGCGGTACCGGGCGAGTGTCTAAACCGTACATGGTGGTAGGGGAGCCCAAGAGGGGATTTCGGGATTTACTAAAGCGCGGCAGATTAATATATAGGGGGATACCTTGTACCCGGTTAAGTACCTCCACAAAATATGAGGCCCATATATAAGGCCGCACGTGAAGGAGACAGGATCAGTTTAGTAAAAAAAAATTGACCATCAGAAATTCCCGAGCGCGTCAGATTAAGGTAGGGTGAGTTAATTACATCCTAAAAAGTGTATATTCCACTAATCTGACAATTTGAGAGTGACGGAAAAAAAGGGGAGGGCAACAAAGTTGTAAAAAAAACGTCATCTCGACATTCTCGAGCGTAGCTAATTTTTTTTATTTTGAAGGAAATAATTCAAGAATAATGAAAAATATATAATCTGACGATTTCCGCAAGCCGAAATAACAAAAATTCGTCGATAAAGTTAAATGCGTGCAGCTGCGTGATGCCTACATTTCCTTAAACCGATCGGAATCTACTAAACGGCCTTCTAAATGTTTCCCTCAAAATTACATTTCCTGTGAATTTGAACCGATTCGGACCGATAGATTTTGAGAAATTTTGAAAAATCTTAAAAAAATAAGAAATATTTTTTTTTAAAGTGGTTTCTTTATCGATCAACTTCAAAAACTAATCCGCCTTTGAGCTTGAAAAACCACGTCGATCGCCACCAAGCTGGTCAAAAGCGGTTGATTCGTTCGAGAGATATCGTACACGAAAGAAACCCGAAAAAGTGTTTTTTCGGGATTACTCCGAAATTTGTGGTTCGATCAATTAAAATTGCAAAATTACTTATGAGAATGATAAAACTGCGTCGAATGCCGCCAACCGCGTGAAAATTGCTTGATCCATTCAAAAGTTATTGCGGTTTGAAAATTCCAAAAATAGTGTTCTATGAAACTTCTATCAGACTTTCGAGCTGGGAGAGCTCAAATGCATAGAAATGTTATTTCTTTGAACTCAGTGAGCTCAAAATATCAATTTTAAGCGCCCAGGAATGGAATTAGCGGGAAGTTGCAGGGATGGCCCTTTAGGTGAACCGTTTTTCTATTATTTTTTTGTCAGATCAGGCGAATCCCTCTAGATAATCGTCAGATTATGAGACAGTACGTTTAGAACATAAAGATGAACCACATATATCTTAATCTGACGCGCTTGAGTATTTCAAAATTGCGATTTTTTTTTGCAAATTAAGAAAATGGCTGTGGGTTTGCGTCCCATCGAAATCGTCAGATTAGTGAATGAGAGCTTTTTTTTGGTGCACTTAACACTCCCTTAGAAAATCTGACGCGCTCGATAATTTTTTTTTTTTTTAATTTTCAACCCTTAAATACAACCACCCGCATCATGCAAACGATCAGATTAACATACGTACATTATTAAAAATACGTAGGGCATAGATGCTATCAATATCTGACGCGCTCGAGGATGTCCATGCAACAGTTTTTTTTACATATTTAACTATCTATAGCCGCTTCCCCCACCGATGAAAAGGAATTTATCATATAACATTTTTTTCTTCTTTTTATCTAAGCTTTGCATCCCAATAGGTCTCTACGACGCTCGAGTAAATCCCCATTTAGCATCGTGGGCTCCCCTACCATGGAGGACACGGTCGAATTTCTAAAGACACGCACGAATTATAAAAAAAAAAATCCTATACTTGACGCTGGCTTATGCACAAATCGTGCCAGAGCCATAAAAAAAAATGTATTCCTCTTTCCTACTACGCCTCAATTGTAATTTTAGCAACAACAATCTTTAAAAAAACGTATAAACTAAATGTAACTGCTGTTTTTGGGAAGTATGTTCTAGTAGAAAAAATGAAAGAAAGAATTTCCTCAAATAATGTGGAAATGTAGATAATAAAATAATTAGGTATTATTTAGTTGAATGTATTGAATAATTTTTTTTTTGTTTGTTTGATTTTGTAAATTTTTGAACCTTTTTAGTAGTTATTAGCTATTAGTAGAAGTAAACAATAAATACGAATATAAAGACTTGGCTTGTTTTTGGGAAAACAGTTATTCTAGTAGAAAAAAATGAAGAAACAACCGTTTGGCTAAAGAATTTGCCTGAAATAATGTGGAAGTATAGGTAAGAACGTAATCAAATGTGTTCTATTATCTATCATCCCCTATCTATATATATAAAAATGAAACCCGTTTTCCGTTGTCACGACATAACATGAAAACGGCTTGACCGATTTGTCCGATTCTTCTTTTATAATATTCCTTGAAGTACGAGGTTGGTTCTTACGGAGAGAAAAATAAAAAAAAATTGAGTGAAAAAGTCTAAAAACAACACTTTTCTATATTCCCATACAAAATATTCGTAATAATATTTAAAGGCAGTTTGAACTTTAATACCATATCATAAAGTGCAAGTGTTAGTGGAGGGGTTCCGGGAAGGTAAATTTTTATTTTTTGACATAATGTATTTGTTGTATTATCAACTTTCTTTTTTTTATCTTACTAGCTAGACCGGTGTCCCGAATAGCAGAATAAGTATTAAAAAAAAATAAAGAATCCACTGTTAGGCGGTCCGATGTTCGCCAGGCCAGCTAGTATTCATATAAATATTATTTACACTTGATTGCACAGACGTAAACAATATTTGTAATATAAAGGCTGATCGCAAAACGCGATTTAATTGCTGATACAAGATCTCTTCTAGACGACCTAAGGAGCCTAAGAAAAAGAAAGAAAATTAATGTAAACGTTTTCATTTTGACTGATTAATTTTCACACATGAATAGGCACTGTTAGCAACGTAAGCTGGATATATCTGGATATATGCCTATTGAAAGTCACGCTATTCACGTCGATTATATTGAGGATTCCGTAATATTACTAGTTCCGAAATCTATTAAGGTATGAAATATTATCAATGTGTATTGATATTGTGTTATATGGAATTATATTCAAACCAATTAACGTTGATATATCTATATAAATAAAAATGAATTCGGGTTATTATTTATGTATTATTTGCTCTGAGAAAGGGTTCTATAAAAAACTTGAAATTGTTAAAGAAAATAAGAATTGAGTGTTTTTAGTAGGTACTACTAATGAAACGTACCTGACGTTTCATTCCGGAAAAGCGAACAATCTCTATGAGGTAGCATAGCGAAATGTTCCATAGCTATGGAGCTACTAAAAAGGTAGGGTAAGTAAATAATTCATATTAAGGCGAAACGAAGTTAGGGCAGCTAGTTACTAATAATAATATATATTCCAAGAAATTGTAAATCAATTCTCGATCACAAATCATACATTCATATGTATAGTTGGGAATTACTTATAATATCATTTATTATAATTAATTGGTAAAAAAGGTTGCTTTTACTTTAGTTTTCTAAGTGGGTTGTTTTTTTTTAATTATAAAAAAAGTATTTCTCGTCTCTTACTGTTAAATTTTGTGAATGCTGTGTAAAAATAGTCAAATTAGAAAGAAACAGATGAGTGCTTAACCGTGTACGACACTGATGTCATTTTAACCGGCTGTAAAAATATGCAGGTTTACAACCAGACCTTTACTTTTTACTATTTCATTAATAGGCTCACTGTTTTAGTATACTTTCCTAAGTGTAGAGAAGGTAATGGCTGCTTCATTAGATACAAACATTAAAAGAGTGACGATAAGTTTATTGTCAGTTATTCGCGTCTGTTTTACACCCTTGATTTGAGAACTGGCTGTGTAAAATAAGAACAATTACTTTTACTGACGTTCATAAGTGTACATTAATTTACGTATAATAAATCAAATTTTTATTAACTAACATACATACATACTTTGACTTTGTGTAACGCAAGTTTTACACGAACAATCAGCCTATAATGCACTAATTTATTCTTTATAAAAACTAGAAATTTCACGCTAGAGTTAATTGCAATCAGGATCCGCGTTTCATTACACCAACTAACATTAGATTGAAGTACTATTGTACCCGAAAACGTCTATAAAAGGAGGTATTCAACTGTTATCGCGTTCACTCAATCGGAATACTAATTGTTACAAAGTAATTAAGCCAAACCTCTGCTGCTGAATTGTATATGAAACGATAATAGGTGATTCTAAGGAAATAGGATGGCATTCTTATGCATACAAATTATACTTGGATGGAATTATGAAACTGGGCTTATATTGTCTCTTTATCGTTACGATTTAATTAAATGTGTATAATGTGATAATATATTTGATATGTAACATTGATGTATATACACGTACACAAGAGGGGCCTAAACATAAGAGAGGCCACCACAATCTTTATTTCTTTTGGGGTCTTTGAAAAAAAAATGTTTTAAATTCCAACTAGTAACTAGTGTTTACTTTTCTTTTGATATTATATATATATTGATATTTTTGTTAAATACTAAGAGTCTCCTTGGTTTCACAATAAACTACTGATTGAAAAACTCGATTGATTTTTTTTTTAAATAATGTCCTCTATTGCTTGTTGCCTCGAGGCCTCCAGACCTCTAAATCCGGCTCGGTGTATATACTTTGGTCAAAGAACCAAGTCATTATTCAGAAGCGCGGCATTAAACAATTAAGTAACCATGATGATTGCCAATCTTCGAAAGGAGATGCCACTTTAAGGAAATAACTCTTTATGAAATCTATCTATCTTTATTTTGGAGGATCCAAGAGAGTTCGATTACCGGTCGTGTCATGTTATAATTTGTGAATAATCGGGGATCAAAACGATCATAGGGATGAGAGTCGTACGCTGATACCACTCGGCCAACACAGCCCTTAATATAAAATATACATTATAGTACATTATTACGAAAGCTGAACTGTAAATACCTATACTAGGTTGGCTAAAACTTTGTCAATTACGTAAGAATGCAGATCTATTGTGTAATCGGGAACTCGGAGCAAGATTTACATAAAGCAGGAGATTGTTAAGGAATAATTTATCGATTCCTTTCTACCCTGCAGGTGTATTGGCTCCTTTGTTAACTTAACTAAGAATTGTATTTCACAGATCCTGAAGTTACTTCAGATTTGTATAGATTTTAGGCTTTGGCCATGAAATAAACGTTATTTATCAATTAACCCGTGTAGGGCAATGGGTATCGCATAACACAGTCTATTATATTAAACGTTATTTAAACGTTACGCCATTGAATTTTGAGTGTTAGCGTGTAACCTGCAATAGTTTCCGAGCCATTATTAGTGCACAGCCGGGAATCGAACGCATAACCTCAGGTTTCAGAGTTTTTTTCTGCGTGAAATGCGTTATGCAAAACCACGGTTGCCTCATGGTGAAGGGTAATATGGGACTCGCTGCAGTGCATACCCACTAAAACCCCACGGCGCCACCAGCAAATCGCCCGCAGGACACGATAGGTGCGTAGCCTTGTCCGCATCCAGGCACTCGATCAGCCGTTAAACTCACGGTCCTCTACGGCCACGAACGATGTGGAATGGACCTTGACACAGCAAGGGCCATTCACACCGAACAATTCGCCCTGTTTTATAAACCTGGGGGACGCCGGTACAATGCTTGCAGGGATGCGTCAACGGAGGTCAGGAGGTTTGAGAGTCCCGCAGCTAGCCGTAACGTCTATTTAAAGAAAAAACTTTTTTTTACCGGATTAAAGTTATGTATTATTATAAATTTACAATTATTTAACATAATTTTAAATTTATCCGACGTTTCGCGTGCTTTACAGCGTGCGTGGTCACGGTGACTGAAGACAAAAGGTGTTGAATGTCAAAAAGTATCACAGCTGTAGAAGAAAGTTGCATTATCTGTATTTATTTCCTCGGAGTTGGTATCGACTACTTTCTTTAAATGTGTAAAGGTTATGTCAATCAAAGACAACTCTATTGTACATACCTAGATTCAGTTTCAGACAATACTTTCCACGGTAGTAAGAAAATTAAAACGCATGGCATCAAATTAATGTTCTCGTAAAACGCACATAACCAAGCTAATCACGAACAAGTCTCGGTTTCAAGTATCTGTAGCAATTTAGGCATCAGAAAATCCATATTCAACAGCTTGGCTTAAGGTTAAGTGGCTACATCGCATCCCCTCATTCCCGCATCGCTAGATTTATAATTAACCTTCTTGTATACTACCATGCTATACTTTCGATTAAAAACTTTATACGAGTTATGTAACTAACGTTAAGTTACATAAATAACAAGTGAACAACCATCTTACACTTGTAGCCAATTGTAATACGTCAGTTTTGAAAGTGACAAACATAAGAAACATTCTCGTTTCCGAGAATGTACAATAGGTTAACATCACTAATATTGTTTATAGGACTGACAGTCAGATGTGTCACTTAGTCTTAGGCCTACAACGCACTAGCGGCTGGCCGCGATGCGGTGTACCGCTGCAGTAGGCTGCACATCGATTATTACATGAAACCGCACGATAACAACGCACTCATTTGCGGACAACCGTCAACCGCTCCGGTTGATCTGGAGCTGCGGCGAGCCGCACCGGTTGAATGATGCGGCGCGCCGCGTCCCCTCCACGCACTCGGCGCGGTTAGCCGCAAATACCGGGTCCTACCCGCCTCAGTCATCGCTTGTTCCTTGCGCTAGACACTACGCAGAGATTTTTTGACGATATTTTCTACGATTATATAAATAAATAACTGCCGCAACTTCTTCAACGTCCATCATGTGCAATATTTCAAGAAGCACTGACGAGTGAAGATTGCGGCAGACCGCAATGGGACCGCAATAGGGACGGTTAGCCGGAATACGGCATGCCACTACGGTAGACCGTATATACCGCGGCCTACCGCAGCGGCACACCGCATCGCGGCCAGCCGCTAGTGCGTTGTAGGCCTTAAATAAGTCCAGCTACACTTTTTTGTTGGTCCAGCATCGCAACTCTACTACCCCTATTTTTATGTTACTTATAAGCTTTTGTTTTAAACGATTAAAGATTGACCCTTAGCTTGGAACAAAGTTTATTTAAAAATCCCTCCAACATCAGCCACTCGAACATACCTTACGTTTTGATAATAAAGTATACACAAGATTTTTAAAACAATCCTCCAAGTCTTAATGTGTACTTTTCTGAAGTAAAGTTATTGAGAAACTGTGTTTGTAAATGGCTATGTATAGTGAGCAGTGCTGAATGACAGTGACAGTAACAAGAAGACAGTGATTTGGTGTGTCGTTTTTTAACGTATACATTCTGCGTGATGCTGGTAATAGGATAGACGATAAGTCGATTGCATAAATCAAGTTATTTTAATATAAAATCGTAATATATTAAAATATAATAATGACGGTGATTAGGCCGTTTATGTAACCGTGATTTAGTTTAAGTTTTAAGTTATATTAACGATAAAAATTTCGAATAATGCCTACTTTAACAGTTTCCTGTTTAGAAAATATTCTTTGAAAATGCCAAACATTTAACTGTCAGCCGGGAGTTTTATCGCAACGTTTGTTGGATAAGTCTCATGTTACACCGGAATATATTTTCGCTTTATGTGTAGCCATAGCCTTACGGAAACGAGTCCCGGAACATCGTTTTAATTTCGTCTGAATATAGGCGAAGGAAATTATGTTATTAACAATGCTACCATCCTACATAATCATCTATAGATAACTCAATTAAATTTCCACATTATTCCAATTTTACACCATCTTTAAATCTGTTTTATTTCTGCCATTTTTTTTCTAATAGGCATGTACGAGTAAGTAAGTTTAACGTCTAATTTATCCTCACGACGTTTTCGTTATGCATACAACCATGTGTTTAATGCATATAAACAATAAATCAGTGGCGTTACAACCTCTTTAAGTCTTGGCCTCAGATTTCTAAATCTAGTAATAAGCAAGTAGGTGATCAGCCTCCAGTGCCTGACACACCCCCGACTTTTTGGGTCTAAGACATGTCGGTTTCCTCACGATGGTTTGGAAAGTCCATTGATGCACAGCCGGGGATCGAACCTACGACCTTAGGTATGAGAGTCACACGCTAAAGCCTTAAGGCCAACACTGCTCAATGCAAAATCTGAATGCATATAACGAAAAGCTCAATTGACGACCGAGAGACGCACGCTAACACAAGTAAACTTAGCAATACATAGGAATTCAGTATTAAACAGATTATGACAGCTTAGCCCTGTTATCTTTCCGAGCACTTCACAGCATCTGTTACGGTAACCGCAATAACTGTTTGAAATGTGTTGAACAAATAAACCGTTTAAATCCTTTACCATTTCATTTGTGGAAATGTGTTTTAACGCATTACGATCGGCAAGTACTTTATCTTAATGTTATGAAGATTTACTGTATATTATTTTGGTATGTAAATATGTAAAAATACATGAGATTAACGTGGTAATACAATGTCGGCCAATATTAATTATTAATAACAATTTTGTATACAAAAAGAAACTGATAATAAGAAGATAATACAGTGACTACAATCACTGCAATCGCGCCATATTCTGAAACGAACTAACAAAGTTATGCTAAGGATATATAGAACTTCTCAACCTTAGGGGCCACTGGAACGGGCAGTACTGGCTGGGCTTAGCACTGTCTTAGACTTGTCAAGCATACTCCTTTTACGAAACAAAAGCAGCACCTTCCCGAATGCATATACCAAAAAATATTATAATATTTACAATATTCTTAACTAGTAATAATAATAATAATTATTAATGGATAAATAGAAAATTTAAAAAAATATTGTCTTTGATTGACATAACTTTTACACATTTAAAGAAAAAGTTTCTGACCGGATTGAAGTTATGTATTATTATAAATTTACAACTATTTTACATAATTTTAAATTTATCCAACGTTTCGCGTGCTTTACAGCGTGCGTGGTCACGGTGACTGAAGACAAAAGGTGTTGGATGTCAAAAAGTATCACAGCTGTAGAGAAAGTTGCATTATCTATATTTATTTCCCCGGAGTTGGTATCGACTAAAAGATGGATTTATAATAATACATAACTTTAATCCGGTCAAAAAGCTTTTTCTTTAAACTTCAAAAAATTTAAAATGTTTGGTCCCAGTGGCAGTGTAGACCTTTAATCATTGCAGCATTTTCTCATTGGATTGCGATCCTTATTCCTTGATATATATTTAATTATATGTAATATCTTTTTTTTTTTTTTTTTTTTTTTATAAAATAGGGGGGCAAACGAGCTGCGGGACGACCAAAAAGGGCAGTCTACGCAGCCCATAGACACCCATTTTTAGTGGGTGCGTTGCCGGCCTTTGAGGGAGGAGTAGGCTCTCTTTTTAAACATTTGGAGGTCGTATCTCTGAGGGAAGACCCCCCCCGGGAGCCGATTCCACAGTTCGCTAGTTCGCAAAAGAAAATGCCTTGTGAAGCGGACCGTGGAAGACCTCCACCATCCTCCATCTTATGAAAAAGCCAGCCTTGGAGTGGTAGGTTCATTCTCGTCATGCACAGAAGACTATTCTACGAAATAGTATGTGAGTATCTGAATATTTCAATAAATATATTACAAATATAATAAAATTCGTTCATGATAAACATCTCATAAAGAAACTTACTTGCTTTGATTTAAGAAATAATAGTTAAGTTCGCAATAATATCCAATAAACTCAACTCCAACACTTAAAAGTAAATACTTTATTTAATATATAAGCTGAAAGTTTCTTTTTATCCCTGACCGGGCATTGTTAGTAAAATTCTTAATTCAATGTTTTTCCCACATCCTTTCCACCACGTTTAAGCACAGTATAAAATTTCCGCAACCTTTGTCATTGAATTTAATACTTTACTGTTTATGCGATTAAGGTTATAATCCTTTGAGGTAGTATATGTAAATTTTGGGACGCGAAAACATTGGTACTTCGCTTACGAATTCATATTATTGTTTTCGGGGTAAGAAGTGTGTGTCATGAATCTTGTGTTTTCGTTTCATTTTGTAAAATGGGTTGGATAATTGTCTCTTAATGGAATTTGAATACTCGGGTAGAAAATTAAAAATTCAATTTTCCTTTTTACACTCCCAGAAATAAAATTAAATATTTTTAGGCACGATTAATGTGTAATAGGATTTTTTATAAACGGGGTTCTGTGTAGAAATATAATTGTGTATGTACATGTATCGTTGAAAATATGTTTTTATTTAGAAAAGAGGATTTAGATTAAATTAACCCCGAGTGAATACAGTATTTGGCACACATACATATCAGAATTCTTTTGATGAAGTTGAGATTAACAATTTAATATATATATTTATTAATGATAGTTTTGATCTTGACTCTCACATTAGTGTTAATAGGATTTTTTATCACTCGACTGCCCGACAAGTTATTAAACTTGTGTACTGTAATTTAAATACTTTAGAAGCTTAATAATTTCATTTATATTCTATAGTTTATAATAATAGCCTTTTATTCCTAAACGTAGGGTTACAAGAGATCCCTAAGTTCGGTGAGCCTTTTGGCATAAGCCTCCTCCAATTCCTTTCAGTGGATCCTGTCCCTTGCTACTCTCAACCAGAATGGTCCCGCTTTCCCGCCAGTTTCAAGTCATCTTCCCATCTCCTGGCTTGACGACCCCTACCTCTTTTGCCGTCTCTTGGTTGCCAGAGAGTGACTTGCTTGCTCCATTTGTTAATGGGGTGGCGTAGCAAATGTCCAGCCCATCTCCATTTTTGGACGTCTATCCGCATAAGAATATCTATGGGTTTTGTTCTTGTTCTCATGTCTACGTTCCTGACTCTGTATTTGATTTTTAAACCCAGCATGCTTCTTTCAATAGTTTACTAAATGTTAAATGATTGGTGTAATATTACACATGCGCGTTTCCATATTCTTTTTTAACTTAGGTAGCTAGACACCCGCTCAGTATGATAATGTACGTTGAGAAATTAATGATAGCAATAATACTGTTAAATGATATATAAATATCACTTATGCTTACATAAGCTAACTACAATAGATACATTTTTGTATGTATAATGAGAGACATCAAATCCTGAGAAATGAGACTTTTGTCCAAACAGATTAAACTTATAATATATTTAACAGTTTTGGTCCAAGAAAGAAAAGGCAATGAATGGCAAGTTTTTTAAGTTTTAATTAGCAGAACAAAAGTATGAAATGGTCATTAAAAATAACGAGCTTTTCTTAAGCTGAATCTAAAGTTCTCTAAGCTTTTAAAATTGAAAAGCTCAAAATTAAACAGAAGCAACTTCAAGTGTTATTTTTTAATCGACAGTTACTTTGATGATTTAATGAACTTATATTAAATTTCTATTTCATTGAATTTTAAATTTATAACACATTAATAATACATTTGTATTGAATACGAAAATTAAAATATCGTGTTGATTAACATTCTCTAAGTCTGCGTTTTAGAATTAGTTGTTAAAAATGTTTTGCAAATACGCATTTTAGCAGTGCATAGTACAGCACGTAATAAATGGGGAACTTTTTATTTTCTTAATCATGAATTGTAAAAATTTAACTTTTTTTTCGCAATAATTCTAAAGTTATTTCAAAATAATAAATAATTTTTGAATCCAGTACCGAAAACACGCCTAACAAACCCGAGCACGTGTGACGTCATAATGTTAGTTTTCACTCATTGCAGTTGATAGAAAAATAATAAATACAGTGTTTTGATTTATTTAATTTTGTTAATTAATATTAATATTTAATATATAAAATATACTATATATATATATATATATATTAATAGCCGTAAACGCTGTACAGTTAAATTGCTTTAACATTATGACGTCACAACATGGTGATCGATCATTCATGGCGCGTTTATAGTCACGTGATTTTTATTTAAATTTCATCAATATCCAATTGTTTATAATTAATTGAATTTTTTTTTTAAGTTTTTTGCATTAAACATCAACATTATTAACAATAAAGTTTTAAAATATTAAAAAAAAATCTTTTTTTTTTCAAAAACCCAATTATGTACGTAAACGAAAGGGAATATGTCTTCATAAAACGCCATCTACATTTATAGCTTCCAGTTACATTTTAATTGCTTCAATTATAAAACCTCTCCCTGTATTAAATGGACATTTCAAATCTTCCGTGATTATTCAAAATTGAACATGTTTATAAACCCCGTCCTTATTGAGAGACATTGTGATTTAAGAGTATTTTTTTGCCTAAATACCATTAAGACATAATTTAACAATAATAATAGAATAAATAAATTTTGGAACGAACGAATCTTAGCCTAGAGGTTATCTTCACTTCCAAATCCGACGTCGGACATATACCCGGTTTTAAAATATATATGTCACCGTAAAATTGTAAACACCGCTAGATTGTAATCTATCTCGCGAAATTATGAACTGTCGAAAGATTGTGAACCGCAACGAACTGCTTACAATTTAACGTATTATTATTCGGTAGATTGTAATCTATCGAAGTGAAACCGTCAAATTTTGAAACAGATCGTACCTCGCGCGCTTAATGGTTGAACGGAATATACCCCGCGCCACCACATTTGTTTGTTAATTCGTTGGGAAGTAAAATTTTAGGGTGACATGTATATGTCATGGCAAACATATTTTTATGTTGTTTTCAACCTCTCATATTTGATAACGTTTATTCACTACATATTGTAAAACAAATTTCTCCACCCAGTCTGTCCGTCTGTTCAAGATAAACTAAAAAAACTAGGTTACCTGGAAGAAATAGCTTAGTACTGATAAGGCCGCTCGTTGGACCAAGTTTTTCTTTTTTAATTGTTTTGTTAATATTAGGCCACACTATCGTCGTCCGACATTTGGATATTATTTGCAAATATGTCAGTGCGCTCGTCCGGCGCAGGCGCCGATCTGAGAGTAGATGAACTCAACGATCGATCCAACGCACTCGCGAAAATTCGTCTTTGACACATTGACAATAAAGCCTATAGTATGTCTAATGTCTATGTTGTTGCGTGGTGTTGGTCTTCTAATCAAACAAATGACATGGTATTATCGTATTAGATCTCTGACATACATACAAATTTATTAAGTATTCCCGAAATGTATAGGCCCTCAAAATTTTTATTCTATAAAGTAACTGAATCAAACATAATTATATTAAAAACATAACAAGAGTTTCGTTAAGAGCGTAAATTAAAAGCTGCAACAGTTGCTTACAAACATCTTTAATTAAAAATAAATTATTAAAATTGGGATCCCCAAGTCGCAGACTAATGGCGGGCAAACAAAGAAATCTCGATTGGCGAAGCAATTTGTGCTTTGATTAAAATTTATTGTTTTACTTCGCCTATTTCTGTCCTGATGAGTAAGTCTTTTCAACTGGAAATGGATAATCTCTTACGATGTTTCAGTTTAATTAAATGCGGTTTTATATGATATCGAATAAAAAATTGCATCACAAAAGATTTCTGTATCTGGTTCATGATCATTTACCAATCTAATAGGTGATCAGCCTCCTGTGCCTGACACACGCCGTAGAATTTTTGGGTCTAAGGCAAGCCGGGTTTCCTCACGATGTTTTCCTTTACAGTTCGAGCGAATGTTAAAGACGCACCTAGAAAAAAAGTGCATTGGTGCCTAGCTGGTGATCGAACCTATGACCTCACAAAGAGACTCGCACCCTGAAGCCACTAGGCTAACACTACTCGCCACCGTGCCTTTCTAAACTACTCGCAATCGTTTAACAAACTTATTTAGGATAACTCTCAACTATACTCTACACTATACAGTTTGTTCTAAGTTTGTACTTGCTGTTTGAATTCTGCTCTGAGATTTTACGTAGCTCATGTTAGAATTATGTATGTAAATGGCTTTACGAAACCGAACCAGGCCGATGCATGATAACCGCACTTTATCCGTAGTGACAATTCCGATAACGCGAGACCCAAATCACGCACAAATGATTTGCCTGAATAGTCGTATCTCTGATATATGAATACGAAATAGCACTCCAGAGGTTTCGTCTCCATGGCAACGTTCGTTAGGGCAATAACTATTGTTCGATGTTAGTAATTCATAATTTCAATTGGAATGTAATAATGCCTTCATCACTTTTTTAACTTCTCGTCACTGTAGAATGATAACCTCGTATGTAAAAAAAAACATTTTTGAAGTGAAACTTCTTTATCGGGGTCGGAAAAAAATTTAGTGTAACATGTTTTTGTTACGCGTCACATTTTTCGGTTACGCGTCACATTTGACCGTTACGCGCGCCTTTTTCTTGTCCCTACCACGGTTGATTCAAACAGATTCTAAACCATTAATAACAAAAATGTATAATAACGATAACAATGATACTAAAAATTCTATTACAATTTATGAAATTCTGTAATAATCTTAGTGGTAATAAGGTAAAATGAAATAATTGTATTATTTGTATTCAAGTCTGTGATATTAAAAGCCTTTTGTTAAACTTTATCTAATTTAACTTTATTTAACCAATTTCTGTAAAGTTGCATATAGATAATTTTTCGAAAAATAAGGTCATAAAGAAGTTTCACTTCTAACGTGTGTACACTAGTACACGCACATTTTTTTTTTATTCTTAGACTCTTATGTCAGATTGCTAGTATAATCATGAAGTAAGAACTAATTTATGTTATTAATAAATAAGTCCTTTTTATTATCTAAAACTATGGACCAAAACAAATAATAATTTAAAGAAAAAACTTTTTAACCGGATTAAAGTTATGTATTATTATAAATTTACAATTATTTAACATAATTTTAAATTTATCCGACGTTTCGCGTGCTTTACAGCGTGCGTGGTCACGGTGACTGAAGACAAAAGGTGTTGGATGTCAAAAAGTATCACAGCTGTAGAGAAAGTTGCATTATCTGTATTTATTTCCCCGGAGTTGGTATCGGTAATTTATAATAATACATAACTTTAGTCCGGTTAAAAAGTTTTTTCTTTCAATGTGTAAAGGTTATGTTAATCAAAGACAATACTATGTACAAATAATAATATTTTAACAAACATTGACGAAAAACATTTTTTTCGTTTTCTGTAATGTTTTGTCCTCTGGACATACGAGGTGATCATTATACAGCGACGTTATGCTTTTATTACAGTTTTAAGTCAGATAATGCACCTGAGGTAAGTTACAAATATAAATAACGTAGTAAATACTAATTTAAAACATTTTTAAAGTTTAGTGTGTACCACTTGTCCTTCATTTATTTATTTATTTATTTACCCTTCGTTGCAAATGAAACAAACACAATACATAAAAATTTTAAGGGATGCAACGGGCGGCCTTATCGCTAATAAGCGATCTCTTCCAGGCAACCCTAGTTAAGAGAAAAACTTTAAAAAAATAAAAAAGAAACATGCGTGCGAGAAGTGCATGAATCCGTGCAGTAATACAAAAAAAAATTAATAACAAACTAAAAACTTAAAAGCTAATCTTACAAATACATGAACAGCGAATAGTGATGTAAAAGGAAACAAGATATATACAAGTCACGATTGATGAGGAAAGGATAAGGTTAAGAAATGATTATACAGAAGAGTTTTAAAAGATGACAGAGAGGTAGCCAACCATTTACCCAAGAGTGGTACATATTAATAACAATGCCTTAAATTCAGTAAATTCCTTTCTTTCTCTTTTCAGTGTGTTACCAATGGACCCTAACGTTCTGGGACATATAGCATGCAGAGGTCCTGATAAGTTAGAGAATCTGATCGGTAAGGAACGAGAACCCGAGGCCGATGCTGAAGACATTTTCGACTGTAATCTCTGTGGAATAGCTATCTATATCTATACCAGCTGACCGGGCAAACGTCGTTTTGCCATGTATATCATGTATAATAAAAAAATAGGGGTTGATCGTAGAGGGGTGAAAGTTAGGGGTTGTATGTATTTTTTAATGCTGTATCATAAAAAAATAAAATCAGAAAAAATATCTAAAAATAAAATAAAAAATATTTAGAGGTAGATGGTGGAGACCCTTAACATTTAGGGGAATGAAAAATAGATGTTGTCCGATTCTCAGACATACCCAATCAGCACACAAAATTTCATGAGAATCGGTCGAGCCGTTTCGGGTGAGAATGGCAACGAAAACTGTGACACGAGAATTATATATATTAGATATACTACTTATAATATGTGAGAGATAAGCGTTTTTTGTTTCATTTAGCATACATCCAGCCCCCATCGGAATTGTCATACAACCCCTTTGGTTTTTAGTTTTTTCAGCCAAAAAACGGAGCCCAGGACTACTTTGTTTATCGATAAGTAAAATATAACATTTTAATAATGAGTTGTAGCGCTGTTGTGAACAATAAAGTATTCATAAACACTGGAATTTCTTAGGCTTTGTTGTTTTAAAAACAAAAGAATATCGATACTTTGTTTACAGCTTTCACCAATGAAAATATGTTTGGTTAAAGTTACGCTGTATTTTAAGTTAGCAAAATTTATAAAGAGTGTTTAATATTATTTTTTGACTTCTTGACTATTATTATGGCAGTTTCTAGAAATTTTATGAAATCTAAATAGAGAATTGTTGAACAAACTATGTTTTTTTACGAATTCAATTAACTTGAAGAAGTAGTTTACAGTTAAAGTGTATTTTGATTTGTTTACATGCATTCTAAATAAAAATAAAATAGTTTTTTGGAATTGCTAATCTCATCGTTTTAACATGAATTAGATTTCACTGGAAAATAGAATTTAAAACACTTTTTAAGTTTCATGAGTGTGAAGAAAAATAAAATTTGCTAATCAATTAAGTGTTTAAATATCTCAATATCTTTTACTTGGTCCTGGTACCTCCCGGCTTAAAAAATCTAGGTTATTTAGGAACTTTCATTTAAAATTATTCTAACCTTCAGTATTATGTTTCACTGCAGTATATGTTTCGCAATATCTGAACTTTCATTTACACTTATAGTACTTAAAGAAAAACCGACCTTTTACGTTTATTTTACGACCTATTTTTGTTTAACTCACGTTTCTTGTTGTAAGCGAAATAGCTGAAATGAGAGTGAAATTTTACGATGCGCGCGCACCTGTGACCCAAAATTCTTAGTGTGCGTGCGCGAGCGAGATAGGAATAAGACAATCTACAAGTAAAAAGAAATAGAATATGAGTGAAGTTCGAAGATCGCAAATTTTGAATGACCATATGACATTTGTCATTTACCTTTTAAACAAATAAAGGAGTTTTAATTCTTTTTTCAAAGAAATTTAGCAATGCTTTTTCACAAAGACCTATTGTTACTTAGTTAAAAGGTTATGAACCATACCTAGTTATTAAATTGAATGAATAATATAATAAAATAAAAAGTAATAATTTTTATTAATATTAATTGATAATTGAATAATATACCTACTAAATATTTAATATTATTAAATTATTAACGTTAATATTTATTTATTATTATTTATTTAATATTTAAAAAAAATAGAGAAAGCCAAAGAAGTATAACTTCTTACGCGCGTACATAAGTACACGCACCCTTTTATATTTGAAATGTAATTGTATAGTAATGTAACTTAATATCTCAAGGTCATAGAATATATTACAAATACAAATAAGAAGTTTTTAAAAACACTACAACGCACATACTAAGACATACTAATACCACATTGATTTTAGACTTAAGATTGGAAATAGTCCGAAGAGAAGAGCTCGTTTCATCTCTTTCTATCAAATAGATTTTACATTGTGATGAAAAGAGACAAGTGTCTTCATTTCTATATATATAAAATTCTCGCGACACAATGTTTGTTCCCATACTCCTCCGAAACGGCTCGACCGATTTTTATGAATTTTTTTAAGCATATTCAGTAAGTCTGAGAATCGGGTACTATATATCTTTCAAACCCCTAAGTGATAATGGGTGTTCAGTGTTCACCCCTAAAAAAATAGTTTTATTTTTTTATGATACAGCATACAAAAATACATACAACCCCTAATTTTCACCCACCTACGATATTTTTTATTATAGTAGATAGTTATTTTTATTGCACTAAAAAATGTTTCCTAGAAATAATATACATGGCAAAACAACGTTAGCCGGGTCAGCTAGTTTATATATAAAAAGTAAAATTATACTGACGACGCTTTGACGTAACGTTCAAATTTAATTATCTGTTTAAATAGTAAATAGTAAAATTTGCTGGTTTTTCATAGTTAGTTGTATGTTTGAACTTAAAATAATATTAATAGTAGGTACTTACTGGGTTCATAACGAAGAAGTTTCAAGCTAAAGATCCTGAAACAAAACACAAAATTTTAATCAGTTCTGGCAAATATATACGATCTTAATTTCGAATGTAGTGTCTCGGAATAACAAACTCCAATTATTTATGTCAGAGCAATGGCGCTTGTGTCAGCTGCCATAGTCATTATGTCACAGAGCTCTTAAATTAACAACGTCAAAGTCTTATCAGTTTATACGCGTTAATACATGTGTGTTTCTTGGATTTGCGTCTATTTCAAGATCTACAAATGAATACTCTATTTGATTGTGTAGTAATATTAATTTCACAGTCATTATTATTAATGTCGGAGCGATGGTGTTGGTGTCACCTGCCATTGTCATTTTAATTTAATAATATTAAAGTCAAGTTCAATACCGTTAAGTTGTTCATTTGATTTATCAATGTTGACATTTATAAATTAACGACTATTCAATGGTCGATAATAATAAAGACTCGATAGTCATTTATATAAAAGTAATTTATCATAACTTTAAACATTTGAAACTTAAAGACAATCAATATTAAAGTAATCCTTGTCACTCGTTCCTATGAATGCCGTTTGACTCTTAAGTCGATTCGGGTTCAATGAGTACACGAAATGTCACGAAACTTGTTTATCACAAATTCGGAAAAGTCATAACTAAAACTCACAGAATTTCAAGTACTATTTGCAACACTTTAAACACAAAGATCCATCCTAATTTGAATAGAAATGATAACAAACAAAACAAATCACAATCTTTCCAACCAAGTATCACGTAGTGCCACACAGTCATCCAACGTACAACAGGTACAATAAATGTAATAACGAAGTCAAACAAATATACTTAAATGGCCCTGGCTACTAGTTTTGGTTATTTATTCTAATAATGGATCATATATCCGTCTATCAATCTTGCAGATCAAGTAAATCGATTCAAGTACGTTGGAGCGTGACGTGGTCTAGCAATCCAGTACTGTAATTAGTTCCTTAGCTGACTGGTGCACACAAGTGAATTACATACATAATATGATTCCTTTTGGATTACTAGTTGTGTGTTAATTAATAAAACGTCACCTTTAAGATTGCTAAGTAATTCCCCTGCCTATGTATTTAAAAAAATAAGATTTTTGATAAAATAAATTGTATAATTATTGTTACATGCTTCAAAGCAAAGCGTTGATAAATGTGATATTTAATATACTTTTTCTCCTGTACACACACACCGGTATATCTTGTCATATATTAAATTATTCACCGCAAAGTAAACAAAAATTTAAATTAAACCTTTGTGAATTTAAATTTCGACCCGTTTAACTCTCAGAGACAACGCAGGTGCATACACACACACAGGTTCTTTACACAATTTGCATGCGACAGTTCAAACAGCTATAGCGATACTGAAAGCATTAATCGAAATTATATTCGCCTTGAATGAGGAATCTTGATGTGACTGAGAAGGTATAATGGAATATATCTATGTGTATGCTGTTGACTTAAAGCCTAAATGCCACATAGCATTATAGTGATACTTTCTGGCTTTTTGCAAAACACGAAAATATATTTTTTATAGTCCTAAGTTTTGAAGGAAATTATAAATGCTGTTCCGAACTATAGTTGTCAGACAGGTAAATATTTATCTTACAAGCATGAATTAGATTCCACTGGAAAATATAATTTAAATCACTTTTTATGTTTATTGAGTGCAAAGAAATATAAAATTTGGAAATCGAATAAGTACTTAAATATCTCAATTTCTCTTACTTGTTCCTAGTTTTACCTGGTTATTAAGAATTTTTCATTTAAAATTATTCTAAACTTCACTGCAGTATATGTTTTGCAATATCTGAACTTTCATTTACACTTAAAGCACTTAAACAATAACCGATCTTTTATGTTTATTTTACGACCTATTTTGTGTTACTCACGTTTCTTAATGTAAGCAAATTAACTGAAAGGTTCTGTCGTATATTGAAATCAACACAGCCCACTGAAGTATTTGCAAGCCAATTCGATTTAAGGTCCTTAAAAGCGGCAACTCACTTGCGAACCCTCTAGCAGTGTCCATGTAGTATATAGTATAGTTATTTCATATCACAGCTTATTGAGAGCTACATGAGCCATCTTTACCATGATATAAATCAAAATATTAGTTATTTCGACTACCATATGGTTGTAGCGCCACTGGATTATTATTATTAATAATTATTTACGTCACTTGAGAATAATGCGATTTTATAGTGCAATATCTAAGTACCGTACAATCGAACAATACATACTTTACATCTATTATAATAGTGTAGAATTCCCAAGAGATCGGTTAAATAAAACGTATGAAACAGATTTCCAGTCACAACTCACAGCATTTTAATTATAACAGCGGACCAACTTTGCGGTGCGCCGGCCCGTTATAAAAAGTTACGAAACTCGGTTTTAAGAGAAACTTATTTGGTTTCATTACCAGCTGTTTGCTTTCCATATTTACGGTTATTTTTCAAATAATCTTTATTATCAACCATTGCTTTACACAATTAAATAAAGCATAAGTTTGCATCTACATTTTATTGATAATATTATATAGGTACGTATTATAAATTTTATAACCCAATATTTTGTATCACTTTTAATAATAAATAGTAAATAGTTTATTAAATATGTTAGTTCAGGCCTACTGGTTGAATTTCGCATTAAATATAATAGAAATAATGCTGCCAGCATTAAAGGTAAACTGCCACAGAGACCAAACTTTTTAAATTTGTTTTAATTTCCTTTTTATTAATTTTAATTATTTATAGTCAATAGTCAAATCAGATAGACCAGCTAAAGTGGCACTTTTGAACGTTAAATAAAATATAAAGATGATTCTAGTTGCCCCTTCCAAAAGTAGTTTCGTGTGGGCAAGAAACTCTACACCAACTCTTTTAAAATAGGCTTTACAATATTTTCTATACATTAGTAAAATAATTATATGTGACGACAATGTACTCCAAGAAATAAACTACTATAGAAAATTGTAAATAACGTATATTTGATTGTTATCTTTAAAAAAATACTTTAATAATTATAAAAATAATTAATTGTACTTTTATTTTTATTTATTATTATGTTATGAATTTGGGTTTTTAGATTTGTTTCCTTAAATTGTAACGACCATCTCAACTATAATAATCAGCCAATCAAAGGATCGATCTGCGCTAAGCGTTGTTCATATATTTCCTTTTTTCCTTGATTTTTGTAGTCGCTATTCGCGTTCTATTACCGTCTATAATAAGACTTTTAATTCTATCAGGAATTTTCATTTAACATTAATCCAGCGACATGAGCAAGCAATTTTATATATGAGAGCAATCTTAGTTCTTAAGCTTGCAACTTTCAACACAGGCCGTGTATTCGACCAATGGATATTTATTTCTTGCGCAACTAATATTTGCTTGAACGGTAAAGAAGATCGTGAAGAAACCCCTATATTTTATTATAAAGGAAATTATGTTATTTAAAGCTAAGACCCATGTAGGCATAGATAATTACAAATCGTATATTAAAACCTACACAATTAAATATACAGTACACTTTTCAATTTTCTTAACCTACATAGAAATAAACTTCGATTTTATTCCCTTTGGAGTAGAGACTCTTGGGCCGTGGGGTTCAAGTGCACAGGCGCTACTTAAAGATTTAAGTTGGCGCCTGGTAGATAGTACCGCAATACCGGTGACCCTATAGCTGGTACTTCCCTCACTCAACGAATAAGTATCGCAATACAGCAAGAAAATGCTGCCAGCGTTATACACTGCCACAAGGACCAAACTTTTAAAATTTGTTTTAATTTTCTTTTTATTATTTTTCATTATTACAAATCTAGTTTGAGCCATTTTTTATACATATATAAATCAACGTACACATATAAACTATTAAATAATGATAAAATCAGTTATCGTTTACTATTCCATACACATGAATATTTTATCGTTAAAAGCATTTCAAGAGGTCTATTTCTAAGGCCCAACCCGTCGGGATCTTTGACGGACAAATCGAATACATTTGGGCTGGGATTCAAATATTTCAAAGATATTTCGCTTGGATGAATATTATTGTTGAGAATCATTGTGATTGATTGATTTTTGTTAGAGGTAAAGAAATTATTTGCTCTAAATATTATGGCGATATGAGGTAGAAGAATAATCCTAGTCTAACATTGTTCAATGTATTAAATAATTAAAATTATACTGCCTTGCGATTCTGTAACTCACTCACTGTAACTTTTCAAACTCACACAGCGGTTTTCGCAGCGGCGGTCGCGCTCAAATCAGTTGTAAAGCAGTCATTTTACGATTTCGCATTCTGATAAACAATAAACTACAAGCTCGAAAAGTGAGTTACAGAATAGCAAGGCTGGTCTTTATAAAATATTTTACCGGGAATATATCATGTGTGGCAACGCCGCTACAAAATATATCACGTGTAATATAGTCAAAGTCAACATATATTTCAATTAAGTAACATACACTTATGACCGACAAAAATATGAAGTATTCACATTTACTGACACTTGTAAAGTCAAGGGCGTAGAACGAACGATGAGAACTGGAAACTCTCCACCACTTATTAATCCCCAATTATTTTTATTTTTCAAGATACTTGTGGAAGAAGTCCACATTATGTGGAATAAAATAATATATTGCGGCTTCAATACAGCAATAACGTCCCTACGTTGTGTGTGCCTAATATATTAAATATATTAAAATTCTAATGAAACCAATTTTTTTCCTAAGACATCATAAAGTTTTTGAAGTGAAACTTCTTTATCGGGGTTGGAAAAAAATTTAGTGTAACATTTTTTCGTTACGCGTCACATTTTTCCGTTACGCGCCATGTTGCTTTTTGAAGTCAAACTTCTTTATCGGCGTTAGAATGAGAAATTTTGTAGCAAAATAACGATAACAATGATAGTAGTAATTCTATTACAATTAATGAAATTCTGTAATTATTTCATGTCTATGATAATAAAAGCCTTTTGTTAAACTTTGTTTAACCAATTTCGTTAAGTTGCATATAGTAGATCATTTTTCGAAAAATAAGGTCATAAAGAAGTTTCACTTCTTACGTGTGTACACCTAGTACACGCACACATTTTTTTTTTATTCCATATCATTATTCTATCTCTACAGTAATTACTTACCAACTACTAAGTTACCAATTATACCTAAACATTAGGCCATTTGATGCAATGCTACTAACATTTTTTATATTATTTTACAGAATAGCACAATCGAAACATTTGAAAACTGTTTGTATTAAAGTAACAATAGCAGCCGTGTCAAACTAAAACGTAAGTATAAAAAAAAATGTGCGTGTACTAGTGTACACACGTAAGAAGTGAAACTTATATAAAACCTTTGTTGTACGCAGAGCCATAATTGGTTTGTTTTAAGTTTAGAGGTCCGAAACTATTTCTTTTAACACAGTAAATTTTGATACACTGCCTAGCATACAATTTACAAATTATCTATATGCAACTTTACAGAAATTGGTTAAATTAAGTTAAATTAGATAAAGTTTAACAAAAGGCTTTTAATATCACATACTTGAATACAAATAATACAATTATTTCATTTTACCTTATTACCACTAAGATTATTACAGAATTTCATAAATTGTAATAGAATTTTTAGTATCATTGTTATCGTTATTATACATTTTTGTTTAATGGTTTAGAATCTCTTTGAATCAACCGTGGTAGGGACAAGAAAAAGACGCGCGTAACGGTCAAATGTGACGCGTAACAGAAACAAGTGACGCGTAACCGAAAAATGTGACGCGTAACGAAAAAATGTTACACGAAATTTTTTTCCAACCCCGATAAAGAAGTTTCACTTCAAAAAGCTTTAAAAATGCTATTTGTATGTATTGAAAGACTAAAGTTAATTTATTAACATTAACTTTAGTCTTTCAGCCGGACTTCAAACATCAATCTAACTAAGCATTTGTGTTGGGATGAATTGGTGCGAAACATGAAACTCCGTGAAGATATTTCGTTATTTGTACCCTTAAAAAGATACCACTTGTCCCTTACTCAGAGATAAGCCGAAGTTTTTCACAAATGACAAATTGCAAAGATCACTCAGTGTCTGTCCAAGCTCGAACCACCTTCAGTGCTATATTTTTCAAGGCAATATTGTAGCAGTATGCTTGATTTATACCCGCCTTATTTTGGCACGATATGAGATTAGGTCTGTCTGGGTTGGGCACACATTTGTCACATTTTTAGTTACTATAAAATAAATATATCAGTGGTGCTACAACCTCTTTAGGTCTTGGCCTCAGAATCTGTTCCATGATCATTTTTAAATCTAATAAGCAAGTAGATCGACCTTCAGTGCCTGACACACGCCGTTGACTTTTTGGGGTCTAAGACATGTCGGTTTCCTCACGATGTTTTCCTTCACCGTTCGAGCAAATGTTAAATGCGCACATAGAAAGAAAGTCCATTGGTGCACAGCCGAGGATCGAACCTCAGATATGAGAGTCGCACGCTGAAGCCACTAGGCCAACTTTTAGGCTGCTGCCTCGAATTTCGCGGGCAGCGGGGCGGCAGCGGCTGCGGCGCGGGAGCGAGGCGGCCAACGCATACCTGTTCTCCAAACCAGCGGGCAGATCGCGCGGCACTATAGCGGTGTAGTGTTGTGTTCGTGGTTGTGTAGTCGAGATATTTGTTTTTATTCGCGAACGAAATGTCTAAAAAACGGCGACAACATCATTTTGATTCAAATTTATTCCTAACGCTCGATTTATTGTGGGCAAAAATATGTTATATGCAAATTATAGTTCCATATGGGTCTCCTTTCAAAGATTGCTGAAATAATTTGCTCTAGCACGTCCGAGGTCATTTTGATACGTCACAAAAAATATGTACAGCACTATAATACAATGCATACGCGCAACGCAGGCGGTCACCGCTTGACTGGATTGCACCGCCCGTTACCCGCCCCAGCGCCGCTGCCACGCCGCTGTTTTCGAGAACCGTTCCATTTGATTGTACGCATAATATCCTGCCGCTCCCGCGCCGCGGCCGCCGCCGCCCCGCTGCCCGCAAAATTCGAGGCAGAAACATGGTAAGTTTAACAAATTATCAATTTAAGCACAGCTGGAAAACGAAATAAAAATTGACATCAATTTTAATTAATATGCTTAAAATCATACCTTCAAAATATTATTTTCTAATCTGTAATTAATTTTTTTATGCTTGCAAACGTTCAGAGGGCTCATCTGATGCGCCGCCGCCGCCGCACATTGCCATGCCGACCTTTTAAGAATTGGTACGCTCACTTCTAGAAGTAATTTCGCAAGAATTAAATGTTTGTTTCCAAGAACCAGCGGCTCATTGGTCTAGTGGTTAGTACCCCTGACTGCGAATCCATGGGTCCCGGGTTCGATCCCTGGCTGAGACAAACATCGATGTGATGAGCATTTGGTGTTGTACTTAGGTGTTTAAACATGTAATTATATGTCTATCTATCTATATCCGTTGCCTAGTACCCACATATACCTAGTATATAACATATATATATAGTAGTATAACACAAGATTCACCAGCATGGGACTAGGTCAATTAGTGTGAATTGTCCAATCATACAAAAAAAGATCTATGAGAATACTGCAATCAGCTTACTTACTTAAAAAAAACAAAACCCATTTTCCACGCCCGTAAGGTTCAATAGAATTCTTATCACATTCCAATTCCAAATAAAAACCCTAAACACGAATATCCTAAGTTACGTTATTCGTCTAAAACGATGACGTTATTTATAACCTACGCGTTGTCTTTCCATTACATTAGGCGGGTGTTTTTCGCAAGAAAGCAATTTTCCTGAAACTTTATATATATCTTCTAGTGTATGACGAATGGCGCTGATAGAAGAAAGAATACGAGTATAAAAGGTATCTAAGTATCATTTTTAAATTCTGCGTGCTGGTAGAAATTTTATATATAAAACTTGCAGACCGGCCAAGCGTTTCTGTGGCTAAGGTTTTTGTTATATTACATAGTAGTAAACTATTCAAGGGAAACGGTCGGAGAACACCAGTCATGGGGACCACCGTGCTTTATTGGTGGTTATGCCATTAAATTTTAGCTTATGTGAAACGTTAGTATTGTGACTATTAAATAATAAACAAATATTTTGCAATAAAATAAAATTGCGGGTATAAATTTAGATGTAAGCTATCCTATCTTTTAAGTTAGATCAAACCGCACACGGTGTGCAAATTTGATTGATATCGGTTCGGTAGTTTAGGAGTCCATAGCGGACAAACAACGTGACACGTAATTTATACATATTAAGATGGGCGGTCTTACTGCTAAAAGTTTCTTACACTCAACCCAAACCTAAAAAATACAATACATAACTTAAAACACACTTTACTAAACTACCGAATATAACTACTAATACATACGTACCACAAAATAATAAAGGTTTATATGTACAATGTTGTTAATTGTTTTTTAAATGTAAATTTTATCTCCATATTATTTGTATATGGTATAACGGTAGCTTTCTATACTCGATCTATAATCTAAATTATTTCCAATCCAGATTTTTTTGCGCTTTATTTGTATATAATTTTTAACATTAATACTCATACTGCTAAATTTTCCCTTTCTTTGTAATCCTAGAGTTACTTATTAGAACTAAAAGTCTGCTATACTTTTGTATCTGGTACTTTTAATGCACCAGTGAATAGGTTATCTCGCTCTTACAACTTAATTACTAACATTCATGAAAATATTGATATTTTACATCAACATTCCTACTTACCGTAGTTTTATTACGCTCAGAATGAGGTTTAAAATTTAGTTTTAGGTTTTTTCTGTTTGCTAGTGTTATTTTCCTCGCTACTTTAAATTTTTTATGTTCTAATATAAAGTGTAAAATTTGTGAAGTCATATTTTCTTGTATCTTTTAAGCATGTAAGTTGTATTAGTACTTATAAATAAAAAAATCTTTTTTACTAGTTTAGTTGTACATAACAGTAACCTAATCGCTTATCATAAACAACGATTTCTTAACTCCATCATTTGATGAACTGAATGGTCACGATAGCATTAAAATGGATGTATCCTTTTGTAGAACTTAAAACAAACGTTTAATCATAAGAAAGGATTTCGAATAATAAATAGGTCAACGTCAATACGAAATTGGAAGGAAATCGACTCTGTTACCGCGCCACTGATTTGATGTAAAAACAAAAATGAGCGTTATTTATGACATTTCTTTGTATCACAGAATTTATGGGAGTTCAGGAAAATATACCCGTTTGAAATAAATGCGGAAACCAATAATAATATAAGGATGGTCGAAAGTTACTTATCAATATTGATGACAACTTTTCTATATAGTTAATCAAACTAATGCTAGCACCGCAAATATTTGCGGATGTTTTTATACTATTTGCCGTATGAAACGGTGAGGGATATATGCTGTTTATTGCATATTCTATGATATATAAATAACCGACCTGGTCCAACTTTGTAACTTTGAACGGCTGTTCATTTATTTTTTTAAATATTAATGATAGCAACCACACACTTTAAGCCAAAAAACTAAATGGATCACCTTTAGTTTGTCCCACACTCATAAATTGTAATATTAATATTATTCTCGTTTCCGATAATGTCCAATAGGTCGACTTCACTTATATTCTATGTAGTTAACATAAGTGTCACATAGATTAAAGAACCCTTCAATAAGTCAAGTTAGTTTTTGTTTAGTCCAGCGTCGCAATTTAGCTTCTAATTTTATGTAAGTTATAAGCTCAAGTTTTAAACGATTAAAGCCAACTTACACCCAGCTTCAAACAAAGAGTTTGACCGCCCCTCCAACAACCGTCACCCTTTCCCTTATTCGATACAAATATTCAAAAATTAAATGATATTCGTATGGTATTAGTGAGTTATGAGATGGCCAGCGCCACATATTATCAGTTAATGATTAACTTAAAAAAAACAGTTGGCACTACAACTTTTCAAGTCTGGAACTCAGATTTCTATATCTGTTTTGTAATCATTTGTATTTTTCTAATTGGCATGTAGGTCTATGCCTGAGACACGAGGTCTGGATTTTTGGATCTACTCACGATTCCACACATTTTACCCATTCCCACACCAATAATTTATTAGTAAATTATCTCTGTTAGTACGAAGTATTCCTCCTATCTATGATGTAATCTGTATTCCTTCCTAGTATTTATTCAAACTCAAACTCAAACTATCTTTATTCATATAGGTAAACAAGTACACTTATCGTATTATAAATTAATTGTAAATTTACATTTACTACCAGTTCGCAAGTCAACGGCGTAGAGCGGGTAAGAAGAACTGGCAAGAAACTTTCCGCCCCTCTTTTTAATGGCCTAAGTATAAATAGACATACTGAACCGAAGGTATTTGCTACTGTGATTCTTTAAAAGGCTAAGGCATACCTGATGCTATGGCTGACATATTGTTGAATGTTAGGTCTAAGATGTGAACAATTATTGGTTGTCGAAGCTCATTCTCAAAGTCTCAAGCTGAAGCCTCTTCGTGATCGTGACCTTCATTCTCTGTTGAAAGAGAACTACCAGTTTTTTTATGAATATAACTAAATTTTTGTAAGAAACACAATTTTGTCTATAAAACTAATAAACTCTTATCAACTTTACGAACCAAAATAACATCAAAATAAACCTTTCAAAGCAATCAAAGCAGATATTACTTTAAAAATTTTGGGTTAAACTTGGTAATACTTGTGAAGTATCCAACAATTTCAGAGAGTTTTGACTGAAGTTTTCGAACCCTGTTTGTTAGATACTTTGGATGGTTTGAAAACAAGCCAATTAACTACATGAAAATATTACTTGGATTTTAAAAACTAAACTAAACTGAGACCCCAATGTAACAAATGGAACGTTTCTGTATATATACGTTTTAAGGCAGTATTTGCTGAACTATGTGGAACCAGCTGCCCACCGATGTATTTCCGAACCAATTCGACTTAGAGTCCTTCAAGAAAAGAGCGTTCCAATTCTTAAAAGGCCGGCTACGCAATGTGAGTATCTATGAGCGGAGGTGTCACTTAACATCAGGTCCATCAGCTGCTGACGTTTGGCCCCTGTCACATAATTAAAAAAAAATATTTGTTATTAGACTTCAATAAAAGCGGAAGGTTCGAATCAATCAAAGTGTCTTTTTGAAGTGAAACTTCTTTATCGGGGTTGGAAAAAAATTTAGTGTAAAATTTTTTCGTTACGCGTCACATTTTTCCGTTACGCGCCATCTTTTGAAGTGAAACTTCTTTATCGACGTATGGGAGAAATTTTGTAGCAGGTTACGCGCCATGTTGCTTATTGAAGTAAAACTTCTTTATCGGCGTTGGAAAAAAATTTACACACATTTGTCACATTTTTCGGTGGAGTAATTTTTTTTCACAGTGGGGTCCAAAGTAAAGAAAAATTTATGATTTGAAAAAATGTTATATCGTATCACTTAATATTATCTTGAATACACTCAATAAATAGTATGTCTAACGCAAGAACTCATCAGTATCAATCTAGTGGATATTATGAGAAAGATACAGGATGTAGATATTTTAGAATTTTAAGAAGAATTAGAAAAAAAAGTCAATTTTCATATAAAAACCAAAATAAATCATAACTCTGCAGGGGTTGACCTTAGAGACCTCCCGTAGAACAATTTTTTGCCGCTGATGACCTCATCTATCCCCTATTTGCGTTTGATCCACGACTTTTTGGCCACCCTGTATATAATAACGATAACAATGATAGTAATACTAATAATTCTATTACAATTAATGAAATTCTGTAATAAATCTTAGTACTACATAGTAGTACAGTAATAAGTTAAAATGAAATAATTGTATTTGTATTCATGTCTATGATAATAAAAGCCTTTTGTTAAACTTTATCTAGTTTAACTTTATTTAACCAATTTCTGTAAACTTGCATATAGTAGACCATTTTTCGAAAAATAAGGTCATAAAGAAGTTTCACTTCTTACGTGTGTACACCTAGTACACGCACACATTCTTTTTTATACACTACCGTCCATGGTCTGTTCTGGATGATCGAGGTCAGATGATTCGGATTTGTAGGTATAACCAGCGGCACGTAAGTCTAGCGCTGGCCGATACGTGGAGGGGATTGCTGCGCATGTGTACTGTCGCGCGGGGGACAAAATGCGACTGGAGAGCCAATCGACGCTCTTCATTCTGCTAGCCCCCCTCAGGTACCTTATTTTTTACTTCTGCGCAATAACGGTCAGCGCTAGAGTTTCGTGCCGCTGGTTATACTATCAAAAAGAGTTTTAATCAGATTGATAATTTTCAGGATAAGAAAAAACTCGCTTCCACCGCGTCGTGATAAGTCGCATATTAGTCTTTGGTTTATTAACCTATATCGAAAAATGAATTGGTTTAGATTCAGTATGAATGGATGGATGGCGTGCAGTGGTATAAATACGAGAACGTAGTTCCAGTGATATAGAGGATTATCTCTTTTTATTTATTTTAAATTCCTAACATATCTTCCTTTTTCCCTCTCTGTAAGTCTCGGAAATCTAAAGTTTTAGATTTGTATAAATATTAGACTTTGAAATAAGTTTGCCAAAGAAGTTTCATGGTTTACTTTGTACGCACGCACTATTTTAATTATAACGCCTATTAGGTCTGGCGAATTTAAAGGGCGGCTTATGAAAAGCTTTTAAATGAAATATTTGGACTGATATCAATCGTTACATGATATATAATATATATATCATGTACACATATGTCAATGAATGTATTGTACAAGAACTTGGAATCAATACAGCGTAGAACTTTCGATTTCTTTAGCACTTGTCTATACAGAAATAGCTCGCGTCAGAACAAACAGCGATGTTTGTTTTGCTTGTGTAAACGTTAAGTAACTCGGATAATATTGATAAGTTGAGCAAATAAATTCGATGCTAGAATCTGGGTGACGCCGAAATTCTTTCAGTTTCGTTTCATATATTATACATGTAGTCGTATATCTATATATATATAAACTAGCTGTTACCCGCGACTTCGTCTGCGTAGAACTACTACTTCGTGTAAATTTGTTTGGACTGAATAGGCTCTGAAACTATAATGAAACGATTCTAATGAAGCCGGCACATTGAATTATTGAGATTAACATAGGTAGACTTTTCCTGACCCTGATCCCTGACTTAACTTAGTTTAATACGTTTTTGTATACGACATTTTTTGTTTTTCCTTCTTTGGTCAAAACATGTAGGTTTTGTGGACTCGATACTCGTGAGCACGCCACATACAGTTGCCCATGGGAGAAACAGTTTTTTTCTAAATGAACCCCAGCTACTTTGAGTGTCTGTCCTTGAGCTTTGTTTATCGTCATAGCGAATGCTGCTTTCAGGGGAAATTGTACTCTTTTGAATTGGAATGGCAAATCGGTAGGGATTATTCTAGTTCTTGCAAACTCATCTCTTATGCAAAGTTCAAAAAAAGCTGTAAGGGTGGTTTTTGGTCGAGTAGATAGTCGCTCGTGGAAATTATCTTCTGTAAAATAAACTCGTTCACCGTTCTCTAAGTGTACACTTAGATGTGTAACGGTGGGGTGCCTTTCGTGCAACGGGAACCCTAATAACCGCCACACGGCTTCGTTGCTGCTAACATAACGACCAGATTGATATGTATGTACTTCATTTACGCGATTTGCAAGCTCTGTGCTCCTAAAATTGAAAATAGCTTGGTCACTGCCTTTGTTAATATATTTGCAGATATATTTGATAGCGCGCACTGAACTGCAAGCCTCAACATTTATATGGGCGTTAAATATTTTTAATAGAATAGCGGAATAAGGGACCACCCAACTATTATCAATAGTGACGTAACTCCCATTTCGTAGTTTCACAGATGCCGTTCGACCTCCGTCTGCTGGTGCTCTTCTACGATAGAGTGGGTATCCGTTTTCACTGTGGACAGTGTCTTTGTGTAATTTGCGAGGAAATTTCTTTGTGCATTTTCCATCTTTCATGCAAGGGCACTGAGGATTTTCAGGTCCACATGGACCATGAATCATGTTTTTAACTATAATATCATGAAGTGTCTTGTCAGTGCTTGGATCGGGTATTTCTGCGCTGATAATATTATCAATTTGATCGGGTCTCAACTTGTCTTTTAACCACAATAATATGTGGACATGTGGTAGGCCACGCTTCTGCCACTCTATGGAATACATAAAGCAGATCACTTCTCCAAATATTCTGCCTTTGGAAATAACAGACATAAGTTTTTTAACTTTCAACCTAAAACTCTTGCGACTACATCATGCCTATCAATCGCGCTTTGACCCGGCATTAATTCATTTACTATTTCCGGCCATGCTGGGTTGCAAGTAAACGTAACGAATAAGTCAGGGCGACCATATGTACGTACATAAGCAAACGCATCCTGAGTATATTCGTGTAAGTACCTCGGACTATTTACAAATGAAGACGGTAAAATTATCATTCTACCAATATCATTTGGATTTAGATTAGCGTCATTCGCTACTGCGTCTTGAAGGTGGATATAATTTTCTGCTCTTAATTTAGTTTGATTTAATGTTATGTATCGTAATCGTTCACTTTCTACCTTAACCTACATATCAACATAAAACTGATTGGCCAGTTGCCTGCATCGTGATATAATATTAAAATCATTTTCTCTAATCATGATATGAAAGGCATAAAAGTCCATACATGATACCTTTTTGTTAGGCAAGGGCAGGCCAGTTACAGGATCGACTTGTGGAATTTGAAAGTGATACCCTTCTTGCCCTTTGCTAAATATTAGCGGATATTGTAACGCATCATAAAATTTATGTGTATCCGGCACCCTAGTTAGTGTGTTATCACGGGCATGTAAAACTATATCACGGGAAGAAAACTGTTCACCACAAACCATGGCTGCGACTTCATTTATTAAAGGTGCATTATATCGTCTTTCGTGTTCCCCACTTGGTGTACGATCTGGGTGAATCACCAACTTATAATCATCTCCCGGCATTCTTTCTAAGGCTGTTGTGAAAGTGTTTATTAGGCGGTTATGTTCATGCAACATTCTCTGAATCTTTAAGACAATATCCTTTTCTACTAATTGAATGTTTTGACACCTGCGGTCAACCTCGTCGTTTTCATTTCCCATAAAATAAATCTGTAAAAATTTTGGTTGCTCATTATTTGTAGGAAGCAAAGAACCAATCCTATGATAGATTTGACCTTGGATTGTAAAAGTAGATGAAAACCCAGGCATAACCACCTCATTTTCTACACCAAATGACGTCATTTGAAAGCATGAATTATATTTCCTTATTTTGATTAAAAAACGCCGCGATTCGTTGTTATCACCTAAAAGTAAAGACTTCAATGATTCCTCTGGTTCTCCAAGTATTGGAATTGAAACCTTGCCACCAGAACAACACATACCCGGAGTTTCTTCTTTCCACTTGAGTGCTTCACAATGTATACATTTTTTATCCATTCCACCTATGAGAAGTAATCGATGGTTATTATACTCAATCGATGGGTCATAATCAAAAGCAGCATTGTGGAATGCTCCCCATGTATACATTGTAAACGCATTTCTCCTTTCTGACTGCCGTTCAGCATTTAACACACGTCGTCTTTGGGATTCTTCTGGCATCTCTGCAGCTATGCGTGTCGCTCAGCATCTAAAATCTGCCGGGCCTGAGTCTGTTCATAGGTCTCGGCAGCTCTTTGCGTTGCGTGTCGCTCAGCATCTAAAATCTGCCGGGCCTGAGTCTGT